>OX155971.1:6315063-6760145 GCA_944548615.1 Micropterix aruncella | reverse complement strand
ATTTCCCCTGAAATAATAGGAAATTGAGTGAGTTTACGTATAAAGAAGGATTGTAGCTTAATTTTTGAGATAATTGGATGAAGGGTGAGCGTTTACTAGTTGAAAAATGGGCCCAACTTAAACCTACTCCTCTTTCCGCAAGTGAGAGGCATTCATCATTCTCGTTAACACCTAAAGCATTCCCGAATCCGATCAAGGGAATCCTTCGTCACGATGTAATTGGCTTTTATAATTATTTACTTTATAATCATCTTATTGATCAATTCTAAAAAGAATATATACACAAAACTATTATATATATATATATATATATATATATATCTTATATATAAAATTCTCGTGTCACAATGTTCGTTCCCGTACTCCTCCGAAACGGCTTGACCGATTCTCATGAAATTTTGTGAGCATATTGAGTAGGTCTGAGAATCGGCCAACATCTATTTTTCATACCCCTTAGTGATAAGGGTTGTCCACCCTTAACATTTTTCTTTAATTTTTAGTCATTTTTTTAATTTCTTTATTTTTTTATTATGTCGCATTAAAACATACATACAACCCTAAATTTTTACCCTTTTATCACCAACCCCTATTTTTTAATAGCCATTTTAGTAATTTAATCATTTTTCATCCCCGGTCGATAACTGATCAATCGTCATTTAATTAGTTATCCCCGCCAGTTGTCTACAGGTGTCACTTCTGACCCAGTAAACAGCACGGAGTAGGGATGAGAACGAAGCCGGTCTCCTGTTTCTCTCGCACAATAAGACTTCTCTCACTCCCTACACAGTTGTCGGCCATCATTATTGTTTATGCATCAAGTGTAGTAGTAACGTTGACAATTATTATTTTGCTATCTCAGTGTAACTCTCATATTAACTATTAATCTTTCCTATTTTATTAATAATAATAAAATTATCAATTTAGAGTGTATTTTGCACGATTAGTTAATCAAGTTTTTCATAACCTCAAAAGTATTCAACACGTGGCACGAGCTTCCACCAACAACGGCTTTTGTGTTGTAAGTATATTTTTTTAAAATTAAATCGAAAATGTTGTTGGAAACGGTCAAAAACGATTCGGTGGAATTTAATTTTTATTAAAATTGGGCAAACTTTTTTTGTATTCATTTTTTTTTTACCATTTCTAACCATATATTTTCGATATGATTATGAAAAATAAAATTTTTCGCTTTTGTAAAACAGTCTAATGTTTACATGAATATGTAAATGAATGTGTGTACAACCAAATATTAAATACATTATAACTAGGGCCAAGATTTTTGCCGTGATTTCATTTTAACATTTTACAATTAATGCTCTTAAGGTGACGCTATTGGCTAAATCAAATTCAACTTTCTTTTGAGATAGGCGAGGGATGAGATGAAGCGGGGTACGATTACGGTAGGGGTAATTTTTAGCGCCCTCTATGAGTACACGGTTATAACTACTTGATTGCGCGCGACCACCGCGTAAAATTAGCGCTGTCGTCGCTCACGGCGCCATAGCGACATGTGACGTCGCCATTGGGACATGCGCTCGCAACCTAAGGTCGCGGTCGGCGCCGCTGTGGAAGCAGTTTTAATCTATACTAATATTATAAAGAGGTAAAGTTTGTGACGTTGTAGGAAGTAATCTCTGGATTTACTGAACCGATTTTGAAAATTCTTTTACCAATAGAAAGAACGTTATTTGTGAGTGTCATAGGCTATATATTAATCCGAAAAATGTAAAGACTTTTTAGTGGTAGTAGGATTTCCAAAGTAAGTCGGAAAAAACGGTCGAACGAAAACGTTTCTAACTAACGCTGCCTTAACGATGAGAGATATATGATTAAGTTTTAGAAAAAAGGTGTAGAGCTTGATAATGCCTACAAAAAAGTCAGCGACAGCATATATGTAACTTTTATATTTAAGTCACAAAAAGTAGTTTTTCAAATTAAAAAAATAATTTAAATCGTTAGGTCATGTTTATTGGTCATATTATCAACAATTATGAATTCTTATCAAAATAAGTAAATTTATCGTATTAAGTGTTTAAAACAAAACACTTTTTCCTTTTACTGCATAAATAGTTAAAGAGATAATATGACATAGGTATGGAACCGCGACCGTGTCGTCTATCTATACTAATATTATAAAGAGGCAAAGATTGCGAGGTTGTAGGAAGAAATCTCTGGATATGTCAAACTTTTATATTCAAGTCACAAAAAGTAGTTTTTCACATTAAAAAAATAATTTAAATCGTTAGGTCATGTTTATTGGTCATATTATCAACAATTATGAATTATTATCAAAATAAGTAAATTTAACGTCTCAAGCATTTAAAACAAAAGACTTTTCCCTTTTACTGCATATAATTTTACTTTTACTGCATAAATGGTTAAAGAGATAAGATACTCACAAATAAGACACTCACAAGAAGACACTCACAAATAACGGTAATATAGTCAAATTGGCATGCAAATACATACATACATATGCAGTAAAAATATAACCCGTCTTTTGGCAGTGAGGAAATAAATCATAGCACTCAGTACTAACCAAATCACACTCATAATTTCATAACAAGTAGGTAAAATGTTTTACCGCCCAACGAAGTGGGCACGGGTCAGCTAGTATATCTTAATATATATAAATTACGTGTCACGTTGTTTGTCCGCGATGGACTCCTAAACTACTTAACCGATTTGAATCAAATTTGCACACAATGTGCAGTTTGATCCAACTTGAAAGATAGGATAGCTTACGTCTTAATTTATAGTCGCGATATTATTTTATTGCAATGTCTATTATTTGACATTCGCAATTATCTGTTAGTTCCAAACGATTTTAACAGATGGCGTTATCTATTGAGTAATCCATAGATGGCGCTGCTATGTTAAACCTACAAACGTCATAGTCGGGCAAGCGTTATTCTAAATTCAAAATATTGTGAAGGTAATACAGTGAAATTATTCCTGCTTTTTAATTATTTGTGCTTCATTGTTCAAAACTCTTTAATTAAAATATATACATGTAGGTAAGTATTATCACATAGTTATAAAAGTGGAATAACTGCAGTATAGGAACCTCTCTCCATTTTTTTTCATTTTAATGCTAAATCTGGAAGAAAATTGTGTCGGTCGCTATAAATAAGCGAGATAGGCATTCAAAGTTTAAATTTTAAAAACAGGCCAAAATAAAAAAATAAGTAATTCACCACGCTATATTCGCCACGCTGATTCCTAATCTTCCATAATCTTTATTCGATCTCAATAAATAAGAGAGATATAGGCGTTCAAAATGTTCATTGCAATGTCAAGAAATTTGCGGTCATTTTGTTTGTACGTACCGTGGCCGACACATTCGGGTCCCATCAAACTTGCAGAAGGCAGATTTGCAGACGGCAATCTTGCAGACGGCATTCTTGCAGGCGGCAGTTTTGCAGAAGGCAATCTTGCAGAAGGCAGTTTTGCAAATGTCAAACTAACGTTTCGAGGGTCGGCATTTTTGCAGACGGCATTTTTGCAGAAAATGAAGTTAGGAGCAAAACATCGTATTTAAAATTTAGTGTTACCAGAGTAGAAATCGACAAAAGCCGCGTTTTCATATGTCAGGGTAGGGAAACCAGTCCACTTCTTTGAGTGTCCTCTCCATCGCAGATCTCAGCAATCAACTTTCGATTTTAGGGAAAGAAAAACCTAACCTAACCTAACCTAACAGAAAAACTTAAAACATTTTTTTTAATGTTTAGTTTGATGTACTGAATCATCCACTACAAGGATGCCGGTAATTAATGTCACTTCGATTTTAGGGAAAGAAAAACCTAACCTAACCTAACCTAACAGAAAAACTTAAAACATTTTTTTTAATGTTTAGTTTGATGTACTGAATCATCCACTACAAGGATGCCGGTAATTAAATGTGGAGAGGTAAAAATATTCACCACTTTAATTTACCCTGACATGATAATTTGCTACTTCTTTTTCTAAATTTAAAATTTATAGCATATGCTTTACTGCTTTATTTTTGGTTTGTAAAATAATATAAAATTATTTTATTTCGTGTAATCATGTCCTAATGCGCCATTCTCAAACGTTGCTAACTTCGGGTTTGTATGCAAGTTTGCTTTCTGCAAGAATGCCGTCTGCAAAAATGCCGCCTGCAAGGTTGCCGCCTGCAAGGTTGCCTCCTGCAAATCTGCCCTCAACAAATTTGGAGCTGTCAAAAGTGACATGTTTTGACATGAAAAAGTGACAAAGTGGCATGACAGGCAAGTTTGCCGCATGCAAAACTGGCGCGCCCCACACATTCGAGCATATCGTAATATCGATAACAATTACCGATATTACAGAAATTATGACAATTTGCAGAGTTTTAAGATTAACCGAAATATTTAAAAAAAAACGATCAAAAAAAAAATATTTTCGTGAAACATAAAAAAGGGCACAAATTTTTATGTTTTTTTCAATATTTTTTTTTTTTTTTTTTAATTTTGCGGTAAATTTGAAAAAACGTTTTTGTCCACGGTGTTAATTTGATATTGAAGAAATTTCGTTGTTTCAGGTTACCTTTCGTCATCATCAACAGCCATTTTGTAAAAACACATGTTATTTACTAACAACTTTGTAATATACTCATTTGTTACAAACTTTAATAAAAATAATAATAAATTTTAAAATTAATTCTTTTGTATTGATTTTTGATTAATATCAACTGTACGAAAATTTTAATCAATCGTGTTGAAAGTCCTTCCCCTTTAAATCCCAATCCAGAGGATTTTTATACCAGCATTAACGTTTCCGTCTTCGTTCGTAAATAATAATTTCATTGTATTAATTAAGGGGTTACGGTAGTAGAAAATCTGTCATGGAGTTCGCCATATTTTTTTACAAATGGCATCTATTTAAAAAAGCATGGTGGTCCCCATGAATGATGTTCTCCTACCGTTCCTATTAAATAGTTTACTACAATGTAATATAACAAAAACCTTAGCCACAGCAACGCGTGGCCGGGTCTGCTAGTATATATATATATATATATATATATATATATATATATATATATATATATATATATATATATATATATATATATATATATATATATATATATATATATATATATATATATATATATATATATATATATATATATATATATATATATATATATATATATATATATATATATATATGTACATATATATATATATATATATATATATATATATATATATATATATATATATATATATATATATATATATATATATATATATATATATATATATATATATATATATATATATATATATATATATATATATATATATATATATATATATATATACACACATATATATATTTATATATATATATATATACACTAGCGGCCAAAATTATATGAACTTTCATTTTTTTAAGTATAACTTTTCAACCACATGTGCTGTGGAATTGATATTTTAAGCCAGTATTCAGGCCATAGAAACACGCTGATTACATGTGATGTTAGTCATGTTTACAGTTTTATATTCATTACAAAAAAAAAAAAACCTTTTCTCAAAAAATTACAAAAAATGTCCTTTTATTACAAATAGAGATAGCTAACTTATCATAAGGGGAAATAGAATAAGCTTGATAGGGTAGAGTAGTTGGTCTTAATAATTGGTGGGAAACCCCTTGCTGTCGATCACGGCTTGACATCGACGAGGCATGGATTCGATGAGTGCGTCGATGGCGGAGGAGGGAATCTGGCTCCAGGCCTCGGCCAGTTGTTTGAATTTTTCGGTCGCATTCTTCGCTGTCGTGCCGGCTATCTTTCTCTTGACGGTGTACCAGAGATGTTCGATTACATTCAGGTCCGGAGATTGGCTCGGCCAGTCCAGCACGGTGATCCGTCGGCGTGCAATCCAGGCGCGCACATGATTCGACCGGTGTTTTTGATCGTTGTCCTGCTGAAAAACGAAGGATCGACCGATGCTTTGAAGGGCAAATGGTTGCATTGTATTCTTCAAGATATCTACATATTGGTGGCTATTCATATTTCCTTCTATGCGGCGCAGTGGACCCATACCATGGGCTGAGAAACAACCCCACACCATGATGGAGCCGCCGCCATGCTTCATGGTGGGCGTTTGGTACTCAGGGTGATATCTTTTCCCCACAGGACGCCTTACATACTTTATACCATCAGATCTGAACAAATTAAACTTACTTTCGTCGGACCAGAGTACTTGAGACCAGTCCTCGCGGGTCCAGTTTAGATGCGCCTGCGCCCACCTCATTCGCGCTGCTCGGTTCTTCTTGTTGATATAAGGCTTTTTGGCAGAACGACGTCCATGAAGGCCAGCCTGCTGCAAGCGTCGCCTAACAGTGCGAATTGAGGACGCAGGGCACTCTAGGCTGCAGACGAGTGTCGATATTTCGGCCGCGGTCCGGCGAGGATTCTCCCGAGAAGCGCGAATTATATTGCGATCCACAACTTTCGAGGTAATTCGGGGTCGTCCCGTGTTCTTCTTCACTATTGCACCACCACGAAGCTCAAACCGACGCAAGACACCGAAAACGGTAGACTTGGCTACATTAAATTGCTCTGCGAGATCTTGCAGTGAATGACCTTTTCGGCGGCCAAGCCAAATACTATTTATTTGTACCTCAGTGAGATTGCGACTGCCAGGTGTCTTAACCATGATAGTACTAAGCTCCTATGTATTTTAGTTTATTTTTTGGATGCGTCAACAACACGTTAATCACCTGAGAGCAACCGAAAATGACTGTCCCAAACTTGTAAACAAAAAGTTCGCGCAAAAACAATTGCGCATCTTGCTCATAGCATATGGGTGACTCATCACACTTGGTCCGTATAATACGCAGTTTTAGTTGTCGTAATTTCGTTTTAATCGATTCAGCCAGACCAAAGTTATCGTAAAATAAATGAAAGTTCATATAATTTTGGCCGCTAGTGTATATATATATATATATCTTATATATAAAATTCTCGTGTCACAATGTTCGTTCCCGTACTCCTCCGATACGGCTTGACCGATTCTCATGAAATTTTGTGAGCATATTGAGTAGGTCTGAGAATCGGCCAACATCTATTTTTCATACCCCTTAGTGATAAGGGTTGTCCACCCTTAACATTTTTCTTTAATTTTTAGTCATTTTTTTAATTTCTTTATTTTTTTATTATGTCGCATTAAAACATACATACAACCCTAAATTTTTACCCTTTTATCACCAACCCCTATTTTTTAATAGCCATTTTAGTAATTTAATCATTTTTCATCCCCGGTCGATAACTGATCAATCGTCATTTAATTAGTTATCCCCGCCAGTTGTCTACAGGTGTCACTTCTGACCCAGTAAACAGCACGGAGTAGGGATGAGAACGAAGCCGGTCTCCTGTTTCTCTCGCACAATAAGACTTCTCTCACTCCCTACACAGTTGTCGGCCATCATTATTGTTTATGCATCAAGTGTAGTAGTAACGTTGACAATTATTATTTTGCTATCTCAGTGTAACTCTCATATTAACTATTAATCTTTCCTATTTTATTAATAATAATAAAATTATCAATTTAGAGTGTATTTTGCACGATTAGTTAATCAAGTTTTTCATAACCTCAAAAGTATTCAACACGTGGCACGAGCTTCCACCAACAACGGCTTTTGTGTTGTAAGTATATTTTTTTAAAATTAAATCGAAAATGTTGTTGGAAACGGTCAAAAACGATTCGGTGGAATTTAATTTTTATTAAAATTGGGCAAACTTTTTTTGTATTCATTTTTTTTTTACCATTTCTAACCATATATTTTCGATATGATTATGAAAAATAAAATTTTTCGCTTTTGTAAAACAGTCTAATGTTTACATGAATATGTAAATGAATGTGTGTACAACCAAATATTAAATACATTATAACTAGGGCCAAGATTTTTGCCGTGATTTCATTTTAACATTTTACAATTAATGCTCTTAAGGTGACGCTATTGGCTAAATCAAATTCAACTTTCTTTTGAGATAGGCGAGGGATGAGATGAAGCGGGGTACGATTACGGTAGGGGTAATTTTTAGCGCCCTCTATGAGTACACGGTTATAACTACTTGATTGCGCGCGACCACCGCGTAAAATTAGCGCTGTCGTCGCTCACGGCGCCATAGCGACATGTGACGTCGCCATTGGGACATGCGCTCGCAACCTAAGGTCGCGGTCGGCGCCGCTGTGGAAGCAGTTTTAATCTATACTAATATTATAAAGAGGTAAAGTTTGTGACGTTGTAGGAAGTAATCTCTGGATTTACTGAACCGATTTTGAAAATTCTTTTACCAATAGAAAGAACGTTATTTGTGAGTGTCATAGGCTATATATTAATCCGAAAAATGTAAAGACTTTTTAGTGGTAGTAGGATTTCCAAAGTAAGTCGGAAAAAACGGTCGAACGAAAACGTTTCTAACTAACGCTGCCTTAACGATGAGAGATATATGATTAAGTTTTAGAAAAAAGGTGTAGAGCTTGATAATGCCTACAAAAAAGTCAGCGACAGCATATATGTAACTTTTATATTTAAGTCACAAAAAGTAGTTTTTCAAATTAAAAAAATAATTTAAATCGTTAGGTCATGTTTATTGGTCATATTATCAACAATTATGAATTCTTATCAAAATAAGTAAATTTATCGTATTAAGTGTTTAAAACAAAACACTTTTTCCTTTTACTGCATAAATAGTTAAAGAGATAATATGACATAGGTATGGAACCGCGACCGTGTCGTCTATCTATACTAATATTATAAAGAGGCAAAGATTGCGAGGTTGTAGGAAGAAATCTCTGGATATGTCAAACTTTTATATTCAAGTCACAAAAAGTAGTTTTTCACATTAAAAAAATAATTTAAATCGTTAGGTCATGTTTATTGGTCATATTATCAACAATTATGAATTATTATCAAAATAAGTAAATTTAACGTCTCAAGCATTTAAAACAAAAGACTTTTCCCTTTTACTGCATATAATTTTACTTTTACTGCATAAATGGTTAAAGAGATAAGATACTCACAAATAAGACACTCACAAGAAGACACTCACAAATAACGGTAATATAGTCAAATTGGCATGCAAATACATACATACATATGCAGTAAAAATATAACCCGTCTTTTGGCAGTGAGGAAATAAATCATAGCACTCAGTACTAACCAAATCACACTCATAATTTCATAACAAGTAGGTAAAATGTTTTACCGCCCAACGAAGTGGGCACGGGTCAGCTAGTATATATATATATATATATATATATATATATATATATATATATATATATATATATATATATATATATATATATATATATATATATATATATATATATATATATATATATATATATATATATATATATATATGTACATATATATATATATATATATATATATATATATATATATATATATATATATATATATATATATATATATATATATATATATATATATATATATATATATATATATATATATATATATATATATATATATATATATATATATTTATATATATATATATATATATATATATATATATATATATATATATATATATATATATATATATATACACACATATATATATTTATATATATATATATACACTAGCGGCCAAAATTATATGAACTTTCATTTTTTTAAGTATAACTTTTCAACCACATGTGCTGTGGAATTGATATTTTAAGCCAGTATTCAGGCATAGAAACACGCTGATTACATGTGATGTTAGTCATGTTTACAGTTTTATATTCATTACAAAAAAAAAAAAACCTTTTCTCAAAAAATTACAAAAAATGTCCTTTTATTACAAATAGAGATAGCTAACTTATCATAAGGGGAAATAGAATAAGCTTGATAGGGTAGAGTAGTTGGTCTTAATAATTGGTGGGAAACCCCTTGCTGTCGATCACGGCTTGACATCGACGAGGCATGGATTCGATGAGTGCGTCGATGGCGGAGGAGGGAATCTGGCTCCAGGCCTCGGCCAGTTGTTTGAATTTTTCGGTCGCATTCTTCGCTGTCGTGCCGGCTATCTTTCTCTTGACGGTGTACCAGAGATGTTCGATTACATTCAGGTCCGGAGATTGGCTCGGCCAGTCCAGCACGGTGATCCGTCGGCGTGCAATCCAGGCGCGCACATGATTCGACCGGTGTTTTTGATCGTTGTCCTGCTGAAAAACGAAGGATCGACCGATGCTTTGAAGGGCAAATGGTTGCATTGTATTCTTCAAGATATCTACATATTGGTGGCTATTCATATTTCCTTCTATGCGGCGCAGTGGACCCATACCATGGGCTGAGAAACAACCCCACACCATGATGGAGCCGCCGCCATGCTTCATGGTGGGCGTTTGGTACTCAGGGTGATATCTTTTCCCCACAGGACGCCTTACATACTTTATACCATCAGATCTGAACAAATTAAACTTACTTTCGTCGGACCAGAGTACTTGAGACCAGTCCTCGCGGGTCCAGTTTAGATGCGCCTGCGCCCACCTCATTCGCGCTGCTCGGTTCTTCTTGTTGATATAAGGCTTTTTGGCAGAACGACGTCCATGAAGGCCAGCCTGCTGCAAGCGTCGCCTAACAGTGCGAATTGAGGACGCAGGGCACTCTAGGCTGCAGACGAGTGTCGATATTTCGGCCGCGGTCCGGCGAGGATTCTCCCGAGAAGCGCGAATTATATTGCGATCCACAACTTTCGAGGTAATTCGGGGTCGTCCCGTGTTCTTCTTCACTATTGCACCACCACGAAGCTCAAACCGACGCAAGACACCGAAAACGGTAGACTTGGCTACATTAAATTGCTCTGCGAGATCTTGCAGTGAATGACCTTTTCGGCGGCCAAGCCAAATACTATTTATTTGTACCTCAGTGAGATTGCGACTGCCAGGTGTCTTAACCATGATAGTACTAAGCTCCTATGTATTTTAGTTTATTTTTTGGATGCGTCAACAACACGTTAATCACCTGAGAGCAACCGAAAATGACTGTCCCAAACTTGTAAACAAAAAGTTCGCGCAAAAACAATTGCGCATCTTGCTCATAGCATATGGGTGACTCATCACACTTGGTCCGTATAATACGCAGTTTTAGTTGTCGTAATTTCGTTTTAATCGATTCAGCCAGACCAAAGTTATCGTAAAATAAATGAAAGTTCATATAATTTTGGCCGCTAGTGTATATATATATATATATATATATATATATATATATATATATATATATATATATATATATATATATATATATATATATATATATATATATATATATATATATATATATATATATATGAATGTTTGGCTGTGTGTCCGCTATGGACTACTAAATCGCTCGACCGATTTCGATGAAATTTTGAGGGAAACTTTAGATTAGTTCGGAGATAGTTTCTGTGAAGTTTGGTGCCGATCGGACCTAAGGAAAATTTTTAGTGTCCTCAATAAAACCAAAACTCTGTTTTTTATTTTTTAAAGCGGCGAATTTGAATTTCGATTGCGACGTCGAAGACAGGAGTGAGTTCTTCTTTTTTTTTATAGTCGAATGAATTTTAAAGCGGCGAATTTGACTTTCGAATGCGACCGATTTGGCGTAGCACCGCGCGCAGGGTACAGCTAGTAGTGAATAAAAATAGTCATTAAAATAATTATTATTCCAATCATAAATTTACAATACACATTGAAAAGAAAGATTAGGATATTATATTAGTGAATATAAATAGCAATAATACTAGCCCCAAGCGTAAAAATACAATATATATTATAAATCAAGAATTATTTGTCACAATAATGAACCAAAATCGCAGTTAACATACAAATAGATGTTGATAATAGTGAATAACAATAGCAATATAATGCCTGGAAGCTTTATAGTCTAGTAAAATCTTTTGAAAAACGAACTTTTAGAAGAAATTCATGTAACTTTTGGGTAACTGGTATTTTCTTCCTATTTCAACCATGCTGAATCCGAAAACGCCGGTTGCCAAAGCAAAATCCTGACCGGAAGTGAGATATCCAAGATAGCAGGAAACCCGAAATCGGCGCTGTAAAGCCCCCATTTAACATAGAAACGCGTTTAATATGTCTAGATGTAAGCTTTGAGCATGGGGAATTTAAAAATACACTGAAAAAATATTGGCCGGTATTTCAAGATGACGGCTAATATGGCGCCAGCACCATATTGCCCTATTTTGTCGCGCACTCACTACTAGGTTTGGGTTATCTCCGCCCTCCAGTCTGGTCGCAGGTTCGAAGTCGTCTGCGAAGCCTCTGCCTGATGTTAGCGGTCTACCTGAATTAGCTTTCCAAATAGGGGCGGGGCAGTTTTTGGTAGCGCATGTGAGAACTTCATTCTCACAAAGATACTTTAAATACTTAGCTCCAAGGCTCTATAATAATATACAAATTACGATACAAAATTTAGTTAACATGGTAGGATTTAGAAAAGCAATAAAAAAGTGCTCGATTGTTAAAGGACCACTCTATGACAAAACGGAATTTCACAGAATTTTTGATTAGGTAAAATTAATAAATAAAAAGCAAATACTTAGATTTTTTTATTTATAAATATAATAGACGTATATGTGAGGTTTAAGACTAGAGGTATTTCAATTTAGTTTATTTGTGTACATTTTGTGTATATTAGTATTTTATATTAGTATGTATATATTTTTTTTAAATATGTTTTTATTGTATTTATGTATTACTATTATATTGGTGTTGGGTTTAATAATAATTTCTTACTACTATTTTTTTTGTATGTTGGTACAACTCTTTGTGCTTGTGTATTTCTATTATGCAAGAATGAATGTTTTGAACTTTATACCAATAATAATTATATAACCGAACGTCATACATGTCAGCTCGCAATATGCTAAGTCAAATATCAGCATCCCTAGATACGGGCGTTCTTGCTCAGTTAGGTATGCGATGAGCCAACGGCTATGGGTTCAACTTGTTTTTCCTGCACGTTTTATTGTACTGTATACCGAATATCATAGCCATTCGTCTGTAAATCATGTTGTTTAAAATAAATAAATAAATAAAAAATAAATAAATATAATCTGAGCAGTGAGTTTATTTAGGCCCACCCTGAGACTTTATACGATCAGAGACTCATCTCTGCCGCGATAGATTGATTTTACGTACGATCGTAGTACGATTGCGTTTTTTCTACGCTGATATTTTACAAATTATCTAGATATTTACAAATGTTACTATTTCAGGAATACTTTGATACAATATAAGTTCTATAATGTTAATTTTAATTTTCTCGCTACGATTTGCAATTGATAATTAATTGTACAGATTTGTGCAATTTCGCCGTCTTTTCACTACCTAATCTAAATATATATATATATATATATATATACAAAACATACAATAATAAACATAACAAACAAACCTATGTACGTCACATTGGCTTAGGTAGCGAATGGTTTCGTACTGCTTGGGGCTCAAGATCCACCCCCGCTGGCGTCGATTGGCGTCGCCGAACGGTGCGCAAACCGTCCAGTAGCGCCAGTATGCAATCCCACCACAGGGGAAACCGGTCTACCAGCTTGTGAGGCCTGAGACACGAGAGTCTTAGCCGGGGTAGCCTTCCGCACGAGGAGGCTTCTGAATAGGAGCTGAATCGTGATTTGAGCCGATCCGAGATCAAAATGGATCTTGTGGCCCTAGCTGCACGAAACCGTTTGCTACCCGTTGTAGTTAACAGTTTGTAGTTGACAGCTTTGTCCGTCTTTTACGCGGGATCGGGTGGCTAACGGGTCAGTTTCAATAATAGCTCACACAAGGGCGGTCCCAGGGGGGGGGTCAAGGGGGTCATGACCCCCCCCCAAATCTTAAATATATGGCTTATAATAAGCCCCTTATGTAAATACACTTGTTTCCATAAATAAATTATTGTATAATAAAGGGGAACTTTGTTTTATTTACAAACCGTTAAACCAATCTCATCGCCCATAACGGCGACCCCCCCCCCCCCCCCCAAACCTTAAGCCCATAACTGTGACCCCCCCCAAAATGTAAGGCTAGGACCGCCCTTGCTCACATCAGGTTGACAACCACCCCCGCGTCTTAGGAAATGTATAAAACTATTTCCGGACCCCCCCCCCCCCCTTTCCCCCGCTATTCACCTGAGTTAATAAACTTTATTTTATTATTTGTCAAGCATTTTGTTGATTTATGATGACGACAATGGAAAATTTACACTTTTAGTTATAGCTAGGCGGTTTTGTTTATGACTCAGCGAAGCCTTGTTTAGAGGATTCGCCAATGAATTTTCGAGCAGTAAAAATGGTAAAATTTCCATTGTTTAAGTGTTTTCTAGATACGAATGGCTAGAATCGCCTAGGTACTATTTACCCCGTAACAAGTACTTCTTCGAAGACTTTGATGTGTATTTTATTTAATATTTTGTTTGAAATTCGATAAGACCATATTTTATTTCGATAAATATTTGTATAGAATCCAATAATTTTACAGCAATATCTTATTTGTTTACTTATTGATCCATTTTAGGAATTGTAATCATATTTTCGTAGTCATGATAATGTTTAATTGGTTTCATGTCGTTTTTCAATTATTAGTTTTATCGAGTAAACCTATAGGTATGATTTTACTTTAGTACGGACGTCTCATGCGATCCAGGTAGGTTAGGTCTTGTAGTTTTAAATCTGTAAATATGATTTTGAAAAATAAAGGATTTGATTTGAAATAGGTACCTACTTTTATATAGACAGGAAGTAAGGAATTAATTCCGTTTCCAAAGGGAATGGAAAATATAGAATTTAGTTTCCCTTTATTATTGGGCAGTAAAGAAAAAAAATGTAGAGATACTGACTCGGTATATAACTAGGCAAGGATTTAAAGTTTCAAAATTAACATTTTAAGTAAATTAGAAAAACCAAAAATCGAAAAAACAATGTTTCATAAAAGACTAGCTGACCCGTGCCCACTTCGTTGGGCGGTAAAACTTTTTAAAACTTTGTGATGAAATTATGAGGGTGGTTCGGTTAATACTGAGTGCTATGTTTTATTTCTTGACTGCCATAAGAAGGGTTATATTTTTACTGCATATGTATTCTTTAACCATTTATGCAGTAAAAGGGAAATTATATGCAGTAAAAGGGAAAAGTCTTTTGTTTTAAACACTTGAGACGATAAATTCACTTATTTTGATAAGAATTCATAATTGTTGATAATATGACCAATAAACATGACCTAACGATTTAAATTATTTTTTTAATATAAAAAACTACTTTCTGTGACTTAAATAATATATAAGTAGACATATGCTGTCGCTGACTTTTTTGTAGGCATTATCAACCTCTACAACTTTTCTCTAGAACACAATCATATATCTTTCATCGTTAAAAGGCAGCGTTCGTAAGAAACATTTTCATTCGACCGTTTTTTCTTACTTTGCAAATCCGATTACCGCGAAAAAGTCTTTTCATTTTTCGGATATAGCCTATGACACTCACAAATAACGTCGATTTTTATTGGTAAAAGGATTTTCAAAATCGGTTTAGTAGATCCAGAGATTACTCCCTACAACCTCACAAACTCACAAACTTTACCTCTTTATAATATTAGTATAGATAAAATGCAAGCTTATTGCCTACAGACAATTTCTAGACCTAACCTGTACTGATTTGCGAAAATTGTTTGAGAATAGCTACTAACTTATATAATCTAATATTTATAAAATATCTTTCAAAATATCGCATATAGCTTAAAAATGTAGTTTAAATTTTAAAAATCCTGTACTGATTTTTTCATTTATAATCCTTTTATTAAATTGACCGTAAAAAAAAGTTTTGGAACATTAAAATTGTCATTGTCATAATAAATTACCCCGAATAATCATACTATCTAAGGCAGTTCAGCCAGACGCATTAGTCTAATGACGTAAAATCTGATCTCTATAAATACATCGAAACAAAATATAATTATGATGAATATAAAATGTGAGACACTCACCGTTGAACCCTCCGCCATCCCTATGAACTAGGTATCCGGCGAATCCCATGGAAGTGAACAAAATCAGCCAGACAGGGCCCACGACCCAAAGAGGACACACGAAATCAGGCTTCACCAACTTGTCGAACCACGTGGGCTGGCCATCATTAGACCTGAGCTCCTTGGCGCATAGATAGCCGTTTATCCAAGGTCCCACGTTAGGAAACAAACACCACGCGACAATCTCGACCGTTTGCCACGAGATCATTTTGTAAAATAACGATGTTCACTTAATTGCATGCTTAGAAAGTCTATTAGATCAGTGGCTTTCAAACGGTGTGCCGCCAGTATCCTCCTGGTGTACGGCCAGGTTTTTGAGTTATTCTTTCTCATTGCAAAGATTGGAAATTGTTATTTTTAGATTCTAAACTTTTTGTGTTTTTTTTTAATAACCATTTCCGGCGTTGAAAATAAATGAAAAACTTTAAAGAAGTTCTAGAAATTAGTTTCGCGTACAGCTAATTTTTCGTACATATCTATACTAATATTATAAAGGGGTAAAGTTTGTGACGTTGTAGGAAGTAATCTCTGGATCTACCGAACCGATTTTGAAAATTCTTTTACCAATAGAAAGCCACGTTATTTGTGAGTGTCATAGGCTATATATTAATCCGAAAAATGAAAAGACTTTTTCGTGGTAGTCGGATTTCCAAAGTAAGTCGGAAAAAACGGTCGAACAAAAATGTTTCTAACTAACGCTGCCTTAACGATGAGAGATATATGATTAAGTTCTAGAGAAAAGTTGTAGAGCTTGATAATGCCTACAAAAAAGTCAGCGACAGTATACCATATGTCTAACTTTTATATTAAAGTAACAAACAGTAGTATTTTATATTAAAAAAATAATTTAAATCGTTAGGTCACGTTTGTCGGTCATATTATCAACAATTATGAATTATTATTAAAATAAGTAAATTTCTCGTCTCAAGTGTTTAAAACAAAAGACTTCCCTTTTACTGCATAAATGGTTGAAGAGATAAGACACTCACAAATAAGACACTCACAAGAAGACACTCACAAATAACGGCAATATAGTCAAATTGGCGTGCAAATACATATATACATATGCAGTAAAAGTAGGTATAACCCTTCTTTTGGCAGTCAGGAAATAAATCATAGCACCTCAGTACTAACCAAACTACACTCATAATTTCATGACAAGTAAAAAGTTTTACCGCCCAACGAAGTGGGCACGGGTCAGCTAGTGTTTATTAAAAGTAGTTTTTTTATCGCCCGCGGCTCTCTACCCTTCCCCCAAACCCGCTTATGTGCCGGAGTGATTCGACACGACTAAAAGTGTGCCGTCACCAAGAAAAAGTTGAAAACCACTGTTTAGATAAATCAATTTATTATTCATCAATCCTTGAAACGTCGCAGTGACGCACGGGGTTTAGTTTTATATACGCAAAATGCTAATTATTCTAAAAAGACATATAACCTTTTTTATGTAAGTACCTATACCTTAATTCTCTTATGTTAAAAATTAATCTTAAGAATGATAATTTTATTTATGGACATTTATAAAAATTTGAGGGGCAGACGAGTTGAGTTGCTAGCTCATTTATATTAAACGAATATTAGGTTATTATTTATAGTCTTTATTTTCTCTTTTTCCATGGCTGTTTTCAGCATAGGCTTTCAAGGCCAATCAAGGCATCCGTGTATCGAATGTCAAGTCCATAAGTCCAATATTTCAAGATTGATATATTACTAGTGTGTTCCCTGATAGACCGATTTCAACTACAATCTTTTAAACTCTTGTCATGACCACATGATGCCTGCATAGCAAATTTCAGCTCAATCGGATTAAGCGTTTGGGCGCTATCGTGAAGGAATACATACATTCAGACAGACAGACGGACGGACAGACCGGCGGAATATTCATTTAAAAAACCATTTTATTACTTGAGCACCGAGGGCAACCGACTGAGTGCCGCAGGGCTCGCAGCACTGCGACGCCACCCTCAGAAAGCCAGGCCGGGGCTTAAGTGAAGCCCCGCTCAAGGGCAATTGCCCAACGGACGATGTCACGGGCCTGAGACAAAGCCCATCGACTGACATAAAGAAGACGTAATCTTCTGCACTAGATGTTTATAAAGATAACACGCGCGAACGGTAAATTGAATTTTGTTTCAGCGAATATTGTTATAAGAACTCTATTTTCTAAAAAAACGTGGTTTTCAGCGCGAATATTTTTTTTCTAATAATTACTAATTACAAGTAAAGTACTACAAATGATTCCAGAAGCTAACGGAAAATCGGGTACTCAATGAAATATATATTTTTGAATAGCTTAGACCTTCAGGATAATGGTTGATTATGGGCAAAAATCGCTCAATAAATGTGAAGGGGGTCAAATCCCTCAATACATGGGAAGGGGGTCAAATCGCTCTCATCAATTTTGTTTACACTAATAAACACTAAGTTACATCAATCGACCAGAAATGGTACTAATGTAAAAAGATCGTTCGAAAGAGTACATACAAATGAGTATAGAGGGCGTTAAATTTTATATAATCATTTGAGGGTTCAATCAAATGTCATTAAGATAATGAAAGATGCATTGCATCAATGTATCAAATATAAAGAAGATAATCAAAAAATATCAGCATGAAAAGGTGAATAATTAAATATACTTTGATTTCAATTGAACATAACAACAAAATAAGACTGATTTTATTAAATATCTGTAGTTAAAAAGGAGACAGTACTTTACTATACTCGTCCTCTCTACCTTGTTAGAACTAAATACAATAGTTCACTTTTTGTAACAGCAGTCGTGTTTTTTATTATATTAATTATTGTTCTTATTTATTTTATATATCAGCATATGTGTCCACTCCATTGTGCATTGTGCAAAGAAACAAAAATCAAACATATATTTTTATCATTTTTTTTTATATTTGTTAATTTGTAGAACTTGACCCTTAAATAAAAGTTTTAGAAGCGTTGAGCTCGCTGTACCGTTAGCGGTAGTTAAAATATCGCTAATAAACAATATCAGCGATATTTTATATACCGCTAGATAGCGCATCGTACTCAACGTTTTTTATACTATTAAAAAAAAAACAAAAAAATACTTCTAACAAATATATTTTTCCAAATTTTTGTAGTAAAAATTGCTTACCTGCTCGTACTGATTCACTGTTGTACCTATGCCGGTTAATTAAAACTCATGCTGTATATTTAAATATGCTATGCGCAATCACATCGGACTAATTTACGCAATTACATATCGTATGTTCTTACGCTTCTGTATGTAATATTTCGCTCTTTTATATACCATGGTGTTTAATCGTAACAGTGTGATTTCCATATATTTACGCGAAAAACCGGTTCTCGCTATTGTTCACCAACTGCTGCTTGTTCACCAAATACTTCATGGCGGCAAACTCGGTAAGATCTTCAAACTACAAAAAAGAGCGATTCGCAATTTATTTACCGTATCATCGCTAACATCTTGCAGGTTACGACCTGTTAGGTTAGGTTCGTAATGAAATACGTTTCATTGAATCTGGTATCATGACCAATGTATGCCCCTTCTATAACCAGGGTGTTCTATATGTAAGAAAGCATATCAGCACCACTCTACACATTCGGATGTTCATTCGCGTAACACGCGAAACAAGCAAGACTGTCCTTACAAAATTCGACTAAATAAGGTTAGAAATAGTTTCCTGTATCAGGACAATAATTTTTATAACAAGAGTCCATTGTGCGTCAGGGGTCTTGGAGACGTTCAATTTAAGAGAAAGATCCAGAATATGCTTATTAAGAGCTCAATGTATTCTGTTAAAGGACTTTGAGAGTCTTGAATTTCCTAATCCCCCACAATTATTATATTACAATCTTTTCTTTTTTTTTCCATTTCTAGTTTTGACTATTTACATTACTAAATACAGTCATTGATTAATTATCGAAGAATTATAATATACAAAATTATATTGACTATTTCTATTGCGACATTGTTATTGATGTAATTTTATATTTACATTAAAATTTACATTTGACTGTTTAATAACGGATTCCTCGTTTTTATATTTTGACTATCTACATTATTTTAGCAGTATCAATTATTTTTAATGATTTTAAATATTACAATCTTTTCTTTTTTTCCATTTCTAGTTTTGACTATTTACATTACTAAATACAGTCATTGATTAATTATCGAAGAATTATAATATACAAAATTATATTGACTATTTCTATTGCGACATTGTTATTGATGTAATTTTATATTTACATTAAAATTTACATTTGACTGTTTAATAACGGATTCCTCGTTTTTATATTTTGACTATCTACATTATTTTAGCAGTATCAATTATTTTTAATGATTTTAAATCTTTATTATAAATTTAAATAGTAACTTTCATTTTTTTTTTAATAGTCGATATTTTAAAAAATAATTGTTCCACATAACGTATAAGTCACATTTTGACTATACCAAGAGGGATGCCTACCAACTGGCTTATTTGAAAAATATAAAAAATATATTAGGGATTGTCCTATTGTTAAACCCGCCCATTGTTAAATTTGATGCCGGCTCCAAACTATCGTTTAACAGTGCAACTGATCGTCCAACCTCCCACGTGTAGAGAGGTAGATCGTGCATGTTTGACGATGTTGGATCGTGTTGGCGCGCGATCGCTCTGACGACAGTAAATTGGATAATTATTTAAAGCCGGGAAAGTCGTCTTATGTTATGGCAACACTGAAAGCAACCACTATAGATGATCGATTAGGAACTTGTCATTTTCTAGATTTTCCCCTTAATTCAAGATATAATTATAATATAATAGCTTATAATTCAAAATAAATTTTAATTGATGTACCTACGTACATCGCGAAAACAATATTTATTATTTAGCCATGAACTTAATTTAAGATGTAATATTTTGAAACTGATAATACGTATTCATTCTCTGTGCCCATTATAGCGTAAAGAGTAGAGACAAACAAATATGAATATAGTGAGGTGACATTAAAACATCTTCAATAAAGAGGTTTGTTAAACTGCTTAAAAACCGATAAGTATGTTTTTTCTTATTCATGTAAATTATCTATAAAAATACTCTTTTGGCATTTTATAACATTTGGCGAGGTATATTTGGCACTAAAACGGTTCCACACAATGCGATGTAGCACCTTATGACAAAGAGAGATTTGATTTACAGAAAGAGTTATACCAACTCTCACAAATAACTAGACAAATAATTCACAGAGCAAATGGTTTTGATCGAACTTTCCGTAATATCTCGAATAAATTCAGATACAGCATTTTCAAGTAATTTAAGGCTGCGGCGCGACGCCTAGCGGTGCCGCTGCGGCGTCCTACATACAAATATCCATGATATGTCACACGGTGCTTTCCGGCGCCGCACCGCAAGCAAACCGGTAATGTGCGCCGGAGCGGCACCGCTCAGATGTTAAGGCAGTCGAAGGAGGGTACATGCTTGCCTGTTTCATTTGTTTTCATGTATTTTTGTTGATTTTTAATCTAAGTGTTTAAAATGAGTACAAACGAAGAAGATATTGGCATTGACTACCTCATTTCACTAGTTACACGTACAATTAACTACAACACGTAGTAGTAACGTTACGGCTCCCGCACCGTGCACTGTACAGTGCACGGTGCGGGAGTTACAGTGCACGTGTTAACTGCGGTGCGGCGCCGCACCGAATTGTGTGGACCGACTCTAAGAAGGCCACGATAACGTTCAGAATATGAAACACTTACCGCCAAACCCGCCGCCATCTCTGTGAACCAGGTAGCCGGCGAATCCAATGGATGTGTACAAAATCAGCCAGACAGGGCCCACGATCCAAAGAGGACACACAAACTGAGGCTTCACCAACTTGTCGAACCACGTGGGCTTGCCATCTTTGGACCTGAGCTCATCGCCGCATATATATCCGTTGATCCAAGGTCCCGCGTTGGGAAACAAACACCAAGCGACAATCTCGACTGTTTGCCACGAGAACATTTTATAAAATAACGTTATTTAGTACAAACAACATGTAGTGAGGACATGCGTCATTGGGGCATCGCCCGTCTGGCCGTCACGGCTGATATGAATACATAATCGAAGGCCACAACAATATTGAACAATAGCAGGTCACATCTCTGATTTCATTAAAACAAAAGTAGGAAGTTATGCAATTTAGCTAACTGTCATTTTTTAAAACCGGTTGTGTCGCTAAGAATAAGAATAACGTATTATTGCCAATAAGAATAACGTATTTACCATTAGAATGATCTATTTATCTAAAATATTTATGACTACTGCAACTTACCTTAATTATGATGCGTTTCGGGGTTTTAAAGTTCGGTATCTTGTTAAATTATATGGGTGAGACAATCGTTTTTTTACAAGCTTTTATTTACCTTGCAATTTTTGTCAGTATGTTTGTTTAGGTCAAATATTGTAAGCAGAATTAGAACCACTTTCTCTTATCCTATGAAGTTGCAATTTTACATGTTGGTGCAGTTCCGATAACAATGCATTTTTTTATTTTTTTTATTTTTTATTTCAAACCAGTTGATAGAAGTTCCTACACTTGGTTATGTCAAAACTAATAAAAATAACAAGTATAATATTTAAATAAATACCTATTAAGGTATAAGATATGAACGTTGAACATCCAAGCGCAGATTTTCTAGGTTATATAGAGGAAACAACATTTTCCAATATTTTCAACCAAAATTCTTACAGAATTTCGTAAAATTTTCATGTGTCAATAGTACTAAATAATCAAATCAAACAAAAATTGGATAATTTCACAAATTATCATACGGGAAGATATTTTAAAGAAAAAACACAATCAAATCAGTAATAATAATTATAGTCAATAGCCAATAGTTAGAGGAAGAAAAAAAACGCAATTGTAAAATAGTCAATAATAGAAAGAATAAGGAATGATAATAGTCAAGTAGGTCAATAGACCTGCGAAAAATTGATGTTGTCGAAATCCTTAATGCTATAAATGGGGTTTTTAGTCAGAATACCCTGTACCTTTTTCTTAAAGTGAACCTCCCCAAGGCCCCTGATGTGTAATGAAAGTTTGTTGTAGAATAGGTAAGATTGGCAGAGAAAGCTATTCCGAACCTTACTCAGTCGCACCTTAAAATGACGCAAGTCCTCTTTATTTCGCGTATTATGCGAATGAATATTTGAGTTAGTTGAGGTAGTCTCGATATTTTTCCGCGTATACATGATGTTTTGGTATATATACGCGGCGTACAAAGTCATGATACCAGATTCGATGAAGTACTGCTTGCAAGATGTTAGCGAGGATATTGAGAACAGATTTCTAATCGCTCTATTTTGTAGGCGAAAGATCCTTATAACATTTGCCGCCATTCCCCAGAACATGAGGCCATAACTTAATAGGGAATGGAAATAGGCAAAGTAGACAGATTTGGAAGCTTCAAAGCCACATAACAATTTGATTTTTTTATGGCAAATGTGGCGCTACTTAATTGTTTGCTCAGTTCTTTTAGGTGAGTCGACCATTGCAGATTGCTATCAATATGATTGCTATCAATATATTATGATAAGCATGACCTGATTCTGCACTCAGGATTGGCTCCCGACTAGGGGACTTCTCAACGTTCAACAGCGCGAAATTTTGTATACGCATTCAATTATGATAACCCGTTCTAAGTTCCACTATGATACGGCTGGTGCACCCAGGGTTGGCTCGGGACAGAGCATTTTAATAAAAGCTTGTTTTTAAAAATGTGTTTTTACTATTAACTTACTTCCCGTTCTGTATGTTCGCACGTCGTATCGAGAAGTAAAGTAATTACACAACAATTATCATTGTCATTTATGGCATTATTAATTTTAAATTGTATTCTTGAGATTTACTTAAAGTAACCAGTTAAATATTATCAATAAAATGTTATCAAAACTATACTAAGATTCTAATAATAATCAAAGTAACATTTAAAACCAATCCATGGTAAATAAATTTATATTTAGATAGTTTAAGAAATAAAAATAATTAATGTCACGTAAATTTCGTCGATTTCATAGATCATAAAAAAATATAAAAATAAGCTACCCCAACACAGGCGTATACCTAGTGGGGTAATGTAATCCTGACAAGTTAATGCCCTTTGGCGATTTTCATCATATGCATTCTTTTAAAATGTGTTAAAAAAATGAACGCAATCTTTTTTATGTAACTATAAAAAATTAGATAAATAAATAAATAAATAAAATGAATTATAATACCTATACGTGAAAAAAAAACAAATAAATATTAAAAATTTATGAATAGCAACGGTATGATCATGTTAGATTACTATTGTCGGTTTAAAATACTTTGACAATATAATAACATCTATTTTTGACCCATTATATTAAATGTGTTCCTGAATGTTGGCTGTTTTATCGATTGCATATTTTTCGGAACACTATTATACTTATAATGCAGCAGAATTTTGCTCCCTTTCAGCTCAGAGTAGCGACATAATTTCATGGCAGACCGCGGCGTAATTTCTTCCAATATCGCCGTGCTCGACAAAAAGTACTATAACTATGAAATTACTATAGCAATCATAAAAAGAATGACTGTGCAATGATCGCATTAAAACTTCATATATAAAATATTGAAATCTCATGTTTTAAAACTATTAGATAATTATGAATAAATATGAGAAAATCGAAAAAGTGAAAAAAAACTCGGCATTTCTAACTCGTACTTGTCTTACGGAAAAATACGAAACCCTATTTAGAAATTGTAAATACTATCGTAATCGTTATTAGATTCTCTATCAAAATTAATATTTTGTTTTGCTTATTTACATACAAAAATATTTAGGTATTAGCTCATAAAAACCATTTTTTTTATGATTTCTCGAAAAAAAATGATGACGTTTGACAATGGAATTTTACCAGAAATATCCTCGAAATTACGCGCGAAATTATTCTAGCGGCCCTCTATGTATCTATGGTAATAATGAGATATATGGTATGGACTTTTGGATGCGTTCAAATTAGAAAATAATATTACTTTGCAACTAGCAACGCCGCCACTGCTCCATACAGACCTCGAAACGAGGACTGGAGTAGGGCTGCTAGAATCATAAGGCCCGATCAAGTTAAATGGGCCGTAAAATCCTTTAAACCTTACAAATCATGCGGGGACGACGGAATCATGCCCGTGCTTTTGCAACAGGGTATCGACATTCTAACCCCATATCTGGTTAAAATCTTCAGAGCAAGCTATGCCTGGGGACATATACCAGAAGAATGGACCAAGGTCAAAGTGCTATTCATACCCAAGGCTGGCAGGAAGGACTACGCACTGTCAAAGTCCTTCAGGCCAATTAGCCTAACATCCTTTCTACTGAAAGCGATGGAAAAGATACTGGATAGCTATATCAGGGAAAAAATCCTAACGGTCAACCCTATCAGCTGTAACCAACACGCCTACTGCAGAGGCAAATCCACGGAAACCGCTCTGCTCTACCTAGTAGACAGAGTGGAAAAGGCGTTGGAAGACAAACAAGTCGCAGTATGCGCATTTTTAGACATTGAGGGCGCCTTCGACAAACCCCCAATTAAATCACTGGTGAAGGGGCTAGAGTCAAAACAAGGTGACAACACCACAACCAGATGGGTGAAAGCGATGCTCTCAAACCGCACGGCCAAGGTAGCTCTTCACGGAACAAACCTTGAAGTCACCACTACAAGAGGCTGCCCGCAGGGAGGCGTACTCTCGCCCCTACTATGGACTCTTGCAATAGATCAACTCCTGCATAGGATGGCAGAGGCCAGGATAGACACACAGGGCTATGCTGATGACCTAGTAGTCATTGTCCGGGGCTTCTGGCAAAACACGATCTCACACATAATGCAAAAAGCGTTAACAATCGTTAGCAATTGGTGCAGAGAGAACGAATTATCGGTCAACGCCGATAAGACCGTCCTCGTGCCATTTACCAACAAACGTCAACTAGGTGGACTAAAAATGCCAATCTTAAACCACAGGCAGATTCCTTTCTCCAAGGAAGTAAAGTATCTGGGAGTCACGCTCGACCAGAGACTCACCTGGAACAGCCACCTAGATAAAACAATTCAAAAAGCTAAAAGTGCTTTGGGTATAAGCAGAAGACTGGCGGGGAAAAACTGGGGCCTTAACCCCAAGATCTCCCACTGGCTATACACTGCCATTGTGAGGCTGATAATCTCGTACGCCTCGGTGGTATGGTGCAACAAAGCCAACCAGAAAACTGTGATTACCAAACTAAACAATATCCAAAGGACGGCGTGCCTCATGACAACTGGCGCAATGTCCTCCACTCCTGGAGCAGCTCTAGATGCACTGCTGAACTTACCGCCCCTACACATTCATTTGCAACAGGTGGCGAAAGCCAGCATGTACAGGCTATCTGCCCGAGAGAAGGTAAACTGGATCTCACAAGCACTAAGATCAGTTCTTGACTCAGTCAGTGAAAATCCAACCCTCAACATGGTATCAGACACCATGCTCCCACTCCTAAACTTTGGAAAACTTTTTACAGTGGAACTGCCGCCCAGAGACGACTGGCTAAAAAGCCAACTGCAATGGGAGGCCGGTAGCCTTAAATGGTATACTGATGGGTCCAAATCGGGACTTGACGTAGGCTGTGGTATATATGGAGAGCGACCAAACTTCGAAAGAAGTGTAAACTTGGGAAAATACGCCTCCATATTCCAAGCGGAGGTTTACGCCATTATTGAATGTGCGGATATCAACCTACAAAAGGACTACGCCAACCACCTTATCTATATCCACTAGGATAGCAAAGCAGCTCTTATGGCACTAGCTTCGAATACCATTAATTCAAAGCTAGTGCAAAACTGCATATCACTACTGAATTCCCTGGGCGAAAAGAACAGGGTAATACTAAGATGGGTTCCCGGCCATGCAGGAATCGAGGGAAATGAAAAAGCCGACGAACTTGCTAGGACGGGAGCAAAGGGAACGTTATACGGCCCTGAACCTTGCTGTGGCGTACCAAAAAGCCTTGCAAACCTAATGCTCAAACAAATGTGTTTAGAACAATCCGTCAACCACTGGAACAACACGCCAGGGTTGAATCATTCCAAAGCGCTTATTAAGCCTTACGACCGTAAGACCCGTGAGGCCCTATCGCTAAATAGGAACAATCTACGCATACTGGTAAGGGCGCTCACGGGGCATTGTGGCCTGAACAAACACATGTTCAACCTCAAGCTCAAAGACACAAAAATGTGCAGGTTCTGCCAAGGGGCAGAGGAAACTCCCCAGCACCTCATGTGCGAGTGTGGCCCGCTGATGCGTAAAAGATACAACCACCTGGGTGGTCACTACCTCCAACCTGAGGAGGTAAAACAATCTAGCGCCAAAAGCCTGCTGCGGTTCTTAAATGACACGAGGCTTAGCGCAGAACTATAGTAGGTGGCGATCACAATAGATCAGCAATGGTCGCAGTGTTACAAGGCTCATAAAGACCTTAGAAAAGCCCCACTCAACAAATAAAAAAAAATAAAAAAAATCCCCTTCTTTTGAGGCAGCTATGTCTGGGGTATCTGCGGCTCTCGAATCTTTGGACTCTTGGCTCAGGGACTCTGGCCTTGAAATATCCCCCTCAAAGAGCACAGCAGTTACATTCTCCAGACGTAGGATCCCTCCAAACACCTCGATAGCATATAAGGACATATCAATCCCAATCAAGTCTCAGGCGACGTTCTTAGGAGTCATTCTCGACAGCAAGCTCCTCTGGACCCCATATATCGATAGGATCGTATCTCGCGGGGAAAAGCATCTCAATATAATCAAAGCTACTTGTGGTGTGTGGTGGGGATCCCATCCTTCCACACTTAAACTGCTATACAACGGGTTAGTCAGATCCCAAATTGATTATGCTGCATTTGTTACATTCCCCCTTTCTAAAGCGTGCCTTAGCAAGTTAGACCGTCTCCAGTACAAGGGACTCCGTCTAGTACTTGGAGCCATGAAGAGTTCACCCACTAATACTCTGCAGGTTGAAGCATCAGAGCCCCCAGTTGACCTAAGGTGTCAACGGCTCGCCGACGGCTTTTACTTGAAACGATTAGCAAGCATATCCCATCCACTTATTCCTAAACTCACCATTTTGTCGACCATGCTGCAGAGTGCATATACCCCTTCCTCAAAGCTGCCCTTCCTTTGTAAAAGTCATCGGTGGCTCAACCAACTATCGCTCTCTATATACCGCTTCTCTGTCCCACCTAATTTCTCCATGTCCTTGGAAGGGAGGCTCAGAGTACCGGTGATTTTTAATCAGACTGTCCTGCGGAAAAGCACAGAAGATGACCCTCAGCCGTATAACAATATAGCATTTAAGCAGTTAGTTACCAGCAACTGGCCGGGATGGAACTATGTATTTACTGACGGCTCCAAGGCTAGTGAAGGTTGCTATGTAGGAGCCGCGGTTTACCACGCCAACACAGATAACTACAACCTGTTCCGCCTGCCCAGTGCCGCCTCCATTTACACAGCGGAAAGCGTGCATATTACATCGATTCCTCCCACCTTGTCAACGTAGTGGTATTCACCGATGCAATGAGCCTCCTGCAGAAGCTTAGCTTCCCCTCTCTCAATAACTCGCCAACGCACATCGAAAATGAAATTCGCCGCAAATACGATGCCTTGGTGGCGGCCAACTTCCGGGTGATATTCTGCTGGATCCCTAGTCATTCCGGGATTAGGGGTAACGAGACGGTGGACGAGCTGGCGAATTCGGCTCGCACTTTCGGCTCCGACGTCGATTGTCGTCTGCCTGTCTCCGACTTCTTCCCCTCGATAGACAATAAACTTTTTAAAAATTGGACTCGCGATGGCGCACTTCCTCTAACACAAAGGGACCTCACTTATCCAGGGCGAAATCCCTTCAAATCCATGGTACCACCACCAGCCATTTAGTCGGAAAGAGATTTCGATAATCTGCCGCATGAGGATCGGACATTGCTCCACCCCATCGCACCTCCACCGTATTAATGTTCTCGCGTCTCCGCAATGCGATTGTGGACACGAAGATTGCACGCTGGACCATCTATTTTTTAACTGTCCCATCCTCAATAATTATCCGAGTTTTATCCCAGGCCTTGTAAAGTATAACATCCAACTCCCTCTATGTGTTCTCCACTTGTTATCCCTCAACTCTCCCAAAATTTATAAAGTAATATGTAAATTTATCTCCCTTAATAATATTTCTGTATAGTGTAATAGCTTATTTCACACCCTTTCCTTGTTTGTATCATCCCCAATAACCATAAAATCGAAGACTATCGCGGTTGTTTGACATTATAAATAGGATAGAAAACGTGGAACCTCTCTTCTCTCTTCTACGTGGAACCCTCTTCTTAAAATGTTCCCGCCGCCGAACGCCGAACGCAAAGACGTAAAACAGGATACAGTGAGTGTTGTGTGCAAGACGGATTTTAAAAATTCCCGCGCTCCGAGCCCGGCCCCCCACCACCGTTATAACCTACGCAGTGGCGGCAGCGGTTTGCGGTCTACCCGCAAAACAACGGACTGACAGCTCTTCAGTCTACCCTAGACAACGGCGGCTGCAACGTCACCGAAACGTCGGGTCCTACAAATTTCACGCGGTAAATTCGTTTTCTAACCTATTTATAATCCCAATAACCATGTTTTATGCTATATGTACCTACATTTCTATAAATTAGTATCCCTTGTTTCAGTATTGTGCCGTCTTATACATGTACCTAACTGTGCATGTAACAAACTAACTTTGATGCCCTCCGAAAACGACTTGGCAGAAAAGCACCGACTATCGGTGATTGCCATAAAGCAACAAGAAGAAGAAGAGTTATATCCTATGAAATCTGGATAATTACCTAATAACCCCTAGGGCAACTAACCTATTCAAGCATTGTATTTTCAGTAATTATATAAACTAAAACCGTCTATTATAAACAAACTATTCTATTCCTAAGAATGCTTGAGTTTGTCAGCGGTATATGGAGGGGAAATACTGGGATATGTTTGCTTGAACTCTGTAATGTGTCTCATGATTTCATTACAAATATGTTTCTTGCCGTATGTAATGTACTAAGGTCAGCTGTTTAAAATGGTGTGCACAGTGACCGTACATCATAACATACTGTTATGAATCTTCACTGCAAATAATATATTCTGAACAAATAATTGGCATGGGGGTTTTCGTGTAAGTAGCCATATTTAACAAGATTCCGAAACTCAAAACTATAAAACGGCTCATAATTGCAGTAGTCATTAATATTCTAGATAAATAGGTCATTCCAATGGTAATAATTCCAAGGACCCCCAAAGGAGAGTGGGGTTTCTGGAAGGAGGTTAAAGGGGGAGAGGGGGTCTGAGGGGGAGAGAAGGGGGGAGGGGGAAGATGGAGGGAATAGGAAAGGTGGGAAAAAGGGAGGAGGAGGAGGAAAGCGGAGGAGGAAAGTGGTGAGAGTTGGAGGGTAGGGGGAAAGGGGGGAAGAGGAGGAGGAGGAAGTTGGGGGAAGGGTCGGGTGATAGGGGAGGAGGGGGAGGAGGAAGGGTAAGTTAGAAGGGAAGTGTTGGGTGATGGAGGAGGCGGGAGTTTGTGTGATGGGGAGAGGTAAGGGTGGTGGGGGAGGATGGGGAGGGGGGGGTTAAGGGGCTGGGGAGGGGTTTAGGGTGCTTGGAGCGCGAAGGGGGTTTTCCGCTTGCTGGGAAAGTCTTGGGGTGACACAACCGATTTTTAGTTTTGATGAAGCGACTGCGGTAATTTATTTTTTAACTTGATAAGTGCAATAATAATAATAATAATAATAAAACTCTTTATTCTTAAGAAAATTTATTTGCACCCGATTTCAAACTGTTTTGTTTTCTTCGCTTCGATTTAACTGAATTTGTTGGCTATAATCTATTTTATATACTATCATATTATATGTATGAATTTATTTATAATATTGATATAATATGTTATATATTATATTTATAAATAATGTATAATAATATTTATATATGGTATATATCATATTTAGGTATATGTATTTGTATCTAATATATAATAAATAATTATTATTTTATATAACTTAGTAGATTGTCATAAATTTTAATTTAATTTGTATAATTTTATTGATGTTTTTAATTTTAACTTTAATGTTTACATTGTTAACGTATTAGATAAGACTTGCCCTCTCGTCTCAAAATAATATACCGATGTTAGTACCACCTCAACACAGGTTCATACCTAGTGAGGTGGTAAACCGATATGTCAAAAAGATGAATTTCCTTTCTAAGCTAGGCATAATATGTACACTTATTATAAAATGTTTTTGTGTTAGGATAAGGATTTTATTTATGTAAATTGTAAATTGAATTAAGGAAATAAATAAATAAATAAATAAATAAAATAAATTATAATCACGATTTCTGTGTTCGATTTTCATATTCATCAATTTCTACTTATGATTTTAAAATTGTAGACCTTATAAACCACAAAATATATTAGGAAATGACTTACAACAAAGTTAGAGGAATTATTCTCAGAATTCTAAGACAATTTTGTTTTCCTTTCTACGAGTAGTTTTAATAATCAGAGTTATGAAGTATTAAATTTTCAGATTAAAACATTTTTAATATGAAGCCCGCTGACGATGTCGAAAAGTGACGTAAACAAGATTTATAAGCAATGTTCTAAGAATTCTGACACATTGATTCGTTTTTGTATTAACAACATTAACGGTTTTATTATTTATTCAAATTTTGAAAAGCTGCCATTTAGAAACAAAACTTGTGGACGTAATTTGGTCCTTTGGTCTTGTAGTTTCTGAGATATAGGGCTCGATTGCGTTTCTTCGTGAACTAAAATCAGAAATTAGTCCGTGTGAACAAGATAGGCAATACGCTAGAGCGAAGTGTGAGATGACCGGTTGTCACTTTTTGCATTAAAACTGCCCGCCAAGGTCAAATCTTACACCGCACGAAATATGCTCGAATTTATTCGGAAGAGTATAAGTTCGGCAGGTAGTATTTATCGACGATCGTTCGTTTCATATACCGCTCTAACGTATTGCTCTGTCTTGTTCGCTTGGACTAATTTTAGTTTTAGTTCACAAAGAAACGCAATCGGGCCCATTGTGATTACAACGAACACAGACACATTTTTTTGACAATTACGTTTTTGAATTCTTTATTTACTTCGTCTAAGTAACATACATGATGATTTTTCTGGAAAAGTAAATTCTTGTATATTGAAATTGTATTTTTTTCGTTTGAGGTGTTTAATTCAACCATTAGTAATACCTAATAGCATCATAAAAATATAGTTGATGATGATGAACTAGGAATGCATGCAGTGGTCTGGGACTGCATGCAGGAGCTCAACAAACTGGGAAAATCCAACAAAATCACCCTAATATGGATACCGGGTCACCAAGGCATACCCGGAAACGAAGAGGCCGACAGACTGGCAAAACTGGGCACACTGGAATGCCCAGTGGAGCCAGTTGTAGGGGTCCCCTTCGCTACAGGTAAGAAAATCATCAGGGACTGCTTGGAGCAGGAACATCGGGCTTCCTGGAAACAGAGTCAGGGATGTCGCCAGGAAAAAGCCATGATGGATCAACCACTACAGAAGAAAACCAAGGCCCTACTTGATATGAGCAAGAAGAACCTTAGAACCACTATCGGTCTCCTCACCGGACACACGACCCTTAGAGCTCATCTATTCAACCTTGGCTTGACTGAGAGCAAGGATTGCCGAATATGTGGCGAGGAACCTGAAGACAGCATACACATTGTTGGTCGCTGTCCAGGGCTCGCCGCCAAAAGACACAGTATACTGGGACGAGCCTTTCTCGAACCCAGCGATCTGCCCAACTTGAAGGTCAGTGACCTACTTGGACTGGTAAGAAGTACCGGGCTACTAGCTGACCACTGACCTAACCACACAGTGGGTAGTTACAAAAGACCTTTCAGATCTAGGTGACATCAAGGGCTGGAAACAAGCCCCCCACTCAATCTACTACTACTACTATGATGAACTAAAAATCGGTTCACATGTTTTTTTTTATAATATAACCAAAATGCATAGGATTTTTTTTAAAACGCGATCATTCTGTGTCATCCCTTACTGGCAGCGCCTGTTCCGAGGAAGACAACAATTTGATGTAATGGCAATTTGATATCCTATTATATGTTTTCTAATCTACCTAATGGTTTCAATCAAATTGTTATAGCAAAATGCCATAATATGAACTATTTATTGAAAATTGAGGGGTGTCAATTGCCAGAGACCAACCCGCCACCCCCCGGGAGTTATAACGACATCAACATCGTGCCATTCTGTCTCCCACGGAGTGAAACTGTAGTGTATTAGTAATTAGGTTAGATATAAGTATACATGTAGGGTAGTCTAAGATATGTCAGTATAAATAAATACACTCGAAAGAATTTTGTAAAATAATAGCGACGAGGTTAAAACTAGAAGAATTACGAGTAAAAACGAGTGTGGTGCGAAGAAAAATACAACAGGAGAAGAAAAGAAAAAAACATAAAATGGCTGTCAAATTTGTCAATATATTAGTTTGAATATATTTGTTACACCACGAACGCCGCCATATTGATCATAAGAAAACATTAATCAATTTTTGAAACGATGAGTGCCATCTATACATTGTGTTTCGTAGTAAAATCATAGCTGCCAGGGTTGAGCAATCTAATAAGCTATATAATCAATGGTATAAGTAAAACAGTAGGTACATCGGACAGACATTCGTAAGGTAACATTTTATTAAAACATGGACATTTCAACAAAAATTTATAATATCAAAAATAAAATTCGAAGACCTTCCAATTTAAATTGTTCAAATCGGCTGCAGGCTCGTCTGCGTTATGTGTTCAGCTGTAGGCTCGTACTAATTCTATTGACGTTCGGGGTATTCAACATCAGCGACTTCCCACAGTAATTTGGTTCGTGCAATCATGACTTTTAACTGCAAGCAAAAGTGAAAGAAATGCACCGCATTACTAAATTGGATCGGAATTTCATAGTATTTTAACCTAAAAGAGAGAAAAGAGGCAATCTCCCCTGCAATTAGTTAGTGATTATCTCTGAAACTATACATCTGATTAAAACATTATCAAAGGGGTGGGTAAATAATACTGATTTCTATTCCTACTCTTTCTGTGCCCATGGTGCAAGACTCTGGAACGATCTCCCGGCAAATACACGAAACTCGCCTTCTTTACCATCATTTAAGACTCACCTCAAAGATTACTACTTTTCTAAGTAAACAGTTCTTCCCTTTCTCTCCTCTTCCTCTCAAAATATCCCCTCCTCGGAAATTCTTAGATTTAAATACCTATGTAATACTAATCTTTATTTCTACCATGCGCGCATGTGCCACTGTGATTAGGTTAGTTGTAAGATATTGCCATGTGGCAATATGCTTACCTGTTTGTATTATAATTAAGTGCAAATAAAGAGTATATTATTATTATTTCATCAAGGCAAGGGTAATGACTCTGTATTCGGCGATCATATACCAGTGTTTAATGTATGCTAGACAGCACATAGCAGAAACACCAATTAATGCAGACATTCACTCGCATCATACTCGCGGTAGCTCCCTTTTATGCGTACCCCGAATACGACTGGCAAAAGTACAGAAAAGCTACTTGTACCTTAGCATTAAATTCTATAATCTACTCCCTACACAATTTAAACAGCTGGAGGACATAAAATTCAAAAAAACATCAAGTAGATGCTGATAGGCCACCCTTTCTATAATCTGGCCGAATTTGAGGGCCATGATTTTTCAAATATTGTGCCCATTTAAATTACTTAAAAAAGAAGAGCCTTATTGTCTGATTATTTTATATGGTCTTATATCTGTAAGCCATTGAAATAAGAAGAACCCCGAACTTCAATAGAGACGACGGCTACAAACTCTCTTCTACGTGGAACCCTCTTCTTAAAATGTTCCCGCCGCCGAACGTCTACCCGCAAAACAACAGATTGACAGCTCTTCAGTCTACCCTAGACAACGACGGCTGCAACGTCAGCGAAACGTCGGGTGCTACAAATTTCATGCGGTAAATTCGTTTTCTATCCTATTTATAATTCTTCGTTGATTTGAAGAAAGCGCACATCGTTAACCACCAGCAATATCGAGTTTGCTTCTATACTTTGTTTTAATTGCTACAACTGATAAAAATGCATTTTAACACAAATAAGTGCTTGACAAACGTAGCGCTTGCTCTGCTATGGAGGGATAAACTTTGAAGCACTTGATCCAAAACAATGTTTTATAGATCGTTTTAAAATCAAATTTGGCAGAAGAATCATTTTGAATTTCCAAAGCTTGCTCTTGAAACATTTCTGGCAAGGGGTATATTATATATTTATATAACATATATGAAGGCTAGTCGAAAGGGCTATGCGCGGATCTGTAAACCACCTCAGATCCCACCGAGGCCAGATCTGGTGAATACGGTGGGTGCGGGACGCGTGGGTGCGTGGATGAATGGGCTGGAGAATTGTTGTGGTGGAAGGGATTTTATTCTTATCTAAATAGTCGATCAAAAAACTCTCTTAGCACCGAACAAAACTCCCTTAGCATCCCAAAAAACTAGAATCCTGAAAAACTGTTTCCATAGATTTTTACCCAGTGATAAATAAATAAAATATAAAATACAAACAGAGCTGCCATGGAATTCACCGACTGGAGTCGGGCCCATCATAATACTATTTTTTACACTTCTGGGGGGTGAGCAGTGGATTCCGGACTAACGACCGGCTGTGATAGGTTTAGGACAGCTGTCTTGCCACATGTGAGCGTTCACCTTACCACCTATTCACTCCCCCTTCGAAGCCATAGAATTTGAGATGCGCAATTCGCGGTTTTAGATATTTTTTCTAGGAAAGGTTGATTATTTTTCTGGAAAGACCCAAATCTCTAAAGAGGTGAAATAAAGATTTAGCTGGCAGGCCACGAGCGCCAACTTCCACCGCGTGAAGGTGAACAGTGAAGCCGTTCCTGGTGACGGCATTTGCGAGATCATGGTATTTATTTAATTTGTACTCATGGTCTTTTGGGATATTTGATTCCCATGGAACAGGTAATTACAATAAGGGCCACCTTCCGAGACAGAGTAAAGAGATATATCTGGGCGGAGGGTTATGCATCCGAGACTTTCAGGGAATTTATACTGCTTAGAGACCGAATCGACCTCCAGAATCCAATCTGACATATATCCAATCTAACATATATGAAGGCTAGCTGAAAGGGCTACGGGCTCTGTAAACCACCGCAGATCCCACCGAAGCCAGATCTGGTGAACACGGTGGGTGCGGGACCAATTCGAAGCCAAAAGAGTGAATTTTAGTGGCTGTAGCGATGGATGAATGGGCTGGAGCATTGCTGTGGCGGAAGTGTATTTTCTTCTTATCTAAATAGTCGATCAACAAAACTCCCTTAGCACCGAACAAAACTCCCTTAGCATCCCAAAAAACTAGCATCCTGAAAAACTGTTTCCATACATTTCTACCCAGTGATATATAGCATAGTTTAAAAAAATTAAAACGTAAATACCTGTTCGGTATCGCCACTAGACGTCACTTCATTTCTATTCCGGCTGCTAACGTAAGAGATAATCTTCTTCTTGGCCTCACAAACACCAGTCCTCTCCTCTTTGCTTTCGTATTCATTTGGTAAAAATTCAAAGAGTACATTCAGCAGCTTGAACAGTCCAAACTGCTCGTAGGGCTGTAGAGATTTGCCCTGCTTATTCGCATACAGCAACTGCTTGATTTCGAATACCGTCTGAGGAACACTCTCGGAATACCGCGACCTGCATCCGATCAATTCACATAGCGCTACAAAGGCCAAATTCTGGGCTATTCTAGCGGCAAATGAAAATTCGCCATATTTAAACTTTTCAACAATGAAGATATTTTCGCACATGTAGAGGCGATCATGGAAATGGGTAAATCGCTGGGATAAATCCTGAGCAAAGATCATCGCCTGAAACATCAAATAATTGGTGAATGCGTAGTCTTCAATTTAGCTCTTAAGAAGGCAATACATAACTGGCATTATTACTACCGACACCATCTTCAAAAAGTCTTATGCAAAATATCATACACTAAGTAATGAATTAGTTGCAATAGTGAGGAAGTCGTGACAACCTTTCGAAACTAATGTTGTCAACAGTGGTGACAAAGCATTCTATGGATATATTAGTAAACAACTTTTCTTTAAAGTATCAGTACCACCAGCACCAAGATCTCAAAACATTGGTGACGGAACATTACACAATGGAATGAATTCACCAATAATGTTCCAATACCAAATATGCCCACGAAACATGTCTATGACTATGTCAAATATGAGTACTGGGAGAGTAAGTTGTATGCCTATATTTAAATAAAATACAAACGGAGCTGCCATGGAATTCACCGACCGAAGTCGGGCCCATCATATAGTATTATTAGACTTCTGGGGGGTGAGCAGTGGATTCCGGACTAACGACCGGCTGTGGTAGGTTTAAGACAGCTGTCTTGGCACATGTGAGCGTTCACCTTAACACCCATTCACTCCCCCTTCGAAGCTATAGAATTTGAGTTTTAGATCATTTTTCTAAGAAGGAGTTGATTATTTTCCTGGAGAGACCAAGATCTTTAAAAAGGTGAAACAGAGATTTAGCTGGCAGGCCATGAGCGCCAACTTCCACCGCATGAAGGTGAACAGTGAAGCCGTTCCGGGTGACGGCATTTGCGAGATAATGGTATTTATTTAATTTGTACTCGTGGTCTTTTGGGATATTTGATTCCCATGGAACAGTTAATTCTACGACGAGGGCCATCGCACTGCACTTGTTTACGTGCGGCCGACACTCGAAATATGATTATGCATGCCTCTATTTAGATTATTCATTGAATGTAGTATCTTCAGATCAATTGGTTTACAGACATAGGATTAGAAATTGATATTATTCGCAGTGAACGAGTATTAGGATCCAAATCCCGCAAATACTTCTGGCCAGCTGGCCGTTCCCCACAGGGTACACAGCGCTGGGATTACTAGTAGTTTGCCGTACCCTATAGGGTACATGGCACAGAAGAGGTTAATATGTATTTTGACATGGAAGTGACATAAAATAAAATAAATGACAGCAATTGGTAAGTAGTCTGATCCGTCGAATAGCATCTGTGAGTTGCTCTATGTAGCACTTTATCGAGAAGATCTGATATCCGAGATGGAGATACATCCTTGTCGAGTATTGATTTCAGAGCTCATGCCCGACTGACTTGAATTATTGTAACAAAAATTACTTTTCTATATGATTGCACGATATGTGTTTTTCAGTTTTTCAGGATTATTCCTTTGGTTTTCTGTCCTAATAATGATGTTTTCTTTCGAGGAATAATTCATAATTTAAAAATACTTTTGACAGTTTGTTGTGATTGAGTTTTTGCCACTTTTTTTCTGTTTTCGATATGTGTGACATTTAATAGGGTTAATATCAGTGTAATCCTGTGTAATGATACGTTACTTACTAGTGCAAGACTTTAAACTATTATTGAAAGAAAACTCTACTAGAAATAAATATTTTCATCTCAAATAGTAGTGCATTTTGCTTAAAATGGTTTTATCTTTTTCACGTTACCTGAAATTCCATGTCACTGTGGAATTCCACTTAAGTTTTTGGCTTGCATGATTATTTCCTTGTGGTAGATATATAATTACCTTTCTTTGAGCGCCAGCATGTGCACGGCCACCAGCAGCGTGGTGCAGATGGCGAAGGCCACCAGCATGCCGTCCGGCGTACTGTTTTCATTAGTCCATTCATATTTTAACAAGGCAATTTTAAAGTTTTTCCTTCTTTGTACGAATTTTGAGGTTTTACATCACACATTTTACGTAAACAGTTTCGCCGCTCAATGTAAAGAGAACCAGTTGATAGGAATTCATATTCTCTCCATAGCATCACCGCCATCGACCGTCATGTCAGCATTAAACCATGGCCTCCAATTTTTTGCATCGGCAGGCATTTATCTGTGTGCAGGGTAGTTTAGCAACTTTTATCGGGACCGGTTTTTATTAATTCAAGGGAAAGTTTTTACATTTCTGATTCCGAATTCAGATATCAATAAAATACAAACGGAGCTGCCATGGAATTCACCGACCGGAGTCGGGCCCATCATACTACTATTTTTTACACTTCTGGGGGGTGAGCAGTGCTATGTATCAGTTTGAGTACAGAGCGGTATGAGCGCGGAAGTTGTGGCAGAGGGCCTTATCTCCGGCTTTCTTGGCTTCACGTAGCTGGCGGCGAAGTAGCGGCTTCTGCCTACGGAGCTTTGCCTTGAATGCGTTTTCTCTATGAACCGGGTCGACATGGGTAGATTTTGGGTAAACACCCGAGAAGTATTCATGCACCGCCACCTGGAAGGACGACAGTTGAACAATGGCAGGGGCATTACGGTTCACAGAGTGGTCAAGATTTGAAGTTAAATTACTGTTGTGAAATTCCCAATCCTCTTTTGCAAGTGAAGGGAATTTTAGAGGAGGGAAAGATACGATTGGCGCAGGTCGTAGAGACCGGTCGGGTGACAAACTGCGGGCAGATGTGGAGTCTAGGGGCGTGTGAGGTTCAACTCTGTCCGTGACTCCTGGCGACGGTTAAAGACACTGCCGTGCAGCGTCGCTATCATCATGCAGAATACTTGTTTTTTAACTAAATATTACAGATTAATGAGTTATCGCTGATTTATTGCGAATTTACATAACACTTATGCCACACTTACATAACACTTACGGAACATTTTACCTGTTTTAACGAGAATAGTAAACTAAGTATTACAGTGTCATAGGCTAAACTAAGCGCTATGGGCTTTACAATGCCATGTTACATTTCTTAGGTTACTTTTATGTTATCGTGACGTAAAAAAAATATATTTTTTTAATGTTGCATGTGGAAAAAACTACAGCCTGACTCATATGAGTATGTCGGTGTTGCAACGTTACAATATAAAATTTAAAAAGAACAAAACAATTAAATTAAATAAATGTACACAATTAACAAAACAATGAATACAATAGAATAATTTTATTCATTGAGTAATAAATTATTTACTTCCTCAGTCAAAATATTTTTTTTTTGCTTGCTGGTTAGGGTAGGTGCCGAACGTAGTGAACATAGTGAATGTAGTAGATGTAGTGAACGTAGCGGAGTAGTGAACATAGAGGAAGTTATGAACGTAGTGAACCAAAGACTATCGCACTTGTATGACATTATAAAATAAATGAGTTAATGAAGATAAACTCACCATGCCGTGATGCTCCTGCAAAATTCCACTCAGTAATTGCTGAACCAATTTGGTTGCTTTAAACTTATCCACAAGCATTCTACATTTTCTATCAAGAACTATTGAAGACAACATTAAAAGTTGACAAAGCAATGATTCGTAATTTATCAAGGGTTCCTCGCTGATGGCCATTTCGATCATGTCTAATAGCTGGAAAGGAATTAAAAACATCAGTTATTTTGCTTTTCAGCATAGCCGCAGGTATCCGCTCAATTTTGGGCTGCACATTTATACATATACTAGCTGTTGTCCGCAACTTCGCTTCGCGTAAAGTTTCGAATCGATTTGTTAATTTAAGAAGGGTGGAGTTTATTTACCATTTTAGATATATACTGCAAGACGTCCCCCTCAGATGCAGGCTACCTACACAGTAGACGTACGCGTCTTGTTTCTCGCCACCCGTGCAGCCTACCGCTGAACGCTGACCTTGCTGGGCCAGCAGTCGCTGCCCCCGTCTGCTAGGTATTTCAGGAGGATTGTCAGCGTTACTAATTCAATTATATCTCTATAACTATACCACCTAAAAACTTACAGTAAATTGCTAATTTTATCTTTATTAACCACCCGTGATAATGGATTAAATTATTTTAATAAGGATTTTTATTTTATTTCTAATGTCTTCAACAAACACTGCCTTCTTATTTTTTTTATTTTTTGAGACATAAAAGTAGTCATTGTAGCTTAAATATAAAAGTTGGATATATGTCATCGCTGACTTTTTTATAGATCTCTCGAAGGCCGATGTTTTTGTCATATATTGTTTTCACGTATATCACATCGGTCTCCTCACCGGACACACGACCCTTAGAGCACATCATTCAACCTTGGCTTGACCGAGAGCAAGGACTGCCGAATATGTGGCGAAGAACTTGAAGACAGCATACGTCGCTACCCAGGCCTCGCCGCAAAAAGATACAGTTTACTGGGACGAGCCTTTCTCGAACCCAGCGATCTGCACAACTTGAAGATCAGTGATCTGCTTGGAGTGCTGGGCTGACCACTGACCCAACCACAAAGTGGGTAGTTTATATATCGTCGGGTTAGTGCACAGATGTTGCATGTCCTATAACACATTTTTGCGCCTTCGCAATATCATGCATTCTCATCTTCCACGCCAATATGTTGTATATCCGAACATACAACATTATGACGCGGAGCTGAATGAGACTTCAACTGTCGGTAAGCGCAGAAAAGTCGCTGACCCTAGTTCTTGGAAAAGAAACATACACAGTAAAAATCACAAAATGGGTCTCCAATATTTAAATATTAAAGGGGTACTTGTAGAATAAAAAAAAACGAAACATATTGATTGATCTAAATGTCGTTACCATTGTTCATTAAATATTTCTGAAGAAAAACGAAAAGCTACATGTGAAGAATACTGGAGACTGGGGGATTATGTACGCCAGAAATCGATGATTTGTACATTAGTGGAAGAAGGAGACATACAACGCAAACGAAAACGAGCTGAAGAATATTTAAAGCCGAGAAAAGTATCAAGGTCTTATTATTTATTTAATGATACTGGTGATAAAAAGAAAGTGTGTTTAGAATTCTTTTGCGCCACTTTTTCATTTACACACCGAGTGATAGAACTTGTTAGCAAAAAGGAAAAGAGACAGGGTGTTTTACAGGTGAAGATCGCAGAAAGGGTAGACCGGCTTCGAATGCAACACCAAAAGAAGCTATAGAACAAATAAGACAGCACATTGACAGCTTCCCAAGGGTTAAATCATATTATTGTCGTTGAGATTCAACAAAATGATATTTGTCATCCGATTTAAAAAATATCGATAATGTACAGGCTCTATGTTGAAAAATGCCAAATAGACAACATAAATCCAGCTAAGGAAAGCAGATATCGCTCAGTTTTTAATACCTATGATCCAGCAATTACATTCTACATATGTACCAAAAAAAGATCAGTGCACAAAGTGCAATAGCTACTGGAATGCAACTGATAAAACACCACTCGAAGATGACTATCGTGCACATAAAAGTCAAGAAAATAATAATTTTGTTATGAAGGAAGCTGACAAAAAAAAGCAAAAGATGTAAATGGCCAAACCTTCAGAACGATTTCATTTGATTTGCAAGCCATTTTATGTGTACCATTCGCTGGAGACTGGGAAACTAGCTGTTCACAATTTTACAATATTTGATGCATATAACAAGGATGGTTATTGTTACGTATGGGAGGAGACTCATGGTAGGAAGGGTTCTACAGAAATAGGAACGTGCCTCTTGAAATACCTATTTTCACTGCCTTCTACTGTAACCCATGTTACTACTTTTTCGGACACATGTGGAGGCCAAAATTGCAACAAATATGTTGCAGGTGCTATGTTGTACGCCGTTAAGCATATCGCTAATTTAGAGATTATCGATCTTAAATTTATGGAGTCTGGTCACTCTTACCTCGAGGCAGATCTATGCATTCAACCATTGAAAGAGCTAGAAAGCACAAACAAATATAAACCACTAGAGAGTGGGCCATACTGATTGCAATGGCTAGAAGAAATCCTCATCCATACAAGGTGGAAGTTCTTTCACATTCCGACTTTTACGATTTGCAAGAATTGATCGACTTCATCATGTTAAATGACCCTGTCCCCTCTAATACCGAGGTCAAAATTTTGCACGAAATACGTGCATACTGAACAACCTCAACGCTGAACTCGCCGACCAAACGCTGATGGCATCCCAACGAGTGGGTCTCTGGATAAACATAGATAAAATAAATGTTATGTTTAATGCCCATGTTGACTCAACGCGGGGACGTTGCAGCCGCCATTGTCCAGGGTAGACTTAATTACTTTAGTTCTTTCCTGGACAACGGCGGCTGCAACGTCGCCGATACGTCGGGTACTACAAACTTCACGCGGCAAATTCGTTTTATGCTATCCCTGATATCTTCGATTTCATACAGGCTGATAAGTCAAATGATGACTACTTTAACTCTAAACTCAACATAAACCACTGAATGGCTGTACTAATTAGTTTAGATTTAGTTTGAAAATATTAAGTGAAAAAAAGCCCACTGTAGAATACCTTCCCTGCTGTAAACAATAAACAAGAGAGTAAGCAAAAATGTGTGGGTATTACTTATGAAATGGACCGCATACATGGGTTGTTTGTCCAAGGAGTGTCAGACCGTTTTTCTTCTTTTTATGTAGCAGTAAAATATTTACAACTCAATTTTCAATCAATGTACAGATTAATAGAGAATAATTTTACCAGTCAACTTTACCATACATTATTCTTTTATGTAGCCCTTCTTGATAAAGATTAATAGAGAATATCTTTACCAGATCAAGAGCCAACTGCAATTTACATTTTTCAAGATCCAAGAGCTTAGTCAGAGTAGAACGAGCGAAGGTCCCCTCCCTCTCAGGTAAGCCGCTGCAGAATACATCCAGGTCAACCTCCGCTAATATTATTCCTGGATTTTCCGATTGGAGAAAATTGCTACGTCTCTCCAATTTTAATTCGTTCAAACATGTGGCAATTTCAATGTCGGAGTTTTGACTGCTCGGTAAATCCTCCTTGCATTCTCTTTTGTAAGTCGCGATAAGGACGTCCTGCTCTAAGGCTTCTTTTCGTTGTGCGGCGACGACGCTTGCATCTGGCATGTGAAATTTTGATGTTCTCTGAAATTTTTAAAAAATTGGTTGTGTCACTCCAAGACTTTCCCAGCAAAACTCAGCAGTGGCGTGGTGGCATGGCGTCCTTTGCCGTCTACCACTTGGGATCGGGTGACTTAGTCGTTTCAAGAAAGACTGACGGCAGGTCAGCAACCCTCGCTGCTTAGGAAACAGTACATCGTTTCCAGACCCCTCCAGTTATTTGCAGGAGTGCACAGTCGATAGTCTGACGCCGCACGGTGCGCAAACCGCCCAGGAGCGCCCGAAGGGACTTCCGCCAGGTAAAAACTGACCCACCATGCATGCATTGAGAAGCAGTGGATACAGAGTCCTTGCCGGGGTTGCCCTCGTCGAGGAGGCTACTAGATAGGAGTTGAAGCGGAAGTTGGGCCGACCAGAGTTAACAAGCGTATCTTAACCACTGGAATGCCACGGCCACCGATCGGTGGTTTTCCTATTGTGACAATTCGCGGGCGGCCGATCTACGAATTTATGCAAATATATGTGGTAAAACTAGCCTTCATTGAATAAGCCACCGTTATACATTAGTATGCATGCACTAACTCCCCCTAAAAACAAATTTTTGAGGGTCGAAAACATGCTGAAAATGAGTTTCATTCCCATAGCTGGCTCTCTAAGAGATATCGCGCACAAGCAACTTTTATCTCCGCAACTAATTTGACTCTACATCAAGTCTACGGGTTTGTCTGAAAGTGCGCGCATGTAGCGACGCGACAGCCGGGAAACTTTCTTGTCCGCGGGTTTGGCGACAGACCGGCGACGCAACTGTCTCACCGTTTATTGGTTGCAATGCAAGTACGCGCACAGCGGCTAAAAAGTTGCTGTGAGTATGCGTTCACCGAATAGAAAGAGATAGTTGCATGTAGGGCACTCCTCTATCCTTGTCTAGTTGCGCATGCGCGTTTAGCCATAGCATAGTAGACTTATGGCGTCGAAGCGTTGCCATGGTGATATATAATACATAGTGCATGCACGGGCACATGTACATAGTGATATATGTACATGTGCCCTGACATACGAGACTAAACAAGGATGGAGGGAGTACTATATGCTGCTGTCTCGTTCTATTCTGACGTATTTATTCTCAGGCTGGTCACGAGGTCTAGTACTTATATGTCAAATGGTGCTGACCCGCTTCCACCTAACGATATGGCCCAGTATTTGCCAACGTGTAAAGCGAGCATTAGACATACAGCAGTTTACAATTTAATTACAAAAACTTACACTCTTCGGAGATGGTAGAACTATATTCGGAAATTCGTCAGCATCGTCCATCACCTTATTCTTCGGCATATTCATAGAAATATTTTGATTGAAAACTAATGTAATTTGTTTACTAAATCTTTGCAAACGGTTTGTTTTTTCGAAAGTTGGAATGAACTGTCAAACGATTTGACGTTTTCGAGTGTCAAACGTCAGAATGAACGGGAACTTAACCCATTGGCGTAATAGACTTATTTCCAACGCCGACAAAGTTTAAATTAAAAAAAAGACAGCAAAAATGAGTGTTGCCAAGAAGAGCCCAAATATTAGCTTTGGTAAAAGAGCCCATAGTAGAAAACGGGAGTGCGAAGGCGGGCTGTGCCACGAGAATGCGTTCACCGAATAGAAAGGGAGGGGGGCGCCAGTTTTGCATGCGGCAATTTTGCACAAATGTCACTTTTGACAGTTTCAAATTTGTTGAGGGCAGATTTGCAGGAGGCAACTTGCAGGCGGCAACCTTCAGTACAGTTTTTAAGTTTTTCTGTTAGGTTAGGTTTTTCTTTCCCTAAAATCGAAGTGACATTAATTACCGGCATCCTTGTAGTGGATGACTTTTATACATCAAACTAAACATTAAAAAAAATGTTTTAAGTTTTTCTATTAGGTTAGGTTAGGTCATTTTGACATTTGCAAAACTGCCTTCTGCAAGATTGCCTTCTGCAAAACTGCCGCCAGCAAGAATGCCGTCTGCAAGATTGCCGTCTGCAAATTTGCCTTCTGCAAGTTTGATCTTCTTCTTCTTGTTGTTTTCTGGCAATCACCGATAGTCGGTGCTTTTCTGCCAAGTCGTTTTCGGAGGGCATCTATGTTAGTTTCACATGCACAGTTACATGTATAAGACGGCACAATACTGAAACAAGGGATACTAATTTATAAAAATGTAGGTACATATAGCATAAAACATGGTTATTGGGGATGATACAAACAAGGAAAGGGTGTGAAATAAGCTATTACACTATACAGAAATATTATTAAGGGAAATAAATTTACATATTACTTTATAAATTTTGGGAGAGTTGAGGGATAACAAGTGGAGAACACATAGAGGGAGTTGGATGTTATACTTTACAAGGTCTGGGATAAAACTCGGATAATTATTGAGGATGGGACAGTTAAAAAATAGATGGTCCAGCGTGCAATCTTCGTGTCCACAATCGCATTGCGGAGACGCGAGAACATTAATACGGTGGAGGTGCGATGGGGTGGAGCAATGTCCGATCCTCATGCGGCAGATAATCGAAATCTCTTTCCGACTAAATGGCTGGTGGTGGTACCATGGCTTCGAAGGGATTTCACCCTGGATAAATGAGAACCTCTTGCCCTTTGTGTTAGAGGAGGTGCGCCATCGCTGAGTCCAATTTTTTTAAAGTTTATTGTCTATCGAGGGGAAGAAGTCGGAGACAGGCAGACGACAATCGACTTCGGAGCCGAAAGTGCGAGCCGAATTCGCCAGCTCGTCCACCGTCTCGTTTCCCCTAATCCCCGAATGACTAGGGATCCAGCAGAATATCACCCGGAAGTTGGCCGCCACCAAGGCATCGTATTTGCGGCGAATTTCATTTTCGATGTGAGTTGGCGAGTTATTGAGAGAGGGGAAGCTAAGCTTCTGCAGGAGGCTCATTGCGTCGGTAAATACCACTACGTTGACAAGGTGGGAGGAATCGATGTAATGGAGTGCCTTAAGCATGGCAACGCTTTCCGCTGTGTAAATGGAGGCGGCACTGGGCAGGCGGAACAGGTTGTAGTTATCTGTGTTGGCGTGGTAAACCGCGGCTCCTACATAGCAACCTTCACCAGCCTTGGAGCCGTCAGTAAATACATAGTTCCATCCCGGCCAGTTGTTGGTAACTAACTGCTTAAATGCTATATTGTTATACGGCTGAGGGTCATCTTCTGTGCTTTTCCGCAGGACAGTCTGATTAAAAATCACCGGTACTCTGAGCCTCCCTTCCAAGGACATGGAGAAATTAGGTGGGACAGAGAAGCGGTATATAGAGGGCGATAGTTGGTTGAGCCACCGATGACTTTTACAAAGGAAGGGCAGCTTTGAGGAAGGGGAATATGCACTCTGCAGCATGGTCGACAAAATGGTGAGTTTAGGAATAAGTGGATGGGATATGCTTGCTAATCGTTTCAAGTAAAAGCGGTCGGCAAGCCGTTGACACCTTATGTCAACTGGGGGCTCTGATGCTTCAACCTGCAGAGTATTAGTGGGTGAGCTCTTCATGGCTCCAAGTACTAGACGGAGTCCCTTGTACTGGAGACGGTCTAACTTGCTAAGGCACGCTTTAGAAAGGGGGAATGTAACAAATGTAGCATAATCAATTTGGGATCTGACTAACCCGTTGTATAGCAGTTTAAGTGTGGAAGGATGAGATCCCCACCACACACCACAAGTAGCTTTGATTATATTGAGATGCTTTTCCCCGCGAGATACGATCCTCTCGATATATGGGGTCCAGAGGAGCTTGCTGTCGAGAATGACTCCTAAGAACGTCGCCTGAGATTTGATTGGGATTGATATGTCCTTATATGCTATCGAGGTGTTTGGAGGGATCCTACGTCTGGAGAATGTAACTGCTGTGCTCTTTGAGGGGGATATTTCAAGGCCAGAGTCCCTGAGCCAAGAGTCCAAAGATTCGAGAGCCGCAGATACCCCAGACATAGCTGCCTCAAAAGAAGGGGATGCCCAATATAAAACGATATCATCGGCGTATTGCAGAATGCGACAATGGTAGCTAACAACTCTTTCGATGTCGTTAGTATATATGTTATACAGGAGAGGGGAAAGCACACTTCCCTGGGGCAGACCGATGACTGGTGAACGTGCAAGGGAGAGAGAAGGCGACTGTATAATTACTTTCCTTTCTCGGAGAAGGTTGCAAATAAAAAAAGCCATTTTCTCGGGTACCCCAAGTTTGGTTATCCTCTGTTGCAGGATGGGGATGCGAACATTGTCGTAGGCCGATTTAATATCTAGGAATATAGCGACTAGATATTGTTTCCTAATTTGAGCGAGCCGGATGTCTGTTGTGAGGATACCAATATTGTCAAGGGTTCCTTTGCCACTACGGAACCCGAACTGCGACTTACAGAGTTTCCGTTCAGACTCCAAAAACCACTCAAGCCGGTTTTTGACCATGTGCTCGCATATCTTGCAGAGCGCCGACGATAAAGCAATTGGACGGTATGATTTAGTAGAGCCCGCTGTGGATGGGTCGTGAGAAGGTTTGGGGATAGGTATAATTATTTGGCTCCTCCACGCTGGGGGGGGGCATACCACTCTGGAAGAAGAGGTTTAGAAGCCCAAGAAGGTAACTAGTGATAGAAGGCGGAGAGAGAGTAATAAAGGAATACGGGATGAGGTCTTCTCCTGGTGCACTGTCTCTAAGTTGACGAAGAGTCGCTTGTAGCTCCTGTTGGGAAAACGGAGCCTCCATTGAGGTAGTGTTTGAGGAGCCTGGCCTGTCATTCTGACACGGGAGAAGTATCTCATTGCTATTAGGGCACCGTGGTGGAACCAAATTGTCGCAAATTCCTCCAGAAGTGCATCAGGTATAGCTGTCTGCTTAATAGAAGATAGCCCTCTCCTGAACCGCTTAACCATAGACCACGGTACCTACGGTAGAGGATGGCGTATCCGGTGAGAGGTTTTGGCAGAATCGCCTCCACCCCTCTCTCTTTTTGCGTCTGAGTATTCGTCTGCATTCAGTTGCGGAATTCTTATACGCTTCCCACGTGTGAGCTGACATACAATCCTTGTATGCAGTGAAACAGTCCCTCCGATAGCCCACCGCCTGCGTACACTCCGCATCCCACCACAGGGGGGGGATGGGGGGCCCGACAGGCGTCCGGATGTACGGGGAACATGCCTTTGGGCACAATCAGTGATGCATTGGACGAATGTGGCATAGCACATTTCCGCCTGACCCTCAACGGGCGGCGGCAGGAATTCAGAAGCGACGTCGAGATCGTGAAGGAATTTGGCAAAATCATCAGACTTGCGGTCAACCTTAAAGAGGGATCGACGGTTGATCGGATTCCGTCGAGGAAGTGTGGTGTCAAAATCCACTATAATGGGGAAGTGGTCGCTGCCATAAGGGTCGGCTAAGGTTTGCCATGATGAAACTAAGGCAAGCGAAGTCGTACAGAGGGAGATGTCGACAGCAGAGGGTCTTTCTTCAGGGCCCGCCACCAGGGTGGGTGATCCGTTATTAAGGAGACACAGTTGATGCGTGTCCATCAGTTCAAGTACGGCTGCGCCTCGCCGGTCCGAGATCGCACAACCCCAGACCGTTGAGTGTGCGTTAAAGTCACCCAAAATATAGAGGGGGCAGTCTACAACTGCGAACATTGATGCCCACCATCCATTGGGGACGGCTTTGCGGGGGGGATGTATATGGAGACGAAGGCGATTCCATCAATCTTAGCAGCGACTACTTGGATTTCCAGGCCGGGAGACGGGATAGGAATGATTGTGAACTGGATAGTGTCTCTGATGGCCAAGAGGCAGCCGCCATGGCCATCGCCACGGTCCGAGCGTATGCATGAAAATCCAGGTATGTTAAATACACTACGGGCGCTGAGCCATGTCTCACCGACCGCAGCAACATCTACATTGTGCTCTTTAAGGAGACTCAAAAGCTCCGCTTTCTTGCCTGCAATAGATCTGCAATTCCACTGGAAGATGACACCCATGATGGGAACTATAAGCAAAATATATATATTGGTATAATTAATTAAATATGTATATTTATTTATATATAAGTATATTTAAAATAAGAGAAAGAGAATAAATTAATAAATGAAAAAAAAAGTAACAGTTACCTAGGGGGTAACTGTGATTCAGCAGAGGTTATTGACAGCGGGATTTCCGCCGTCAAAAGCCCCCACTTCGTCCGCAGCGTTCTGGAGAACAGTTAGCAGTGATGCAATAGATGCTGAAGCTAGGGAAGGCGACGTAGAGTATTTAGACTGGATATTGAGGACTTTTTGTTCTGCATCCTTCAATAATGTACGAATGCTAGAAAAGGGATTCCTGTGGGGATTATTGAGGCAACTGCCGTTGCTTGAGGGGAAATAGTCCCAAGTGAAACTCGGGGGAGGGCTAGCTGGAGGAGGGGGAGACAGAAGCACTTTTCTTTTTTTATTTCCTCTCGTATTCTGTACCCGAGGGGGGTCAGTTACAACAATTTGGGGCCTATACGGAGTTCTTTCCACGGATACTCTGGGGGTTGGGGTGAATGACGAAACAACAGAGGTGAACAATGGCTTCTTGGGGCACTTTGACGCGGCATCGAAGTATGATATATTGTCCGTAGACATTAGATGCTTAATCTTCTTCTGTCTTACATATTCCTCGCATGAAAAGTTATTGGCGAAGTGATCCTGTGACCTACAGTTCGCGCAGTTAATGGCCTCAGACTTGCATTCTGTGCCAGTGTGCTCACCTGCACATTTAAAACAACGTGGGGACTTAGCCCGGCAAGATGCGCGGCTATGTCCAAAACGGCAGCAGTTGAGACACTGTATGACCGGGAGAGCGTAGGCTTCGACTTGAAGTGAGTTGTAGAAAAGGTAAATCTTTTCCGGTAACCTTTGGCCTTCAAAAGTAACGACGATAGAGCGGGAGGGCTTCCACACTGGCTCGCCATTAGACTTGTCCCTGTAATTGAGGCGGCGCACTTTGTGAACACGAATGCTGTTGCACTCGTTAAAACCGTCAACAATTTCTTGCTCAGATAAAGAGGTATCAATACCTCTTATTAAGCCGTTTCGAAACGTTGCGTACGTTGGAATATACGCATTTAGGTGCTTATCCTTTAAAAATTGTAATGTTGTAAATGCGTTTGCCTCTTTGCCGGATTTAAACGCGATTTCGACCCGGTTGCGGCCTATCTTCTTGAGGTTTTCAATTCCTCGGACCTTTTGGTCAAAGATGGCTTTGCCTAAGGCAATCGGGTTGATCGTGCGATTGCTCGACTTGTTGGCTTCCTCGCCGGCGGGGGTTGGTGGCTCAAACTGAACATAGACAATATATGGCCCTGAGGCATTTATTTGGTACATGTTTGCCGTTTCAGGTACCTTCTTCGCGGGTGGGGAGGACTGCACCTCCACCGTTACAGCGACGTCTTGAAGAGTATCCATAATCTCCGTAGGGACCAGATCATTCCTTGCGTCGATAGCACTATTAGAGTTTGTCGGGGCCAAAGGCAGTGCTGCCCCTGACCCCCCCCCCCCCCCCTCGCACACTCCATACTGCAACTACCGCTTGTTTTTTTTGGGCATAATTACAAAAAAGTAATTAAAATGTAAATTAAAAACAGTATTGTGGGGTAGGTAAAAGAATAAACTTACCAACCCACTAATTGCACGCTGGCAAAATATAACTATTCTTACTTACTTACCGATGGCACGAACACAGAACGAATATATAAAACACAGATTCACAAACACAGTTAGGTTTTAAACACAGTTAGAAGGATTCACGGAGCGACGACACAACCCAAAGGAAATCACGTCTACCCCGTTAGTCGGTTCTAACAAGAGTCTCTTGCAAGTTTGATGGGACCCGAAAGGATAGGGTCATGTGGGGCCCTCCTCTATCCTTGTCTATTGCGCATGCGCGCACATGCGCGTTTATCCATAGAATAGCAGAGCGTTGCCATATGATATAATATACGCGTTGCCATAGTGATTAAATGTACGTGTCTCCGTGCATACGCGACTAGACAAGGATGGAGGGGGTACTATATGCTGCTGTCTCTTTCTATTCGGCTGAAGCAATCTGAAGTATTCTCAGGCTAGTCACTGGGTCGGGTCCCATCAAACTTGCAGAAGGCAAATTTGCAGACGGCAATCTTGCAGACGGCATTCTTGCAGGCGGCAGTTTTGCAGAAGGCAATCTTGCAGAAGGCAGTTTTGCAAATTATAAATAGGATAATTTATAATTTGCGGGAAAGCGCGCGGGAATTTTAAAAAATTTAAATTTTCCCGCGCTCCGAGCCCGGCCCCCCACCACCGTTATAACCTACGCAGTGGCGGCAGCGGTTTGCGGCCTACCCGCAAAACAACGGACTGACAGCTCTTCAGTTTACCCTTGACAACGGCGGCTGCAACGTCACCGAAACGTCGGGTCCTACAAATTTCACGCGGTAAATTCGTTTTCTATCCTATTTATAATGTCAAACAACCGCGATAGTCTTCGAGTTTTGCAAATGTCAAAATGACCTAACCTAACCTAACAGAAAAACTTAAAACATTTTTTTTAATGTTTAGTTTGATGTATAAAAGTCATCAACTACAAGGATGCCGGTAATTAATGTCACTTCGATTTTAGGGAAAGAAAAACCTAACCTAACCTAACCTAACAGAAAAACTTAAAAACTGTACTGAAGGTTGCCGCCTGCAAGGTTGCCGCCTGCAAGGTTGCCTCCTGCAAATCTGCCCTCAACAAATTTGGAACTGTCAAAAGTGACATTTGTGCAAAATTGCCGCATGCAAAACTGGCGCCCCCCACTGGGTCTAGGTAGAGCCTTTGTTATGGCAACACTGAAGAAATATGACAGCTCGGCGCGGTGCTCGCATATTTTAGGTTGTAATTTTAAAAACTTGTCAACAAACGGCGGAAAAAAGAGACAATAAGTACAGAATGGCGAACGTCGTGGTTCCCGGGATGCGGTTGAAGGCTTTTGATAACGAGCACATTCCCGGCAAAGGCACTTACGAAAAAGACGGCTTTATATATTCCACTTTGGCTGGTATTGTCGTTACCAATGAAGACAAAAAGGACGAAAAGGTACTGTAAGCTCAAAACTAGTGTTGCACCGAATGGCTGGTATACCAAGTAGTCAACCTTGATTTATACTCGAAAAACCACTCCTCTAACTTACCTGTACCACAGGATATCAACCAGTATCTTTACTCTCGAGCTACAGGGCATTGCGGGAAGTGGGTGCAAGGAATGTGGACAGAGGGGTACGTCCCGTTGATTATCATAATCGGAAGCAGCTATTTCACCGTGAGGATCGACATGAACTCTTTACCAAGGATTGGCATATGTGCGGATGAGGTTCCAATCAGCTCCCGGTTAAAAATCTTGGTGTATACCTCGACCAAAATCTTTCGTGGCAGCCACACATCGAGGAGATGAGACGTAAACTCTGGTCGCTTTCATGCAATAAAGAAACTCAAGAATTTTTTCCCCGAGGAAAGCAAAATCACAATCTGCCAATCTATTCTCCTCCCTCTCCTTGACTATTTAGATGTTGCCTTTCTCGACATCAAGGAAGATCTAGCCATCTGGGTAGAAAGGCTGCAAAATGTCTGCATTCGATTCATTTATGACCTAAGAAAGTTTGACCATATTACGGAGTACAGAAGGAGACTTCTCTGGCTGACGACCTGAGAAAGGAGAGATACGAGAGTCCTAGGTTTGCTCTTCAGAATCCTGAAGGGGGCCGCTCCGAACTATCTTATAAGTAGGTTCAAACCTCTATCTGCTCACGGGCGCCCTCTGAGATCTGAAGACAACCTACTACTCTCGAATCCCTAGTCACAGTAGTGATTTCTTCTCGCACTCCCTCTCTGTACGTGGAGCCTGTCTCTGGAATACTTTACCCACACGTATAAGGATAGCACCGAGTTTGTTTTGCTTCAAACGCAGGCTCAAAGAACACTTGAACCCACGCTCATAAACTTTTCCCCATTTTTCCCTATTTTTCCCTCCCTATTGCGTCTCCTGCGTCATAGGTTTATTGTTTGTTTTTTCTTAAATTTATTGTTTTTGTTCTTTCCGAATTTAAATGTTTATAATTTTAATTTATCAGTTTATTTTTACCGCATAACATGTTGTTCCATTAGGTTAAGGTTAGCTGAAATATATTGCTTTTAGGTAATAAGCTCCCTTTTTGTTTAATTAATTAAGCAAGTAAAGCGTTTAATTATTATATTAGCATTACGTGCAGGTAAAGTCTGGCAACCTTTTCGAATGTGAATGTCAGGAGTCGTAAGGGCCTGGATATGGCTGCCAAATGTCCCGCTACTCAGACTCAGTGTGGGCTGAGCAGCGGGACATTTGGCAGCCATATCCAGGCCCTTACGACTCCTGACATTCGCTTTGATTTCAATTTTGTTCTAAGAGAAGCTACTGTCTGGTATACTGTGCCTTTACTCCGTGTATCTTGGGCAGCTTGGGCCTAATGACCTGTTTGTTATTATTAATGAATACAAAATGAAATTAAACAACTAATTCATTCTGACCTGACAATAGCGATCAACTTCCTCGGTTGACTCTCCTCACTTCCTTTTTCGCCGTCAGAATAGAAATATTTCATATATTTTCCCAAATAAAGATAACACGTTTTAAGTACTATCACCTAGATGAGTATTTTCTGTCGATGCCCAGCCAGTCTTTTCCAAACCTGAGTTAAATGATCAAAATGTCATATTTCTTTCAGGCTTACTTGCGTAAATAAGTACTTGGAGAGCAGGAACTGGGGGTGTCTAACACAACGGGTCTAACGAACCCATCACCCCGGGGAGTTTTGACATCAGGTCGTTCTGTCTGCCATGGAGTGAACGTGAAAGACTTAGCGGACAATAGACAATCGACAGTCTAACTATAGACCGACAAACTCGTAATAGTCCAACGCCTTACAGCGAGGCACTGGGAAGAGGATGAAGCGGGCAAACCTCGCTCCCTTACTTTCAGATTCGGACGGATTGCTCCATCCTCCAGTCTGCTCACAGATTCGAAGTTGCTTGCGCGGCCTTTTTCTGATGATAGCGGTAATTCAGTTTGAATTTATCGCGGAACGGGGCGTCAACAGATAGTTTCATAGGTGGTTGACATCTGCTGCGGCTGCTTAGAAAATATACTTCTCCAGTCTTTCCCCGGCTATTCGCCGGAGGGCACAATCGATTGGCTAACGCCACTCGGTGTGCAAACCGCCCAGTTCTGCTCAAGGTGCCCCCCAGATCGAACCTAAGTTCCTAACTGTCCACAACTGGACTGGACAGCCGCAGGCAGAGTACACAGAGGCGTTCTCTGAGCGTTCAGATACGATTCTATACGCTATTATCGCGTTGCATATAATTTCTGTATTTTCGCTATTTCCCCGTTGAATCTTTTTCCGTTACTCTGTAACATCAAGAGTCGCATTTTCCACGTTCTCGAGTCGCAGGGCTAACGGGAACGGACAAGTTACGACCTGTATCGTAGAATATGGACCAAATCGATAGGAAAATCGCCTGCGGTTGTAAAGAAGGCTAGCGGATGGGAGCTGAACTGTGAGTTGGGCCGACCTTAAAAACACAAGCAGGCCATCAGGACCAAGCTGCACGGTCTCTTTAAGTCCCTAGCTTAGAACAATGGCTCATGACTTTATGAGATTTATTGGTTCTAATTTCTTTTTTTACAGGTGAAGATTTTAAGTGTAATAAGCAAAAATCGTCCCGCCGTTGTGCCGAAACAGGGTGACATTGTCACTGCAAAGGTGACCGTTATCAATCCCAGATTCTGCAAGTGCATCATTTATTGCGTGGAGGACACCCTACTGTCGAGACCGTACAGAGGACTTTTGCGAAAGGAGGACGTCAGGGCGACCAACAAGGACAGAGTCGATATGTACAAATCGTACCGTCCTGGTGATATCATTTTGGCAAGAGTTGTATCCTTTTTTAGCAGCTTTTTTTAACAATGTACAGATAGTTTTTAAAAAAGGAAATCAGAAATTATTGCAAATTCAAAAAAAGCTAAAAGGAGTAACGAGATGAGTTTCACAGAAATTAATAGTGATATTATTATTTTTTTTGAAAATTTCAGCTTTGCCGATACGTTTTTAGGTACAAGTTTGTTTGTTTATACTCTTTATTGTGAAATTTCACAATGGGCGGGTTTATTGTCATACGAAAATCTCTTCCAACCAACCCTACTATGAAGTGTTTATATGCAAGTGTGCATGTAACATGTGTGTAAGTGTGTCTTGTTATTGCATTCGATCGACAGAATTGAAAATGCGATACCGTTAATTTTCCCAATGGAAAATGCTAACCCAGCCGGGAATCGAGCCCGTAACCTTACAAAGTAAGATCAGGCGACCTAAGCACTATGCCATCGGGCCGTGTCGCATGAGACAAGTCTGTTTTTAAATTGTTTCACAGATCTTGAACTAATCTCTTCAAGCGGTAGTTTATTCCACATATTCACCACTCTGTTTTGTAGGGTGTTCTTAAGATTAGATTTAAATTTTGCATAATTGAGTTTTATGCTGTAGCCTTGGAAGGTTTGATTGTAAGATCGTAATAATTTGTGAGAATTTTATGTTTCAATCGGGTCCCCTCTTTGTCTTATTTGTTTAAGAGTAGTCAGTCCAAGTAATTCCATGAGAGCTCCATAATTCCTATTCTTCAGGCCCAATGGCATTTTGGTTGTCCTTCGCTGCATCTTTCCTGGACATGTACGTCTTTGTTCCATAGCTGATAGCCATACTCAAGAATAGGTCTCAAACGTGCCTTATATATAGACACCTCCAGACCTTGTAGACACCTGTCAGTGGCTTGCCCAAGGTTGGTGAATGGGGCAAGCCCGACATACCTTTTTGTGTTTTTTACATATAGTAAAAAAAATATGGTACCTCTATACTCTTCAATGTTCAGTTTGAAATGTACTGCTTGTGTCGTAGATTCAATAATGCACACTTAAGGATGCTACTGCTAGACAGAATTTACCATATACTTATGAGTAGTCGCTTTAAGAAATCCCGTTTTATTTTCACAAGCGAGTGAAATCAAGTTTAGACAGAACTCACCACATGGGACAATTTATTCTATTGTTTATCAGGCAATAAAACCACAAATGTGACGCCACTGAAGTGATTGTCTTTTGAATTCTGGGGTGTAGTCACACACCCACGTTTCATCCCCCGACACCCGATGGATATTCGCAGCGGTATATTTCTGCAGCAAGGTCAAAAATGGATGACCGTGCAACTCTCGTACGGACGAGAGTTGGCTGGAGCGCGCGACTACCTCTATAGAGAGGTAGTCGCATAACGGAATAATTCCGATAGCTGAATAATTTACTGTGATTGAACAAAATGGCCGACAAATACGAAGGGACCAAACAAACTGATCGTCAGGACCTCCACTACACGCCAGCTGCACTAACTTCGAAATAAACAAAATCCCCCGGCCTTAGGAGCCCTAGTAACATTACTTTCTGGATGACCCTCGTAAGTTTCTATTAGATCTCATCGCTGCCTACATTCTTCTAATGTTATCAGGCAGAGATCTTTTAGTCGTACTTCGTACTGTTTGTTCATCAGTGATAGCACCAACTTCGTTGCTCTTCTCTGACCTCTTTCCAGGAACACTATATCCTTCCTAAAGTACGGATTCCATACCTAGTAGTATTCGAGTAGGGGGCGAACGTAAGTTTTATAGAGCTTGAGGAAAAGTTCGCTGGTGATAGTAGAAAAAGCTTATGAGTTTGCTCTCTTAACTATATCAATTATGTGGATTTCCCATTTCTTCTCAGTTTTTTTAGTTTATAGTCAGAAGTATCACCTTTTTGCTATACCTCAATTATTTTCTTAACAACCACAATAATTCAGTTGCCAATGACGGAACTGTACACATACCAGCTGTCAACGGCAGAAAATGAGCTGGGCGTGGCTGCCGCGATAGCGGAGGGGGCTCCTCAAGACATCAACATGGTACCTATCAGCTGGACGGAGATGCAGTGTCCGAAAACCCACACCAAAGAACCCAGGAAAGTGGCCAAACTGCTGCCGGAAAACCTTCACTGCTTCCCAAAGGAGTATGTGGAGCTTTTCATCAATGATATGGAAGGTGGGAATAATGCATCTAATACCTGAAATAAAGAGTTTTTATTCGAAATTGTTTTGTTACTCTCTGAAATGACCGTATTGACACCTGGAAACCCGTCAAAGTTACTTAATGTATACATATAGAAAATATGACAAACACAAGCAATAATTGGACGAGCATATAGTAACCTAGGTTTTATAATGAGAATCTGATTATAAAACCTGAATGAGAATCCGTTTAAAGACATCAACTCTCTCAAGACAACTTACTTTGTTTATGTTTGTTCGTTCGCTTCCAGCATTCGGCCCCCTCAATATTAAACCATTGATTATATATCATATTAGATTGCTCAATGCAGTACTACGAGTTGGCAGCTAGGATTTTACTACAAAATGTGACGTAGAGGGCACTCATAGTCTAAAAAAATGATAAATATTGTCTTATGTTCAATATGGCGGCGTTCGTGGTATAACATTATGGCAGCGCACTTTAGATGGCGCTCTGAACATGCCTATACGGTATGCTATATTGAAATAAAATAATAAATTATAATATAATAAAATATAAAATAAATAAAATAAACAACTAAAACGAATAAAAAATAAAATAAACAAATTTTTAAATCATACTTCTTATTTTAATATTGTTTACTTCTTCTTCCTAAGGTGCCATCTCCTATCGGTGGTCGGCGATCATTATGGCCACTTGGGCCTGTGACATTTGAATGTTTGCTCCTTTGCTGTGTTCGAATCATATTCGGACGGGATTCAGCATTAATGTTTGTAGACGGGCAAACGACTCCTCGGTCAGTAACAAATTCAAACTGAATTACTTGCTTACATTAGGTAGAGATCAAACAAGCGACTTGAAACCTGTAACCAGACAGGAGGAAGGAGAAATCCGGCCAAATCTGATAGTCACGGTGCTAGGTCGGCCCGCTGTTTTCTATTCCGAGTGACTCGCGGTAAGGCGTTAGCTTCTGACAGGCTAGTGGAGTAGCTAGGCAGTGGACTGTCTTCTCCCTAAGTCTTTACGTTCACTCCAGGTTGAAAAAACGATTACATATTGTTATAACTTCCTGGGGTGCCGGGTTCGCCCGTTGTAGCTGACATCTCGAAAGTGTTCACAGAACTAATAATGCATGAGTGTATTTTTGTCCACCAAAGGTTGTATACTTTTTAGACATGGAGGTATAAGTTCGCCCCTCGCATAAACATTTCTCTAGTGAAAAAACTTAACAGGTCTCTTGTTAGCAATCGATACCGATTATGAATGAATATTACGATCATGGTCATCCATCAATAATTACTTTTAAAACGTCCAAAAGTGGTGTTTAAATTTTATCTCTGAATCAAACAATATAGTTTTATAAAAGTAAATATTTATAAAATATATACATATAAAAAATCTATGATAAAATCCATTCAAAAAGAGTTGTTTTCCGGTAGGAATAAATTTGCCAAGCTCGGGTGCGCGTCGATAATACGGTGAATAGAATTAATTCGTTTGGTGGTGAATTCTTCAATGCTGAAATTTAAAAAAATATTTGCTTTTATATGTTTTTTAAATGGAATTCTATTTTAACCAAAATGCCTATTATTGAAAAATTCGGCACGATAAATTTGTCTATGGCCCATGTAAATCAAATGGACCAAAGACAAATTTAGCATGTTAAATTTGTCTTCAACAATCACCCCCCCCCCCCAGTCACCCTCCAGAAACAATCACCCCCCAGAAAAGTGTCTTGAGAATAGGGTAGTTTATTTTTTAATCCACAACGTAACAAAGCCATATGCTTTGAATTAAAATTGATTTAAATTTAAAATTGTAGTTCGAACCAAAGTTATCCACGTTAAGAGTCGGCTACAAAGACGGTGTGGTGACTAAAAACAGCCATTGCCTTTTATTTATCATCATTGAACAAAGAGCTGATGGAGAAAGGTTTTCTTATTTTATGAAATTTTAAGTAATTCAACAGGTACAAATAATTTAATTAAAAACTCCTAATTTATTAAAAAATCTGATTGGAATGTCAATTTTGAGTATTTTGGTTTATTCCACAAGTCAACCACTCTATTTTGCAGAACGTTCTTAACCCTTCATGCCTCGGCCCCTCAGCCGATTGACAAGTTGATGTCCCAAAAAATTTTAGTAAAAATTAGTAAAAAAATTGAATTATGACTGTCTCACCAAAACATTAATTACTGCCAAACCACTGTACCCATAATTAAAATAAAACATATTAACATAATAAAATAAAACAAATTAAATTAAAATAAAATTAAAACGGGGCCGTGACACTGAATCGTGTTGTGGCCGATATCGGCCAATTGGAGCTCTAGGGGTTAAGAGGATTACATTTAAAGTTGGCACAGTTGTCTTTTTTGTTGTAACTTCAAAAATTTCTGTTGACTGTTGAATTTGTAAATAGTCTATCCCAGATACATCGTCATAATTTTGAGAAAGTTACATGTCTTAATCAGGTCCCCTATTTGTCATCTTTGTTTGAGAGTAGTCAGTCCAAGAATTTCAAGCTATCTTCGTAATTCCTATTTTTCAGGCCCACTGGCATTTTGGTTGCCCTTTGTCGCACCTTTTCCAAGACATCTACATCTTTGCATAAGTAGGGGTTCAAGAGCTGGTAGCAATAGGTCTCACATATGCTTCATATCGGGATTAAACATCTAAGTTCACAGTAACCACCCTATTATCGATGGGGTCTAAAGTCTTGTTTTTATAAAAACCATGACACTTACTTATAATTTAAAAGTTTCTCTGCATCCTCTCCGACAAGTGCAAATCTATTGAAATCAACTGTGACATCAAACAATTTCGAAGGGGTGATGTGATCCAATGGTGTTTTCGAAAGCTGATTGGCATGTTTGTCTGTAAATGAATTTCCAGGGATTTAGTAATTGTGGGAATCAAAAACAAGGCAGAAAGCGGCCACACTCAAAGGAATCTGTGTATAATAGTGATTTCTATGGATGTATGCTGCAGTTATAGAAAGCCACCGGACCCATAATTATCAGTGGATAAATAGGTTTGTAACGGGCCACAATACTCATCACTTTGAAATATACTTACTTATACTAATGAACCTAACCAGCAAAGAACTGGAAGAAACACTCCGCAGCCATAGAAAACCTCAGTCACTGATCCGCGGCTATAGCCAAGATAGAACTTCATCATTCTCTAATCAGTCGCCTGAGGGATTGTCTCAGAACAGGCTAACCATGGAGAAAACGAACCAAGAAGTGAAAAGTAGTGATGTCGAAACCCGGACGAGGAAGAGGAGTTCACACGGCAGCAGCGGATGCATCATCGAGGTGCAATGTTTGTTACCTCAGAGCTCTGCAATTTATGAACCGATTTGAAAAATTCTTTTTTTATTTAAAAGGGTATACATGCAGATTGGTCCCTTTTTATCAAAATACTGTTCTGATGATGGCATCCATGAGGAATTGAGGGAACTCCTGAAATATTATCATATGAAGTTGAAAATGTAGATGTTGATTCAATTCCGATGACAAGGTATTTTTTTTTAAGGTAAGCATCACCTGATTTTACAACCTGGGTTGGGTCCCGACAAGGGGACTCCTCAACGGTCAACAGCAGACACGAAATTTTGTATACTCATTCAGTTTTGTATACTCATTCAGTTCTAAGTTTCACCATGACATGAATGCTGCATCCAGGTTTGGCTCCCGACATGGGGATTCCTTAACGGTCAACATGACATGACATTTTGTATATGACATGACATTTTGTATATGCGTTCAATTACGACAGCCCGTTCTAAATTTCATCAAGACAAGACTGTGACAACCAAGGTTTTCTTCCAACGAGAAAAACTCCTCAAAGGTCAACAGCACAGACACGAAATTTTGTATACTCGTTCAATTATGATAGCACGTTCTAAGTTCCACTATGACATGGCTGCTGAACTTAAAAAAAATGGAGTGGGTTTTTTTTTTTTGTTAAAATGTTGATTATTTTAAATATGGCAGACTTTAAATATTATTTGTATCAAATAATATTTAAATATATTTGTATCAAATAATTTAAATATTATTTGTATCAAATAATAAATAATATTATTATTTGTATATGACATATTCCAACCAAAATTGTTGATTTTACATGATTTCGGTCCAACAAGGATCTGTGTACCAACCTTTTTTATGTATACCTTAATTCTCTTATGGATAAAAATTAATCTTAAGATTGATAATTTTATTTATGGATATTTATAGAAATTTGAGGGGCAAACGAGTTGAGTTGCTAGCTCATTTATATTAAACGAAAATTAGGTTATTATTTATAGTCTTTATTTTCTCTTTTTCCATAGCTGTTTTCAGCATAGGCTTTCAAGGCCAATCAAGGCATCCGTGTATCGAATGTCAAGTCCCTAAGTCCAATATTTCGAGATTGAAGTATGACTAGTGCTCCCTCTGGTGGAACGATTTCAACTACAATCTTTTCAACTCTTGCCATAACCAAATGATGCCTGAATGCCAAAGTTCAGTTCAATCGGATGAAGCGTTTGGGCGCTATCGCGGAGAAATACACACACAGACTTCAGCCTTCAGACACAATGGTCTTAATTGTCTCAGTGGGTGTCCAAATGTATATAGCCTTCATCGAGAAAAAAAAATGCAACTTCAAAATACCGTACCTCTGTGAGAGTGGCCACCCTTCGCTAGACTCCAATTGATTGTGAGCGAAGGGTGGTTCTCATCATGAAGTTTTCTCCGTGAATGAAAGTCGAGGATGTCGAAGTAGAAGTGTTTAATCAGAAGGTTGAAATGAGTTGAGTTGAAGTCGCTAGTTCTTAACGCCTTGATTGTTGTTTCGCCGTTGTGTAGTAGTGTGGGCGCGAGGTGAAACCGTGGCAGTGTGTCTGAAGTACGTGGTCGAGGAGCGAGGCTTGACGATTGGGGTCGCGGATAATGCAGGTACTGCTTGATAATGAAGTGTAGCGCGATAACTGTAGTCGTGTAACTGTCCGCCAAGGAATGATATGTAGAGCGCGTACTTGTCCACCAAGGGAATGATGGCGATCGATTGAAATGTACCACGTTTTATACCGTTAAGCGGTGACGTAAATAGCTATGAGTGGGGTGTAACATGTGTATCGATCAGAAGAAATGACATGAGTCATCGCTTGCCTGGGCATAATTTGCCAAATTTAGTTGGAAATTAACTGCAGCTGGCTCGTGTAGGTTTGAGCGTGTCTGCGGTTTCTATTCTGTGAAATTACTTTTTTGTTGTGGGTATGTGGAGCGACAGGCTCCTACACCTCCTTTTCAGTTGGTAGGCTAGTAAAGTAAAATATTGATTTATTGCCTCCGAGGAAACATTCATTATATTTACTGCTATGAAATAAACATCACTATTATATTCAACGTTTATCAATGGTATGTATTCAAGTGTGGTTTTCTATAGCTGCAGTGTTTATTTTTGTCCTTTTCAGGTTAGGTTAGGTCTAATGAGTATTGTGGTACGCCACAGGTTCACCTGGATTAGGTTGTTGAATTTTGTCAACTGATGTGGGCAAACCCGCCATGTCAGGATGTTATAACAATCTTGTAGTGTTGCCACCCTGAGATGAGTCTCAACAACTTGAGGGTCAAAAATAGACTATTAAGCTAGTTCTGCTAAGCTCAAAGAGCGAGGGCACTGGCAAGCCAGTTAAGCTCCCTCGTTCCTAGTTTACCTTTTCCAAAAGGATTACTTCTTTCACTAGAGCGGTCGCAGACTCACTGGGCAACGACGCGGCAGACGAACTGGCCAGAAGGGGATCAAAGAAAATAGTATGTGGACCGGAACCCTTGATGCCCATACCCCAGGCCCAAATAAAAACATGGCTAAGCAGGAACACCGATGAAACCCACCTTACAGAATGGAAAAAAAATGCAGGATGCAGGCAAACAAAGAATGCGGTTCCGGAAGCGTCTAAAAAACTTGCCCGCAACCTCACCAGTTTAAAGAGGGACAAAATCCGTAAAGTCATAGGTACTATGACAGGCCACTGTCCCCTAAACAAACACCTGTTTACCATAGGTGTGACAGACAGCCCTCTATGCAGAGGATGCATGGAGGAAGAAGAAACGCCACAGCATGTGCTCATGGAATGCAGGAGAGTGGCAGAGCAACGGGCCAAAATACTACAATCTCCAGCATCTGTCCCGGAGGCCTGTAGCAACCCAAACAGGCTGCTAACCTTCTGGGACAGCCTGGGTTGGCTGGAGTAACATAAACACAAATAGAAGCATGAGCCACGTACAACGGCCCAATCAAGAGGCCAAGTGCGAGAAAAAAAGCCCAGACAAACTAACTAGAGCGGTCGCAGCTCAAAATCACTAGCGCGAGCCTCTACCTGGTGTGAGTAATTTTTCTGTGGGCCCGTGGCGCTCTGTGCCAGTGCAAATCGCTAAGATCGGGCAGCTAACGGGTCGTTTATAAAGATAGATGACAACAGGTCAGATCCCCGCTGTCTCAGAAAGTTATGTTTTCAGACTCCTTTGGTAATTAGCCGGATCCAGCAATGCTTACAATTGCGGGCAGCGATATCCGCCCAGGGCCCGTCTAACGGAATTCCCCCAGCGGACTGCAGGATACCAAACAAACTACATTGAGGCCTTCCAAGGGAGATTCACCTCTCCGAGGAGGGTACGAGATAGGAGCTGAACCATGAGTTATGCCGACGAACTAGTCACTCGGATTCAGGTGACCAAAGGGTCATTTCTAAGGATAGGTGACATTAGGTGACCATAGTGGGGGTAGAGTTGGACGTTGACAAGGAAATGAGTTTTTAGTTACCAGCATCCATGATGGAGGTCAATCAGTATGAGCAAATAAGCAACTTTTGATAAACTTTTTTTGGGAGAAATGTTAATATTTTCATTAATTTAAGAAAATAAATGTTTTATTTTTTTATCAAATTTGTATTTTTTTTATTGAAAAAAAGTTTAAGGTCTAGTGGTAGGTAAAATGTCACATAAACAATGTAAACAATATTTTATATACCGTTACATGGCGCATGGTGGTCAACGCTTTTTATACCATTTAAAAAAAAACTATTTTTCGTTTTTTCCACAAATGTTGATCAAAAGTTGCTTATTTGCTCGTACCTATCCCCCCCCCCCCCTTCAAGGATGCCGGTAGCTAAAAACTCACCCTGTAGACATGACCATATAGATATCAGTGACTGTCAATCGGGACTAGACGACTCTACACTATCGGCACTAATTAATTGCCTAAATCCGTACTAATTAGCCATTTGAAGTCATGACACTAAATTCACCTCCATACAGAGAATGTATTATTTTCTTGAGCAAAGCATAAATAGAATACGTTAATCCTCATCTACTTTACCTTTCGAATCAGCGTCCGAAGATAGGCATTGAGAGGTGTCGGGGTTCGATGTTTGCGTAGTTGTTTCTTTCACGGAAGGTACTTCACATTCGCAAGGTTTCACAGTATTGACCGATGGCATTTCTTTTTTCCGGGGTAGATCAGAATCATCCTTCGCAATTGCAATAGCAGAATCATCCTTATCACCGAGCAATTGTGCACACTCGCAATTTTCTAAAGTACAATTCTGAAAAATAACAAATTTGTAAATAAGCATATATCAGTGATTCCAATACTTCTTCTTCATCTACGAGTTCCACTCCTATTCTAGGTTGGACACATTATAGCTATCTTCACTTTAGAGGCTGCTACTCTGAACTGCAGCCAAACTAGTCTCGAAGGTTCCTTAGCCACGAATGCCGCCTCCTGCTGGCGTTTCTCTTCCCAGCGATCTTGCCTTGGATAATGAGGTGGAGCAATTTGTATTTGTCATTCCTCATGACAAGACCGAAGTATGACATCTTCCTGTGTTTGATGGTGTTCAGAAGTTCCATCTTCCTCTCGCGAGTCGGTCACACCTTGAGATTTTCGAGATACGGCAGTATATCCACGTTTCAAAAGCCTTCAACTTTTTCGTCGTATTTTGTTTGAGAGTCCATGCTTCTACACCATAAAGTAGAAAAGAGAAAATGTAGCAGCGGGTTATAAGTAACCTTAGATCGAGAGTCATATCTCTTATCGCACAAAACTTTTGAAAAAAGTTGAGCGAGCCATTTCAATGCGGACATTCATTTCTGGTCCCCATTCTTATTCCTCCAACTTCCCAAATACTTGAACGTACTGACGTTTTTCAATCAATTCTGTCCCTACACAGGAGCTTGGGAGTTATGTTGTTGCTGCTTCTTAGAGATCAGTAAGTACTTGGATTTTGCGACATTGATACTCAGGCCCATATCACTTGCTTCGTTAACATTATCAGGGAGTTCTTGTAGTGATGCCAAACTGTCGGAGATTAGAGCCGTGTCGTCAGCGCACCATTTACAACAATGTCCGTGTGACAGCTAGCTGACATCTTCTGGCAAATCTTCTGCATATATATTAAATAGAAGATTCCAATACTATATATTTTTTTAAATACTGTTGTGAATAAATAAAAATTAATAAAATACAAACGGAGCTACCATGGAATTCACCGACCGGAGTCCGGCCCATCATAATACTATTTTGTATACTTCTAGGGGGTGAGCAGTGGATTCCAGACTAACGACCGGCTGTAGTAGGTTTAGGACAGCTGTCTTTCCACATGTGAGCGTTCCCCTTACCACCCATTCACTTCCCCCTTCGAAGCCATAGAATTTGAGATGCGCAAATCGCGGTTTTAGATACTTTTTCTAGGAAAGAGTTGATTATTTTTCTGGCAAGACCAAGATCTTTAAAGAGGTGAAACGAGATTTAGCTGGCAGGCCACGAGCGCCAACTTCCACCGCGTGAAGGTGAACAGTGAAGCCGTTCCGGGTGACGGCATTTGCAAGATTATGGTATTTATGTAATTTGTACTCGTGGTCTTTTGGGATATTTGATTCCCACGGAACAGTTAATTCTACGATAAGAGCCACCTTCCGAGATAGAGAGTAAAGAGTTATATCTGGATGGAGGGCTGTGCATTCGAGACTTTCAGGGAATTTATACTGCTTAGAGACCGAATCGACCTCCATAATCCAATCTGAAGCTTTCTCAATTATAGAGAAAAGTTTTGTAGTTAAATATTTTTTGCCTTTAGAGCCATCCCGCACAAACTGTATTGGGGGTTTGGAGGGAAATGTCGAATTCTTGTTGGCATGAGTCACTGAGAGGCTAATTACCTCGCGAATAACAGCGAGGACTTTGTCATGGCGGTAAGTGTACCGTCCCTGATCTAAGACCACCTTGCAGCGAGCTAAAATATGTCTAGCTGTGCAAGTGGTATTGCTACAAAGGGGACATGACCTATGCTCGGCATAGCTCCGAGTGAGGTTACTGGGGTCTGGAAGTGTATGCTGAAAGGCATTCAAATAAAATTTAAGCATCTCTGGCGTCCAGTCATAAAGCATTACCTTCCAGTGCATTGGAGGCGGAATGCAAAAGTTCCCAATTGTTGTCCAATCATTCTGGCATTAAAGGCCAATAGCACGAGCCATACTGTTTCTGTCGTAATCTCCCCGCAAGAGAGATTTCAAGTCCACATCGCCCATGGTTGTACTGCCATACCCCAGACCAGTGCCATTCTGGCTGATTCCAGAAGGAACTTTTTGCGGAAGTCTACGCGGGCTTGTAGATCATTTGAATTACTACAGCCACTTATTACGTGCTTCGATATTGCCGGATCTTTGGAAATGCATCTTTGGATATTGTCCTTTGGAATTGCTTTCTTAGAGCATAACTATATCCGAATACGATTTCTCCTAACAGATCGTAACAAATTGATATCATATGATTTGTACCAACCTAATAAAACCAGTATGATTTTCATTTATGTTTATAAGTTAGTCATTAAAAAAAGGTTTTAAGTAAAAAAAATAACTAATAAAAAAAAATGTAGCAAGAGCGGCCTGGTTCAGCCCCAGATCTACATTTTTTTCCGAGCCACGGGAAAACTTGACGTTGGCGCCCCTCTCCTCCAGCATTTCAGATAAATAATTAAAATAAAACGAATCAAATATACTGGGAGGGATTTTTTGTGTCCGGGGAATAAGAACGAAAATAATTTTGCACTCTTTAGTACCTATTTGGCTATTTAGTATTTAGTACCTATTTAGTACCTTTAGTAACTTTTCCTTATGTGTGGCATTAAATATAGATTACATACAACCAGTGTAGACAACGCACAAGCCAGACTGTATGCAAACATTCAATCCTTAGGTCCCAGCAAATTTTACTAGGTATCTAATCTTTGCTATAGCTTTACATGTCGAGTTTTCCTTTCCGCAAACGAATCTATTACCAAATCGACTAATAATTATAGTGATACATTTGAATGAGTAGTTGTTAACAAAGTAAACCAATGCGAATTACTCGCACACGTAATCAGCCACATAAAAACCAACCTTCGCTCGACCCATTCGGGTTTATTCGGCTCAGCTCATGCACCGCTGTCTCATTCTGTCTGCTAAAAGATTTTTTCTAGACGCGACGGGGATTCCCCTGGCAGAGACATCTCTCTCTCACACACACACACACATACTGAGCATGCGTTCTACCAACTTAGGATGGGTTCCTAAATCAAATGAACAATTGATAGTATGACGCACCCTGGATGCTAGGGCTTTAAACAAGATTTTTTTCCAACACATGAATTTGAGGCCCCCTTAAATTGCCGCCCAGGGCATCAGCCCTCACTAAGTTTAGACAAGAGGATGAAACATGTATGTATGTGTAGTTCCGCCCCAACCACACCAGAGGATATTATTCACTACAGTATTATAGTTGCTTTCATTATTATTCCGGTTAATATATTTCTTAGTAGTTTAAATGATATATCGATCTAGCAATGTGACGCTAAGTTGTTCTATATGTTCGTCCCGTTTTTATCGATTATCTAAAGCAGTGTTTTTCAACCAGTGGGTTGCGGAGAGACTCCCGGGTGTCGCAGGCTGTCTAAAAATAATAATAATCGAAAATATTACAAGATCTTTATTATATAACATGCAAACATTTGCAGCTTCGGAAAAGAGACAATTATTATGTGTCTGTTGCTGTTTCTTTTACAAAACTTTATGTTGATCCAAGATGGAAATAGGTAATAGTGCAGTCACTTAAGCAAAAAAGGGGTAAATCTGGGAATGAGAGATAATAAGCTGTAAACTCGTATACACCTTTATTTCGGCGTTCTATAAGTTGTCCCAAAAGTCTCATAAAATCTCGTGTCTGCGTCGAAAGTTATTCAAGGTTAAAGGGCACCAAAATTGGATTTTCGCAAGTTTCCAGCTTATCTCTCATTCCGAGGTGAAACCCTAATATGACTGGACTATAAGTACGGCTTCGAAAATGAAAAACAGTTTAAATTATTGTGGTTTTCTCCATTGTTTTTACATAAATTTTATTTATTAAATGCTTACAGTTACAGCTGTGAAAGAGACTAAAGAGGGTCGAGAGAACTAAGTTACAGTCTAAGGGGGGTCGCATAAGAGTTGTATTTATTTGTTAGCAAAAAGGGGGCCGCGATATAAAAAGGTTGAAAAACACTGATCTAAAGTAATTCCAAGAAGTTTTATTGATCTTGCCATATTGATTTCAACACAACTAAACGCGGTGTTTGTAGCAATCGTATATATTGGGGCATAGGTATGACATTTCAGACAGCGTTTGCATTGGCTCTATTGTTAAAGTGAATGGTAAAAAAAATTATTATCATATATGTCATATCTTATATTTTAACTAAGATTACAATAGGAAAAAATATGGCTTTTAAATTAAAATAAAACGACAAATTGATTCATCCCAATCCAATGCAATCTGAGGTATGTCACACATCTAACTAAGTTTTATAAAATCGAAGACTATCGCGGTTGTTTGACATTATAAATGGGATAGAAAACGAATTTACCGCGTGAAATTTGTAGGACCCAACGTTTCGGTGACGTTGCAGCCGCCGTTGTCTAGGGTAGACTCCCTAGACAACGGCGGCTGCAACGTCACCGAAACGTCGGGTCCTACAAATTTCACGCGGTAAATTCGTTTTCTATCCCATTTATAATGTCTAACTAAGTTTGTACCTAAATGTGCGATTTACGATTTTATGAGATTGCAAGCTGATATATTTTAAAAAATCGGTTGTGTCACTCCAAGACTTTTCCCGCCAACAAAAAAAAAACCCTTCCCCCCCCCCCAACCCCCCAACCCCCAAACCCCAACTTCCCTCCCAAACCTCCCCCTCTCAAACATCACGCCCCTAAAACCCCTTTTGCATCCTAAGCACCTGGGTATTTATTAAAGCACTCTAGATAAGGCGATATAGGAACCCAGGGAAGAAGAATATTGGAAAAGGAAGAATATTTTCGTCCGGAACTATACATCCTAGCACTTGGTCTATCTTCTTCAAAGTTAAAGCACTCGTGATAGACTGTGATAGACGTGATAGATAGTGATTGATTATGATAGCAAATCTAGTATAGTATTTTAGTAGTATTTCCATGGTATTTAAATGGCTATTTTCTAATAGGGTTTGTTTCTCGGCTAGCGTTGGGCGGCTCGACATTATTATTTGATTAAAATGTACTACGTTTTTTTTTTTGTGTCGCTTGTATAAGAGTAATTAAAGTCCTTAACCCTTGGAGTAAATGGGTATTTTCATGGATGCATCTGTCTCTTTTGCAGGATTTTCGGCGACATCGACCATAAAGTACTATAACTACGAAACTACTACACCAATCATAAAAAGAACAACTGCACAATGATTGCATTGAAATTTCGAATATAGAATATTGAAATATCATTTTGTAAAACAATTAGATAATTATGAATAAATATGAGAACGTCAAAGAAGTGAAAAAAACGCGCGACCAGATTTGGTCGACTCGTACTCAACGGATAATTGTTTCGCGACCAGATTTGGTTGACTCATACTCAACGGGTTAAGCCCAATAATTCGAGCTTGAAGTATGACTAGCGCACCCCCTTCCCTAGTGGACCGATTTCAACCACAATCTTTAGAACTCTTGCCATGACCAAATGATGCCTGAATGTCAAATTTCAGCTCAATCGGATGAAGCGTTTGGGCTCTATTGTCGAGAAATACACACGGACACACAGAAGTGCGTTCACAATACTTTCCTCTGCCGGGAAAGTAATAAAGTTTATTAGTAGGGATTAGTAATGAAGTAATATGATTTAGTGATTAAATGATTGATTATGATTGGATTACCTTTAGATATTCCAGTAGTTTGGCTCTGTTTGAATCGCAACCTTTCGCGATAGCTAACAGTTCTTCTTCATTGGGAGATATTCTGAAAATAAGATAAAAAAACATGGTTATATTTCACAAATATGTTCTGTATTTAGTGGCTTCTAGACCCCTCTGAAACTATTAGCAAAACATCACCGGAAGCAATAGGGAATTCCGGAAATAGTAAAACCTAGATTTTAATATTCCATTATTAAGAGCATGTATTTGGTTTTTGAAATACAACTGATAAAACTCAGATTAAGCTGATACAACTAAGAAAGTATAAATTGTGTATTTAGGCAAATCGAGTCCAAGGAAGGTGTTGAACTCAGCTTTCAATGGCTTCACCGAACATATCCGGGCCCATTGGCAATAAAAGAGGGTGTCGGACGAGGTGGGACTAGTGAGCGGCCGCTCTGCAGTTCTCCAGCGCGCGTGACGTTTCGGCTCGCTACAAGCCCTCATCAGCTCGTCTGCGATGCCCTCGACCTCCCTCTCTCTACCTATCCATATTCTGTAGGATGCCTCCAGTGCCGCTTTCGAGGCTCTCTCCATGTATGAGCTCAGCGCCGCTCTTGGCAGGCCTAAATTCTTGAAGAGGCTGTAGAGTGACTTCGCCGGTAGTCCTCTTGCTCCGACTTCCACGGCGAAGAGATCAGTCTTAAATCCGTTTCTCACTATCCGGTCTACTAAATTGCAGTACTTGTTTACTTTGAAGTTGTGGTCCTTCGGTATGTTGCTTTCCCATGGGACTGTAAGTTCGACAAGTACAACATGCTTTGTCGCCATTGAGAATATGAGAATATCCGGTCTGTAAGCTGTGGTACAGATTTCTGAAGGCATTTGGTAATGCTTCATAATGCTTCGTATAAATTTAAGCCTAAAACGTAAAAGTATAAAAAACATATAAAATTATATTGCTATAGGCCTAGACGTATAAGCCTTTACTACAATATGGATTAGGGTACGGACCAAGAAATGATTGTTTAGCAGCTAAACAATCATTTCTTAGTATGTACACTAATCCATTGATAGTATCAATATTTAGAGTAATTTGGTTCTGTGTGAAAAACTGCTTAACTTTTTCGAAGAATGGCATGGGGCGAGATCCTTTTGAACCCCCCCCCCCCCTCCTATACTAGACAAACCAATGCGTGCCTGTGTTTGGAAAGAATAATTATTTCCTCAATTCGATAATGAGGAAATAATTGTTGGAGAGGAAATAAATGATGAACCGTTTGCTGGTAAATTGTGAAAATTAAAAACTTACTTGAGTTCTTCGTGTCGTACATCAAAGGTACTTTTAGCACTTATTGATTTCCGCTTACCCTTCTGGCATGATAATGTTTGGCTAAAAAGAGTTAAATTAAAAATGAAAAGGTTAGAAGACACATTATGTGTCTACTTGTAATGAATCGGCTGCTGTTCCAAACCTATAAGTACTGGGTTGAAAGAAAATTTCTAGGTGGTATACGAAGAAAATAGCATCATCTTTATTTTTGCAGTACTTAGATACTTCTGCTGTAGGTCATACCATTGATTATATAGGGTATTAGATTGCTCAATGCTGTACTATGTTTTGGCATCTAGAATTTTACTACAAAACACAACAAGTAAATAGCAGCGACAGACTATCCAGCGCCTGTTTCTTACTAAGGCAAATAAGGAAACTAATCAGTGTTAAACACACCAAAATAATATACTTTGCCTATTTCGAGTCAATTCTTCGTTACGGGATTCCCTTCTGGACACAGTGTACAGTAGTTTTAAGGCAACATATTTTCTCTCTCCAAAAACGAGCCATAAAAATATTATTAAACCTTAAACATAATGAATCTTCAAAAATCTCAGTATTCTAACGCTACCATCACTATACATATTTGAATGCATAAAATTATTATTAAAAAACATAGGAAAAATGAAGACCCAAAAAGAAATTCACTCGCATTTCACCAGATGTAGGCACAATTTAGCGTTACCCCGTCCATCTCTGGAATTATTCAAAAGGGATCCAAATTACGTTGGAATGGCGTGTTACAATAAACTGCCTGAGAATATCAAAAGTATATGTAGAAACGGAAAAATAACCCAATTTAAATCGAAATTAAAAGGCTACCTTATTGCGAGAGAATTATATAATATTAACGAATTATAATTAGATTACTGACAATTTCCAGCTCGATTTTTTTTTATTTTTTTTTTTTATTTAACTTGACATTTGTACCATTTTATTGATTATTATATTATTACTATTATTTTTAATTGTCTCCCATAATCAATTATAATTCTTACTTACTGGACCATTTAATTTTAATATTATAATTTCATGACTATCTGTAGTTATAAATATCTAATATAACTCAATTATGTGGTGAGTCTCTAATGAAATATTTAGTATACATTTTAAAGTTATTTTAACATTAAGCGGCTATATAAAATGTCTAAACAACTATGTAAAGTTTTTTGAAGACAATAAATGCGATTTGATTTGATTTGAGCACTCATAGTTCGAAACATAAATTAATCTTCTCTTATGCTCCGTCGCCCAATAGATGATGTTCTAAACAAGCCTATAAGGTATCCTATTTAAATAAAATAATAATAATATATAAACCAACAAATTTTCAAGTCATAGATATTATTATTTTAATATTACATATATAAAGACGTCATGTTAATTTGCTAAACAGCTTTCAATTCATAATAATTAGGCGTTATATATAATGCTTAAATAGTTTAATAGATGGCATTCTAATCTATCCGTATTATTTCTGTGATGTGATCGGCCTATATAAATAAATACCATAGATAGCACTAATAATTTAATGCTATTATTATTATCAGTGGTTAAATAGGTTTTTATAATCAATTAGTCCTTTATAAAATAAGTTATTAGTAAAAACCTATCCTAATTGAATGCTATGCAGAATTTTGCTTTTGTGCTGTTGACAATTGAGGAGTCCCCTCGTAGGAAGCCAACCCTGGGTATCGCGGTGAAACTTAGAGCGGTCTATCATAATTGAATACGTATACAAAATTTTGTTTCTGTGCTATTGACTGTTGAAAAGTCCCCTCGTTGGAAGCTAACCCTGGGTATCGCGGTGAAACTTAGAGCGATCTATTATAATTGAATACGTATACAAAATTTTGTTTCTGTGCTATTGACTGTTGAAAAGTCCCCTCGTTGAAAGCTAACCCTGGGTGCATCAGCCCTGTCGTGGCGAAACTTAGAACAGGCTATCATAATTGAATGCGTATACAATTTTTTTTTCTGTGCTATTGACTGTTGAAAAGTCCCCTCGTTGGAAGCTAACCCTGGGTGTATCAGCCCTGTCGCGGCGAAACTTAGAACAGGCTATCATCATTGAATGCGTATACAAAATTTTGTTTCTGTGCTGTCGACCGTTGAGGAGTCCCTTCGTTAGGAGCCAACCCTGGGTGCAGCAGCCATGTCCTAGTGAAATTTAGAACAAGCTATTTAAATTAAATGCGTATATAAAATTGTGTGTCTGTGCTGTTATCCGTGGAAGAGTAGCGTCGTCAGGGGCCGATCCTGGTTGTAAAATCAGTTCATGCTCACCATAAAAATACATTGTCATCGAAACTGAACCAATGTGTAAACTTTCAACCTTATAGGATAAGAGGAAGTGGTTCTAATTCTGCTTGCAAGATTTGACCTAAACAAATATACATACTAAACATACATACATTGCAAGGTAAATAAAAGCTTGCAAAAACATTGATTATTTATGTAATTATAGATGGTTAAATAAATTGGCATTAGTTTTTCTGGACAATGCTATCAGCGCCACTTGCATTTCGCAGAAGGGTTGTCAAAACGTACTATGTTATAGAGTAATCTAATACCCTAAATAATCAATAGTCATACCTTATTTTTTGACCGCTATCTTGCCAATATGGTGAAAACTAGGTTGCAAAGTCGGTATGTTTATAGAGCCATCAAAATACACTAAATACTATAAAACTTCCTCATATTTTCATAGGAAAAAGTCACACTTACATTTTTTTTTAACTTTTTAACACAATTTTTACCTTTTATTTTTGGAGTTGGCATTACTCTTACAGCTGTCTCCTTCAGTATTGTTCTCCGATTGCTAAAGATAATCAATAACAACATTTTTAGTCCAAACAAAACGTAAGATAAGACATAGCCTCTGTTTTCATTAGAAACATCTACCTTTATTTTTAATTTAGTCGATGCTGCAGTCTCTAAGGAATCAGTGGATCCTAAAATTCCTAAAGCTGCGAGCTGATCGCTTGAAGACGCTCCATTTGCTAGTTTACATAAATTAGAGCACCTGCTAAAAATAGAGATAAATTATATACAATGGCATGCCTACAGTTTAGTGTCAAGGTAGGCATCCATGTATTATTATTATTAATATTATTATTATTTTAGGACAATATCAAATAAAATAAAATACAAATAAAGCTGCCATGGAATTCACGGACCGGAGTCGGACCCATCATAAGGGGTCCGACACACTGGGCCTACATACGCAACGTACGCTATGCATGATGACATCTAGCCCTTGAATTTGAATGGAAGCAGACACACTTATCCCACGCAACGTTGCGTAGGATAAGTGTGTCTGCTATCATTCAAATACAAGGGCCAGGTATCATAATGCGTTGAGTACAATGCGTACGTCGGACCAGTGTGCTGGACCCCTTATACTATTATACTATTTTACTTTTCTGGGGGGTGAGCAGTGCATTCCGTACTAACGACCGGCTGTGGTAGGTTTACGACAGCTGTCTTGCCACATGTGAGCGTTCACCTTACCACCCATTCACTTCCCCTTCGAAGCCATAGACTTTGAGATGCGGAAATTGCCATTTTAGATATTTTTTCTAGGAAGGAGTTTATTTTCTTAGACCAAGATCTTTAAATAGGTGAAACAGAGATTTGCCTGCCAGGCCACGAGCGGCAACTTCCACCGCGCGAAGGTGAACAGTGAAGCTGTTCCGGGTGACGGCATTTGCAAGATCATAGTGTTTATTTAATTTGTACTCGTGGTTTTTTTGGATATTTGATTCCCATGGAACAGGTAATTCTACAATAAGGAGTTATATCTGGATGGAGAGCTGGGTATCCAAGACTGACAGGGAATTTGTACTGCTTAGAGACCAAATCCACCACCAGAATCCAATCTGAAGCTTTCTCAATTATAGAGAAAGGTTTTGTAGTTAAATGTTTTTTGCCTTTAGAGCCTTTAGAGAGGTAATTAGCCTCTCAGTGGCTCGTGCCAACAAGAATTCGACATTACCCTCCAAACCCCCAATACAGTTTGTGCGGGATGCACAAACTGTATTGGGGGTTTGGAGGGTAATGTCGAATTCTTGTTGGCACGAGCCACTGAGAGGCTAATTACCTCACGAATAACAGCGAGGACTTTGTCGTGGCGGTAAGTGTACCGTCCTTGAGCTAAGACCACATTGCAGCCAGCTAGAATACGTTTAGTTGTGCAAAGGGTATTGCTAACCAAATTCATTTTTATTCCGAATTTATTGAATTTTTTTAAAATATTTTTTATGATACTTGTTATAGATCTCTTTTTTACTTTGTCCTATAATTTAATGGCCAACTAATTCGTTATTATTATATTTAGGTAATTTTCTGTCATATGTGCATAAAATCCATTTTTTATCCTTTGATAATGTCAATTGATTTTAATAATTTTAATAATAATAGCTTTTCTATTGATATTTTTTAGGGAATCATCAGTTAAATGACACATATGCAATAATTAATGTAGCATGCGGAGTACACATAGAATATTATGTTCTAATAAGAAATGATGTGAAAATATCGGCAATAATTAGAGCATTGTTTATGTAGGTACCTATTATTTTAAATAAAAAAAATAAATAAATGTTGCATTAAATTTTGATCTGGGGAACGGTGGGAGCCGCCTAAGCACCATAGGCGGATTTTCTTTCTATTTTTTCTGAATTGGTGAATATTTTGTAACATTGTGTGTAACAAATAGTTCACAATAGACAAAAAATAGAATTATTAATGAAGGATGGGGATAGCCTTTTTGTTAAACATTTGTACTGAGCAAGCGATTGCTTGATACAGCCCAGTAAGCAAATTGCCCAGTTTTGTCTGATCCCACCTGTCTACGACTGCAGGTTGCAGCCGCAGGCGGAGTTCACAGTTTCGGGTTAAATCTCTCTTCAAGGAGGCTACCCGATAGAAGCTGAGCAGTGAATTGGGCCGACTCAAGGAATCACAAACAAGCTATCAGGTCCAAGCTGCACAAAACCATTAGGAACTATAGTGAAGAACCGGATAGACTTATAAGTCAGGGATTGTCATGTTTACCAATTAGACCCGAGCCCACATTGCCGCTGGCAAAGGGGTACACAAGGACCGTTTTGCGTAACAGAACCAACCTGAGGCAAGCAAAAAGGCAATAAGGGAACCCGTGGTAAGATTAACAAGTTACTGCCTAAGACACTCCATTGATAAATTGATAAAAACAGAAGGCCTGCTAAGCGGAGACTGCCGATTTAACCCTTTCGCCGAACCCCGTGTGAGGCTCGAGGTCAGGTTTTTGAGCCAAAACTGTTTATCACGTTACGTAGCTGTGATACGATGTCTACCAAATCTATCGCGAACCACGGCATCCTTTGCCCAGCTCTTTACCCGTGATAGGGTGGCCGAATGGTCGTTTCAAGAGCAGTTGTCGTAAGGTTAACAACTACCGCCACTCTACAGGAAACATTACTGTTCCAGACTGCCCCGGCTGTTTGTCGGAATGCACAATCGATTGGCTGATGCCGCACGGTGCGCAAACCGTCCAGGAGCGCCCGAAGGTTGACTCCTAGGGGAGACTGACCTGCAGTCCAGAGTCCTATCCGGGCTCGCACTTTTGCTTGGAGGCCGCCGGATGGGTGTTGAACCGTGCCAAACTGCAATAGGACTCACTAGCTCCACGTTCTGGGACAATGCTGTCGTATCTTATATGGTAGGCCAAGGTGGCCGCATCTCTTAGGTGGAAGCGAGTCAGCACCACTATGACGTGTGAAAAATGTATGGGAAAGAGCGAGAGAGACAAGGGCAGTGGCCAAACCATTGACCAAAGTGTAGAGCGCGCATAATATATACATGCTTAGATTTGGCTGTAATAAGAGAGAAATAATGGGCACATATGGGGCTACTATGGCTGATTTATGTGGCTTACGTTCATCGTGGGTTCTGCAACTACTCTAAGGTGATTTGGTTGCAGGATCTATAGTATGGACTGGTGGCCAATAGATAAACAGAGAAATAGAAATTACTAAGTGTGGATAGACGCACGATTGCGCCCACCCCCCCCCCCCCCTTCCTCATTTCATCATCATAATCTTGTGTAGGAAACAAACCTACTACCTCCTACTCCTAGCTGGGGAATGATGCGACTCGCTCCATCACCCGCATTGCATACTGCATTTCCTACCAAATACATAAAATACTTACCCAGGGGATATTGATGACTTGAGAATTCCACATCCTTTCAAGCTATTTTTACTAGCCTGTTGCTGAAAAGAATAAAATTCAATTAGAACAAATTCGCTTCTTTATTTCTACTGTTTATTGTAGAATTTCACAATTAGCGGGTTTCATCATACCACAATCTCTAACAACCAAACCTACTATGAAGTGATTATATGTATGCGTGCAAGTAACATGTGTGTAAGTGTGTGTAAGACTTTATGGGAACGGAATGGCACAAGGTCGTTATAACTCCCTGGGGTGGCGGGTTTGGCCATAGTAATTGACATCCCTCAAAGTGCCCCTAGCATACCTTACAAAAAATCCTGTTAAAGTATGTCTTAAATGCATACCTTTGTCAGTAACTTTGTAGAGGATGTAATCTCCTTGGAATCGGTGACTCCTAATATACCAATCGATTCCTTTGCGGCCAGACTTGGTCCAGGGCTCTCTCTACAGCAATTGCAGTTGCTATTGAAAATAAGGCAATTAGTATACAGAGTTACATAGGATATATTATTACATTATGTTGCAGTGAAATGTGGTAATGAGGTACTTTAGACAAGGCCTAGGCTTATCCAATTTAAGGCTGGTTTAGACGGCCAAAAAACATGTTTTTCATGTTTTTTCTTTAACGATTCATAGTTGAAATCTAATTTAATCTAATTCATAGTTGAATCATTTAGGTTTTATAGTTGAAATCTATTAATGAATCGTTTACCTCTGGAACAGCTGATAATCTCAGATTGCTGCAAGCGTAAAAAAGTTATCACTTTTCTTTAAAGAAAACTTCAAATGCGTTTTTCTCAAAACCATATTTTTCAGTTATGTGCCGGTGATAAAAAAAAACTACTTCACGGATAGAATTGTTCCAAAAAAAAATTTAAGAATATTAAATTCTCTTTTATGAACTAAAAAAGAAAAAATATTCCCTATGTTTTTTTTACTAGTTAAACACAAAAATTTGGATAAAACATTGATTTCATTTCTTTAAATTCTTGAAAAAATTTTAAAGTAATACCTTTACTTAATTGTTTTTAGTTCATCTACAAAATACATATTATATAAAAATTGTCTTAGTTTTTTTTGTTTGAGGCAAAGTTACGCTTGCTATTACCGGCCCGGCGCAAGCATATACCGTAATTTCTGCAGCGGTAGAAACATTCGCAATTCAATATCTCAAAAATAGTTTTTTTGCTATTACAAAAAATATTATTTTTCATTTTACCCTTCCGCTACGTAACGATCAAATTCGGCTGCATCAGAAGACCGTTGACTACGTAACGACCAATATTAGCGGCTTGCTCCCGGAGCGCACAGTAATATTATTTTCTAACTCGAACGCTCCTAAAATCCATACCAAATATCTCATTATTACGTGCGTCATTTCGCGGATATTTCTGGTAAAATTTCATTGTCAAACATCTTTTTTTTTTTCGAAAAATCATGAAATTTTTTTTTAGTTTTTATGAGCTAATGTCTAAATATTTTTGAATGTAAATAAGCAAAACGAAATATTACGTTTGATAAAGAATCTAATCAAGGTAAACATCATAATCAAGGTAATCAAGGTAAACATCACGATAGCATTTACAATTTCTAAAAAGGGTTTCGTATTTTTCCGTCAGATAAGTACAAGTTAGAAATGCCGAGTTTTTTTTACTTTTCCGACTTTCTCATATTTATTCATAAATATCTAATTGTTTTACAAAATGAGATTTCAATATTCTAATATACGAAATTTCAATGCGATTATTGTACAGTTATTCTTTTTATGATTGATATAGTAGTTCCATAGTTATAGTACTTTTGTCGAGCGCGGAGATATTGCAAAAAAAATCCGATAAATTGCCGCGGTCTGCCATGAAATTATGCCGCTACTCGAAGGGTTAAATGATAATCAAACTGATATAAAATATTCATGATTAGATTTTATCTTTATGTTAATATATTATTAGTCCTTAGATACGCTAGCAGCTTAAAGCTGATCGCACATCGTGCGATCAGCTTAAAGCACATCGAAGTTTGGAGTGGTGGTGCACTTTGAATAAAAAAAACTTTTTTTTGGCCTTCCAAACCAGGCTTCCCCATTTAAAGGTTATGGCATTGTGCTTTCGGTTATGGTGGCTGCGAACTTTTAATGTCAGTTTCTGTTTTTAGTGTCTTTTCATGGCAGTTTTTAGTTTCAGCGTCCAGACTGACTGCGGGCGGCCTTAAATAATTATTCTCACTATAGACCCGTTGCGTCAAATATTGTGATCCATTTACGGGTTCCTAATGGTTTCATGCAGCTTGGGTGGTGTTACCTAAAAATCTATGTCATCTGCCTTGCCCAACTAACGGTTCAACTTCTATCTAAGTGGGGCTTGACCTGTCAGGGGCCACTGTGAGTTTCTGCCACGGCTGTAATCTTGCAGTCGGAGACGGTTGGGATCAGAAGATCGCGGATTCGGGGGAACACCTCGGGCGGAACTGGGCAGTCGGTGCATCATCGGTTTGCTAATGGTTGAATGCCCAGCTGGCAAATAAACAGAGATGTCTGGAGACGTACGTTTCCTATGACAGTGGAGGGTAGTTGTCGATTTGACGGCCACCCGATCCCGAGTGACTATCAGTGTTGCCAACTTAGGCGATATGTCGCCATTTAGGCTACCTCAAATGGGTAATTGGCGACCAAAAAATACCAAAAATTGCCTGTCGCCGATTTAGGCTACACCAGTTGTGTGATTTCAATTTGTACGGAACAACGATTTTATTTATTAATGGTGCCGAACATAATATGGATATCTTGTAATGTTTTTAAGATAAATAATTTCCCCTTGTTAACCTTAACTTGGTATGGTTTAGTTTAATATTACGTAATTGTTTTTTGCAATGTTAATGTAAGCATGTAATTGATTTTTGCAAAATTTCTGTGTAAAAGTTTAAAGTAGTTATGAAAATTAGTTTTTTTCCATAATGTAGTTATGATAGGTAATTGGTCATAGTACATTGTACATTTATGTATGGTTCAAGGTATCATGTTCACAAATTTAGTAGCTTTATACAAAATGGTAATCTTGGTAGTATCTAGTTAATTTTGTTCTATTTTATCATCAATCTTATTTGCTACAATGTTTGTTTTTTTATGTACTAATCTTGATAAATTTTTTTAAATATTTGTAACGGCCTAGAATGATTTTAATTCTTTTATTTATACCTATGGCCTGCAATCCTTTTCATTGGCAAAAGAAGTCTTTTTTTGCAAAACGGCTACTTTAGGCTATTAGTATCTTTTCTGCTGAAATTGGTGACTATTCAAGCCCAGCACTTGGCAACACTGGTGACCATGCCGGGTAAAGAGCGTCGCGGTCCGCAAAATATTCAAACTGAATAACCGCTTACGTCAGGCAGAGGCCACGCAAGCGACCTCGAACCCGTGACCAGACCGGAGGACGGAGAAAACTGGCCAAATCTGGTAGTAAGGGAGTGAGGCTGGCCGGCTGGTTTCGCATTCCAATGCTTCGCGGCAATTCGTCAGCTTTGTACGAGCATGTTGGCAGAGTTACACTGTGAACTGTGTTATCCCTGAGTCACTGTAATCACCTCGTGGCTGAAATAACGATCAATATCGTTATAACAACCTACATCGTTATGACAGCTCCAAAGTGTTCCATTTACGAACAGACTTTGCGCTGAATGCTTCATCAATGTCTCGTAAACCTAAGTTAGCATGGTACATACGCCTCGAAAATCGTCACAAAAATATTGTTTGCATAATACATGTGAACACAAAATGCACGCTGAGCTCCTGCATATGGCTCCATAGTCTAACGACCCCCGTAACTGCGAACGCGTGCCGATTTTTAAATTAAAACAAAACAAACCGCAAACACAACCAGGTATGTATCCAGACTTCAGTCTCGTGGGGGACATTTATTAAAACAACGCGCACGGCACCCACTAAACCTGAATTTGCACGTACAATAAAACGAAAATACGCCGGATCACCAGGGGTAAATTCCAACTATCCCCCCACTAGTTACATAAGTCGCGGATTTTTTAATTTAATATATACAACAGGGTAATATAAGGGGGTAATATAAAGGGTTAATATATACAAAGGGTTAATATATACAGGACTATAATATTACAACCAAGTTTGCTTGATTGCTTGATTGCTTGCAAATGTACAAGTTTTAATAAAAAGCTAATAACACTAAATTGCCCTAAAATGTGGTCTTCAAAATAAATAAAATAATAATATTAAAAATTAAAAATATCAAAAGACAATATAATAAATACAATGCAATTCCATTATATAATCGGCAATAAATATAATATAAAAATCGATTAAATAATATAAATAGAGTTATATGTGAGAAAAGAAAGAAAAAGCCATTAATTTTAAATATATGTTAAGTAATATAAGTTTTAATATAAAAATACCTAGTCAAAAAGTACAATTCATTGTCAAAATAATATATAACAACAAAGTCAAATAATTTTTGGTAGTTTGTTCAAGGTTATGTGCACCTAAATTTTATCTGTCATGATTTGATATATAGTCTGTCATGATTTGATAACCATTTCTTTAATTTAGTTTTGAATTCCCCAAATGTCAAATTCGTTTTTTTCATTTTCATATTTTTTTTCATTTTCATTTTCATTTTTATTTCCATATTGTCCCTAATTTTCCATTTTGTTTCTCTACTTTATTTTTTAGTCAAAAAATGTTGGAGTGATGCGTTCCCTATGCCCCCCCCCCCCCCCCCCCCCCCTGGATACATCCTTGAGGTCTATTTTGTGTTAATATTCTCTGCGCGTCGAGTACATTCTACCATGTTAACTGAAATTTTAACTTACCCAGTAAAGCTGATCATTTTGAAGGCGGAGCATTTCATGCATCCTTTTCGACTTCCAATTGATTGGTGATTTGACTGAGAAAATAAAATAAACAATGGTTATAGACTAAGAGATAGGGATTTTAAAAATCAGGTCATACTACCAGTTTCTTCATATGATATAAAATTATGTTTAACAGCGACAACGAATTGTTACGAATACCTGCCGATCATTACACCAAACTTGGCTATGCAAAGGGAGTAATATACCAAGCAAAAAAATACTACAGCGATAGAACACTTCAATTGTTCACATTGGGCTCGATTGCGTTTCTTCGTGAACTAAAATCGGAAATTAGTCCGTGTGAACGAGACAGGGCAAGACAGGGCAATACACTAGAGCGGAGTGTGAGATGACCGGTTGTCACTTTTTCGCATTAAAACTGACTGCCAGGGTCAAATCTTACACCACACGAAAATGCTCGAATTTATTCGGACGAGTATAAGTTCGGCAGGTAGTATTTATCGACGATCGTTCGTTTCATATTCCGCTTGCTCTGTCTCATTCTCTGTCTGTATTGCTCTGTCTCGTTCGCTTGGACTAATTAAAATTAACGCAATGGGGCCCATTGTTCTAAAACTAATCAATCACTTTTTCAGTAAAATTAGTCAAATTCATTAGTAAATATTTACTTAAGATAATGTTGAAACCTAAACTACTGCGCAACTTTTATAAAGATTTATCGAGGCAAGATAAGTAAAACAATACAAATGAAATACAAACAAAAGTGCCATGGATTCACGGACCGGAGTTGGGCCCATCATAATACTATTATTACACTTCTGGGGGGTGAGAGGTGGATTCCGGATTAACGACCGGCTGTGGTAGGTTTAGGACAGCTGTCTTGCCATATGTGAGCGTCCTGTACCTTACCACCCATTCCTTCCCCCTTTGAAGCCAAAGAATTTGAGATGCGGAAATCGCGGTTTAAGATATTTTTTTTAGGAAGGAGATGTCTATTTTCCTGGAGGGATCAAGATCTTTAAAGAGGTTAGACAGATATTTGACTGGCAGAACACGAGCGCCAACTTCCACCGCGTGGAGGTAAAGCCATTCCGGGTGACGGCATCTGCGAGATCACAGTATTTATTCAGTTTGTACCCGTGGTCTGTTGGAATATTTGATTCCCATGGAACAGTTATTCTACAATTAGGACCAGATAGAGAGAAAAGAGTTATATCTGGACGGAGCGCTGTGCATCCGAGACTTTCAGGATATTCATGCTGCTTAGAGACCGAATCTACCACCAGAATCCAATCTGAAGCTGTCTCGATTATTGAAAAAAAATACCTATAAGTCAAACGTTAAAATTATATTAAGCTAATTCCATTAGTATTAGTATAATTATGTAGAATATTGTAAATCAAGCTAATTAATATAGGTAAAATATATACAAAATATTGTTAGTTACCCATTGAAAAGGCATAATCTTTTCTTTTACCGCTAATTAACTACGCTGATGTGGCCTACCTAGATGCGAATGAAGAACTACTCGATAAGCTAGATAGGATTCAAAACGCGTGTATTAACCTCTGTTTATTCCATAAAGAAGATTGATCACATATTGAGTGGCTTTCCATTAGACGATGTCAGAATTTTTACATACTCGCCCTACTCCTCCGCGTACTACAGTCAAACTGTCCAACTTATTTGTATAATCTCTTCTCTCTGCTTTCATTCCATGGCCTTCCATTGCGCTCTCAGGAAAATCTATTACTGGCTATAGCTCAGCATTCATCAACTTTCATGTCTAGGTCTTTCGCAGTGCAGGCTCTGGAATTCCGTGCCTTTACCGATAAGACAACATAAAAACCTGAGCGGGTTTAAAAAATCTTTAAAGAGACATTTACTCAACTCATGAATACCCCCCTCCCCTCCCGTCTCCTTTGCTTGTCCTTATATTCCATTCCTCCCTTCAATATGGAGTTGGCATACGTTACTAATCACTGTTTTATATTTATACTATGATGTATATTATGTAAGTGTATTCATTTATTACTTGTAAATCAATTTGCCCAAATAACCCTGGCAGTATGGCCATAAGATATTGCCACTTGGCAATAGGCTCACCAGATTTTACTCTTATGTGTGTGCAAAAAAGCTTTTCAAACAAACAAGCCTTGGTGAGAAATAAAGAAATCCACAAAAAAAAAAGAAAATTTCCTAATCACAATTCTATATGCGTTAAAAATACTCCACAGTAATTGAAGAAATATAAGTTAATAATTGTGGAATATCAGAAGACGAGCCCTTATATGATTTTTAGAGGTGCGATCACTGTAAGGTTAAGAACGTAAAATGTACTCAAATAAAAACAGCGTAGTACCGAATGTTTATCTCCATTTGTGGATTCCATGCCAGCAGAGCCACCGTTCTGTTTATCTTTTCTACAACTGTTGTCACCATAGCAAGTTATCTTTTCTGGCACGGCATCTAAACAAGTGTTGTCATCATGACAAGCTGATTTCTCTGACTTGACACCTAAAAATAAAATAAGAAATACTGCATATCACCTTACTACTTGCCATTCACCTACCTCATTATACCACATTCACTCTTCCTCTAAGGCTATAAAAAAACAAAAATCGCAGGTTAGGAGTTTTTCGAGGAACGAATATTAATTGAAGAGCAATGAAATGAAAGCTATTACCTCAAGTTTTTGCTATATTCACATTATATATCTTCAGTAATTTATGAGGAAATCTTGCATTTGATCATATTAAAATACACTATATCCCCGCCTCAAAATAATGCTTAAATCAGGTGAGTTAAATCATTCATTATTTAGGGTATTAGATTGCTCAATGTCGTACTGTGTTTTGTCAGCTAGGATTTTATTATGAAACGCAAAGTGTAGATGGCACTCATATATCCAAAATCTGCTATGCGATAATCAACGCTGTGACAGTAGTAGTATGCCGCCTACCCGCAGAGCAAAAGTGTATAACTGACAGCACTTCAATCCAACGGCCTGAAGGCCTGGCCAACAACCAACGGTATTATCACCTTACCACTTACTTTTACCTAGCTCTTTTTGGGATTTTCGACCTCACCCCTCCCCCATGTCATCAGACATAATCAGCGGCCTGAAACCAACCTCCCACCCCCCCACTCCAAGATTACGTAATCAACCAATTTGCGGAAAATGTGAAGAATCGTGAACCCAGCGTTTGTAAAGTGTTTGAAGATGGTAAGTGGAAAAAAACTTTTTAGAATGCTTTTAAAAATCTCAAGTCAAAAGTAAATCAAAGTAATTACAAAATCTCCAACTCTTTGACTTATTTTACAGATCCCAATCTTCAGACCGCAGTGGCTGTAGACGGTATTAAAGAGAAATAAAAAAAAAGAAGAATGCATTTAAAATGCACATTTAATGCGCATGTTTAGACCAAAAAAAATTGTGATGCCGTGACTAAAGTTGATTACGTTATCAGGACGGGCACCCCCCCCCCCCCCAAGTAATCAAGCGTAAGCCTCAGCTCCAATGCCCCCTACCCCTTGGTGATTACGAAATATGTAGACAATATGTGGCCCCTAAGAAACAAAAATCGTTGTTTAAGATTTTTTTCGAGTAACGAATAATATGGCGGTATGAGGATCCCAAACCACCTTATATTACTCATACAGAGTCTCTACATGGAAGGCGCTTCGAGAGTAAAGTTGGACGATGAGCTTTAGTATTCCTTCAAAACAGAGAGAGGCATCAGACAAGGGTGCATCTTATATCCGAAACTCTTCAACTTGGATGGCTCTAAAGGCAAAAAACATTTCACTACAAAACCTTTCTCAATAATCGAGAAAGCTTCAGATTGGATTCTGGAGGTCGATTCGGTCTCTAAGCAGTATAAATTCCCTGAGTCTCGGATGCACAGCCCTGCGTCCAGATATAAGTCTTTACTCTCTATCTCGGAAGATGGCCCTAGAATTAACTGTTCCATGGGAATCAAATATCCCAAAATACCACGAGTACAAATTTAATAAATACCATGATCTTGCAAATGCCGTCACCCGGAACGGCTTCACTGTTCACCTTCACGCGGTAAAAGTTGGCGCTCGTGGCCTGCCAGCTAAATCTCTGTTTCACCTTTTTAAAGATCTTGGTCTCTCCAGGAAAACAATCAACTCCTTCTTAGAAAAATTATCTAAAACCGCGATTTCCGCATCTCAAATTCTATGGCTTTGAAGGGGGAGTGAATGGGTCGTAAGGTGAACGCTCACATGTGGCAAGACAGCTGTCCTAAACCTACCACAGCTGGTCGTTAGTCCGGAATCCACTGCTCACCCCCCAGAAGTGTAATAACACTATATGATGGGCCCGACTTCGGTCGTTGAATTCCATGGCAGCTCCGTTTGTATTTTATTTATTATAATTTATTTATTTTAAAATGTAAATAAAGAAAGATTATTTAATGAAATACTTGCTTGAAAGCCAACACGCTTTGACAAGATGCAAACAAAAGACTCCTATTAAAAAAAAAAAACTAAAAAAAAATTATCTCTTTTTTAGAACATAATAACCGATGTATTAGATGTGCCTGACAGTATTTATTTTTATATGGTTTCAAAGTCTATAACTCATTATCACTTTTTTTAACGGCCCTCGTTTATGTGACGGTAAAACATATTGTACTGTATATTAGTGCATATATATTGGCAGGCAGATGAATAATAGCCTGCTACAGTGCTGGGTGCCAGAGGGTAGTGTGACCAACCGATGGACCGATGTCGTCTCAAAACCACAACAATCGTAGCGACATCCCTTCTGCTCACCGCAATCGTATCGTCAAACGTCAATTATTCACATGTATCTGAATAGGTACTCTGCAACGCAATCGCTTATACAATTTCAGCCGAGTGTCCGCCCTGTGATTAGAATAAGAAAATATTTGATAACTCACAATGATTTCCATCGGCATCAATAAAACAGTTACCATCCGCATCAGTAACATGAGCCCCTTCTGTACCAGTCATATCTTCACCGTTACTGTTAGTATTGCCAGAAAGTATTCCATGCATTTCCAATGATAAGTTTGTTTGTCTGTTACTCAAACCTCTACTTTTATTTTCTTCACCATAAATTACAAACGGTTTCTTGTTTGTATCTTGTTCTCTAGCAGGTGATTTTTCAGGATATTTGACATCGTCTAAAAGTTAGAAAAGGTAATGTACATTTTCTTTAAGGATATGTGGTCAGTCATAGTATACATTATGTCCTATAACAGATACTAATAAAAGCATAAAGTAACATATATTATGTCCTATAACAGATTTTCATGATACCGTGAAAAATCTAATATAAACTAATTCAGCTCCCAAATAGCTAATGAAGCGCTTGTGTTATAATGGGTACTCATTCGTGTCTAGTAGATGTCATAGCAGCTCATTCGTGACATAGTAGATGTCATTACATTAAATATGCTTCAAAGAGGTTTCTGCTAACACTTGTGCTAAAAAAACATAATTTGACCTTCCTTAACACTTCATTAACACACAAAGGATATAAAAACGCATTGAGCAAGGATCATATATTCCCTCATCATATAAACCAGCAATTACATATCCTTACCTATGTAATTGCTGGTTTTTCACACCAAGCACTTTGAACTTGGATAACTTAGAATTGAGTTAGAATTTAAAATTCAAATCAATTTTAATTCAAGGCCATGTTATTCTTTTTTAAGAATCAGCTGTTTATTTGTCTATCGTTTATTTTTGCTCAAATATTTTCTTTTTTGCAACCATAGTAAAGTTGAAAATTTGCAATATTTTCATGTATGAGATCCTGTGCCGGTGTTTTCTATTACAGCTTCTTGCAGTCTGGCTATACAGTTACCGTAAAGGTGTACTGTTAAGAACTGCAAACAATGATGGAGAAACTCGTGATTAAATAACCGAGCCTGGTCAATCCTCATCGCCACTGCTTCTGCATGACGACGTATAACCACAGATTTCACTACAAACAGTCGCAAAGTTGCAGGAGTTGCGGCTGGAGACTGCCAGACCTTGCTCCAATAGGGTTTTTTTTTCAGAATTTAGATAACTTTTTACAAGGGGAAAAAACTCAAATTTGAAGCCGGTGAAAAACGCCTTCAAAGCATTCATTGTTTCCTGTCCACGAGAGTTTTACAGGAGAGGAATCAAGCAACTTCCATTCAAATGACAAACTGCATAGATAATAGGGGTCAATATTTCTATTAATTAAATATATATTTTTCACACAAATTTTTTGGCCTTAAATTTCCTTTATAGAACAGCAACTTAGGGTAAGGACCCAATATTACCAGTTACCTAATAACAATTTCTATTATAAATACGACGTTTCGGTGACGTTGCAGCCGCCGTTTTCCAGGGTAGACTGAAGAGCTGTCAATCTGTTGTTTTGCGGGTAGGCCGCATACCGCTTCCGCCACTGCGTAGGTTATAACGGTGGTGGGGGGCCGGGCTCGGAGCGCGGGAATTTTGAAAATCCGTCTTGCACACAACACTCACTGTATCCTGTCTTACGTCTTTGCGTTCGGCGTTCGGCGGCGGGAACATTTTAAGAATAGGGTTCCACGTAGAAGAGAGTTTGTAACCGTCGTCTCTATTCAGTCTACCCTGGAAAACGGCGGCTGCAACGTCACCGAAACGTTGGGTGCTACAAATTTCACGCGGTAAATACGTTTTCTATCCTATGTATAATGTCAAACAACCGCGATAGTCTTCGATTTTATAACAATTTCTATGTTCATTAACAGATATATCACAAATATGCATCGGGTTACTCCTCAGCAGGGTAACAATAGATCCACCGTATCTTAACCCCTGGGTGGCCACGCCTGCCGATCAGCGTTTTCCGTATTATATACGTATTTTGCGCAATTATCGGCTCTATTTCTCCCTCCACTGCGGTAATACCCTGTCATTGAAGCCTGCCATTGAATAAGCCACAGCCAAACGAATTTTCAAGAGCTTCGAAAATTTTGCATGGAAAGACTGGCTTCCGAAAGGATAATGGGAATGTTTTGACATCCAGCCCTGGCTAAAGGAGAGTAATAGAAAATACCTTCAATATCATTGTTTTTCTGTATTACTTGTTTGGAGAATTTTATTTTTTCCGTTGCGTCTTTCATCTGCAGGAACAACGCCTGTTCGAAATTAACTAAGAACTCAGTCTGTTCAGGAACACCGCGTAGGCAAAATGTTGTAAATATCTTGAACTGAAAGGAAACATGTATTATTTTATATCATGCCATCTGCTCTAAGCGAAACTCCATCGTAAACCCGCTCAATAGTAATAGTCATAGTCAAGTATAGTTAATTATTTCCAAAAAGTACATACTTTAGAATGCATCATTTTTCATTGCCGTACAATTATTAATATCTTCATTACATATAAATAAAATAAAATACAAACGGAGCTGCCATGGAATTCACCAATCGAAATCGGGCCCATCATATATAATTATTACACTTCTGGGAGGTGAACGGTGGATTCCGAACTTACAAACGGCTGTGGTAGGTTTAGGACAGCTGTCTTGCCACATGTGAGCGTCCACCTTACCACCCATTCACTCCCCCTTCGAAGCCATAGAAATTGAGATGCGGAATTTGCGGTTTTAGATAATAGGCATATACATATGCTTTATATAAATGTACGTATGCTTCAATAATCTTAAAAAATCACAAATAGCAAAAAAAATACAATAAAAGTCAATATTTAAAAAAATATATTCAATAGGTTTTTCAAGAATAATCAGCTCTAGAGTGCTACTAAGATAACAAAATATAAAAACGAAATTACTCTAAAATAAAATTTCAATAAAATACTGTAAAAGATATAGAATCATATTATCACATAATTATTTATTTAAAAAAAAATATTCAGCAATAAACAAATAGATTACATTTATATAATTACATTTTAAACTCAACCACAACCTTGTTAAATTTATCTAAGTTAAAGAGAGCATGGTTCTTTTTATGCACTTTTTGAATGCCACCTCTTTGAGTTTTTTTAATTTCAGTTGGCAGCAGATTGCCAACAGAAATTAAATATATAAACAAGTAAACAACACAAGTTTGCTTTCACATATTCTACCGCCGGCTAAGATTGACGACCCCTAAAGTTTTTTTTTTTTGTGGTTTTCGTGGTAATTCTAAGTCTGGCGCCATAAGTCTGGCGAAGGTCTGGCGCATCGATGCACTCGGCGATACTGTATGGACTAATTTACTTTTATGTAAATTAGATACTAATTTATATGAAGTGGTTAATTACTTAATTAGGTTGGAAATTGAAATAATGACATTGTTAATAGGTTCCTAATGGTTCCGTGCAGCTTGATGGCTTTCTTTGTGCTAACTTGGTCAGCCCAACTCACAGTTCAACTTCCATCCGGTAGCTTTCTCGAAGAGGGACTTAACTTGGAAGGGCCGCAGTTACCTCTGACTGTGTCTGTAACCTGTGGTCGGAGGCGGTTGGGATCAGACGTGCTGATCCGGGGGAACATCTCGGGCAGAAACGGGTGGTTTGCGTTCAGCATACGCTTACGCAATCCGGCAAATAACCAGGGAAGTCTGAAAACGTATGTTTCCCAAAGAGCAAGGGTAGCTGTTGACTTGGTGCACAGTATACCAGACAGTAGCTTCTCTTAGAACAACATTGAAATCGAAGTGAATACGTCACGAGTCGTAAGGGCTCGGATATGGTTGCCAGATGTCTTTCGAAAAAGTCGCCAGCCCTTACCTGCGCGTAACGCTAACCAAAAATGTTCATCGAGACATACCCTTCTGCCTACATTCCTCGCACCCTCTTCCGCAATGCCCTGTATCTCGAGAGTAAAACTACTGTTTGGTATACTGTGCCTGGTGTCACCTACCCTTAGAAACGATCTAATGGTCACCCGATCCCGGGTGATATTGACGGGCAAAGGGAGCCACGGATCCCCGATAAATTTGATATGGATTGCCGCAGCGGCAATCCATATCAAATTTAAGGCCGCACAAGCAAAGCATGATGGAGAAATCCGTCCAAATCTGGTAGTAAGGGAAAGAGGTCGGCCTGCTGGTTTCACCCCTTGCCTTGCGGTAAGGCTTTGGACTCTTACGGGCCATTACCGTAGCTATACTCAGGACTGTGTTTGCCCCTAGATCGCTGCGTTCACTCGACGGGAGAGAAATTGATATGATATTGTTATAACTTTCTGGGGGTTCGCCAATAGCAGTTGACAACTAGCAATATTACTATGTTACTATGTAAGATAGCGAATCGCTTATATACTTTTGACACGGCCAAGAGCAGTACATCTGCCAATTGGACATGGTAAAAAGAATTGAATTTAAATAGATATGGGCTTGATGTTTACAAGTTGTTAAGAAGACGAGGAAGAAAGAGAGATCGCACTAACCTGTTTCACAACTTCGCGTACTTTCGCCTTCCATTCAGTATCCAAGATGTCAGCTTGCTTGCTCGATGACTTTATTTTCTCAATCAATTTTTCTTTTTCTGTTAGTGATGAGGACAATGATCTTATTTCTGTCATGTATTCTGAAAAAAAATTATTTTGATTATTAATCGATGGGGCATCAAAAAGGCCGATCGGCCTTTTGCGGTGGTTGACAGATCCACACGTAGCCGTTTCGGCTGGCCTCCATATATAATCTATATATATAAAACAAAGTCGAGTTTGTTCGAACACATAACTCGAGAACGGCTGGACCGATTTTCATGGTTTTTGATTTGTTGTATTTGTCTCCGTCCCGAACAGTAGAATTAAAAACAAAAATTGTAAAACTGACAAAGAATTAAAATAAAAGAAAAAACATTTTCCATACAAAATGTAAATCCGTGTTTTTCTCATGGTCAAATGTACGTGGCATGTTCACGTGTCGGCAAATCATCTGATTTATTTGTTCTTGCACCTGATAAAAAACAAAAATTGTCGTATATCACAAGGTGCTTCAATGAAGAGAATTAAACCGAGTGTATCCCATGCTGCACAATATGTAAATAGTTTAATTCAATCATGTCTTGCTGACACGCAATTGATATACTTATTTTTTGTACTTTTATATTTTTTTTGTGTTATTATCTTAACAATCGGACCTCAAAAAGTTCGAAGTCTTCCAAATGCGATGCTTGAGGCAGATTCTCGGTGTCTCACTCCGCGACCGAATTCGAAACGAGACCATTAGAGAAAGATGCGATCTAATAACAACGATCGATGAAGAAGTACAAAAACGTCGACTACGATGGTTCGGCCATGTTTGCCGAATGAACGATAATCGCTTACCACGTAAACTTCTTTGGCGAGACCATCCGACAGAATGGAGAATTCAGCGATCGGCACCGAAGAAAACCTGGCTAAATAACATCAAAGACGACCTTAAAAACCAACGATTATCGGCTAGGGATGCTCGAGACGTGGCAAAAAATCGTCAAGAATGGAAGCGAATCGTGAATGGAGTACGAGATCCAGCGGCACCGTCAGCAGCGTATTGGCTGCGAGGGCGACCTCCTCCCCAATCGCCAGCTACGGAATAAATAATAATAATAATAAACTATCTTAATAAAGTAGTGAACTTAATATTTATTTTGTATTCATTGTATTACTTTTATAAAATCATAAATTAAGTTCAGCCAATTTGTAACACGACATTCATTGACTGTTAGGCGGTACGAAGTTCGCCGGGTCAGCTAGTATAAATATATAATACACATGACTGACAATATTAATTATTAGGTAACAAGAGATAATTTATAAAGAAATATTGTTAATATTTATTTATATTAAAAAAATACCAAAAAAGGTGCAGCGCCATTTTTGAGCGAGAAGGCTGGCTTGCGAAAGGTTAATGACCTGAGATATTACTGGGTTTGAGCTTTCCTTAGCAAACCAACGATTTATTTGTTTCATATAATTAATAATGGCAAAAATTTATTGTTAATGTAAACTATTGTGCAAATTTTCTTCTTCAGCCTAATGTAGACTCCTTTTTTTTAATGAAGGCCTCGGATGCTAGACTGAAATAAGATGGAACGGTTCTATGTGGGTCTTGGCTTCTTCGAGAATCTTTTACCGATTCACCCTATCCTGGCCATGTGTCTTCCAGTTTTTCACTACAAGTGTACTTAGGTCTATACTTTTATGCAATTGTCGTCAAATACATTAAATGCCTCAATTGCCTTACTTTTATGCAATGGTCAAGAACTGCCAAAATAGAGTTCTATTTATATAGCAAGCAGATTACTTACCATCTGCCATCTTTGCCTTCTCGAGGTGACATTTCTTTCGCTCGTTACAAACTGTAAACATGAGAGAAGCTATATTCCATTTCTCCAGTTGAGAGTATATTGTTTGAATTTTATCTTCGCCGTCACGGTGTACTTTTCTCAGCAGACACATTGACTTCATTCTTTCATTTCTGTGGACAATGTTAAATATGAAAAGATTTGTTATTATCCCTTCAAACCGCCCAAAAATGTATATTACAAATATATTCCTATAAAAATACTCAGTCTCTTTTATTTGCTACGCTATAATTGGCTAGGGTGGATGTTCAAAAAATCTACTTACATCACTTCAAAATGCCCAAAAAGTTATATTAAAAATAAATTAAGAGTAAAAGTTCTTTTTAAAAACAAGCTTTACTTTCCATGAATGAGTTCCAGTGGCAATCTCCTAGCTCCATCTTTAGGCCCTCATCATCATGTGTAATTTAAAGAACTCAGGACAGCAAAACAAACGAGCCCAAACTCGGCTATCTTAGCACTTTCCATCAGAGAGTTCCAGTGGCAATGTTCCGGCTCCATCTACAGATCCTCGTAATCATGTGTAATGGAAAGTACTCATGACAATAAACAAACGAGCCCACACTCGACTATCTTAGCAGTTTCCATCAGAGAGTTCCAGCGGCACTCTCCTGGCTCCATCTTCAGACCCTCGTCATAATGTGTAATGGAAAGCACTAAAGACAACAAAGCAAACGAGCTCAAATTTGACTGTCTTAGCAATCAGGGAGTTTCTCTTCCAGTTCCATCTTCAGAGCCTCGTAATGTAATGGAAAGTACTCATTACAACAAAACAAACAAACCCAAACTCGGCTATTTTAACACTTTCCAACAGGGAGTTCCAGTGGCAATCTTCCAGCTCCATTTTTAGACCCTCGTTGTCATGTGTAATGGAAAATACTCTTGGTAACAAAACATACTAACCCAAATTCGACTTTCCATTACCGATTATAAATTACTCAAATTTATTTAGTCAAGTCAAGTCACAATGTTCCCATAATTATTTATATTAGTGAGAATATTCAACGCAATGACGCATTTGTAAGGAGGAGCATAAGTAGATATATGTAAGTGTAATCGTTTAATATTACACTAACGTATTTCTCTGTCTCGTATGCTATAGTGTAGAATAATAATCTATATATTAGAATAATAATGATAGTAATAGTAATGGAGTAAAGTAATAATAATATTATTAACATTAGAATTAGAATAATCGTCTATAGTAGAATAGTACTTATAATCTAGATTAATAGCCTATAAAAATAATTAACGATTTGAAATCATCTGTAAGGTTAATTATGTTTTGGGAAATAAATAAATAAATATAAATAAATAAATCCAACTGTGTGAATGCATACCTAATAGAGTAGATTAATTGAATAGTATTGTCTGAATTGTATTGTATTGTCTGAGTAGAATGAATTGTATTGAATCGTCAAAAATCCTTGAATTAATAAATTGAAACTTACTGCAGCATTTTATTAAAATCATCTTCCAGCTTTGCGATTTCTCTCTGCATCTTCATATTGTATGTGTTCCTTAATTTCACCTCCTGTTTACATAAATCCTTCTCGGTCTGTTTCTTCATCTTTTCCTCGATTTTTAAAATCGTCTCGTTGAGCACCTCGGTTGCCTCCTTTTGAAAGTTTTCCTGAAGCTGCTGCAACGAACTCTATGAAAAATTAATTGAGGTGTTACGATTTGCTTTAGTGTGACTGGCAGCTATGGATACAAATTGTTAACTAGGACAATCTTTAATTTCTTAATAAAAAAGTTAACTCTAATGCCCGGGCCACACTGCCGGGCAATAGAGTTAACTTCTGTTCTAGAGTTGACAAACCAACGCATCTCAAAATGCATTTCTATACAGAGCGTGTCATAGATATAATACAGACTTTTTAAGTGTGGACATATTACAATCATCAAAAACCTCTTATAAGAACTCAATAAAAAAAACTAGAGTCTATCTAGATGATCACAAAACATATTATATTTCATTTAGTTCAAGGACATAATTTTATCTCAAGTATATTCAATATAATACCTATATATCATACCTAAAATTAAATATAAATGCATTTATATACATACATAATATATTTTTATCTATTTTGTCTCTTCCTTTCACCTCACTTCCCATCCTGATTCCCCCCATTCTCAAGCGGAAACAATATAAAATTATATTGCGTTCATTTTGTTCTTTTACTACTACTTTTACGTCTGATGACCCAAAATTGGTCTATAAGGGCTCTATTATCTCCCTTATAGACCCAAATAACCACTTCAAATTTCTTGGCAGAAAAATCACTTGCCAGGGAAAAGACCTCTCTGGCGATCATGTTATAGAACATTTCAGTAGTTGCCTGGAAAAGATAGATGCATTGCTAATTTCTGGCCCTCGTAAGGCTTGGATTTATGACAACTATCTAACTTCACATTTGTCATGGCCCTTTCTTATTTACGATTTCACCAAAACCCAACTGTCTCGTCTGGGAACACTGGTGACAGCTAGTCTAAAATCCTGGTTGTCCTTAGCCAAACCAGCTGACCCCTCGACTCTCTTCAGGTCCAAACACAATTTTGGACTAGCTCTAAAACTGCCCTCTCTGCTCTACGCCAACTCCAGAATAACCAAAAATTCGATTCTAAGCAATTCCAAGGATCCGGCAATATCGAAGCACGTAGTAAGTGGCCGTAGTGAGTCAAATGATCTACAAGCCCGCGTTGACTTCCACAAAAAGTTCCTTAATGGAATCAGTCAGAATGGCACTGGTCTGGGGTATGGCAGTACAACCATTAGCGATGTGGACTTGAAGAAGTCTCTCTTGCGGGGAGATTACGACAGCAAAAGTATGGCTCACGCTATTGGCCTTCAATGCCAGAATGATTGGACAACAATTGGAGACTTTTGCATTCCTCCTCCAATGCACTGGTAAGTAATGTTGTATGACTGGACGCCAGAGATGCTGAAATTTTATTTAAATGCCTTTCAGCATACACTTCCAGACCCCAGTAACCTCGCTCGTTGGAGCTATGCCGAGGATAGTTCATGTCCCCTTTGTAGCAACACCCCTTGCACAGCTAGACATATTCTAGCTGGCTGCAAGGTGGCCTTGGATCAAGGACAAAGTCCTTGCTGTTATTCGCGAGGTACTTAGCCTCTCAGTGGCTCGTGCCAACAAGGGTTCCACAGTATCCTCCAAACCCCCAATACAGTTTGTGCGGGTTGGCTCTAAATGCAAAAAACATCTCACTGCAAAACCTTTCTCAATAATCGAGAAAGCTTCAGATTGGATTATGGAGGTCGATTCGGTCTCTAAGCAGTATAAATTCCCTGAAAGTCTCGAATGCACAGCCCTGCGTCCAGATATAACTCTTTACTCTCTATCTCGGAAGATGGTCCTTATCGTAGAATTAACTGTTCCATGGGAATCAAATATCCCAAAAGACCACGAGTACAAATTAAATAAATACCATGACCTCACAAATGCCGTCACCCGGAACGGCTTCACTGTTCACCTTCACGCGGTGGAAGTAGGTTTTTACTGCATTGTATGTAGTAAACCTATTTAAGTAGTTTTATTTTATTCTGTTTGGTTCCAGAATAAAATAAAAAATGAAATAAATGCCGTTAACAACGGCGATGATGGGCATTTTTGCTGGGGCCACATCTAGCGATAATTAGCGGCATTTCCCGGCAGTATGGCCCGGGCAATCAAACTATGACGGCAGACACCATTTATAACGACGGAATGTGTTTCAACATAAAAAATCGGTTGAGTGATCCCACCGGCAAGTAGCCGAGAATTGATTTCATCTGAATATTAAATTCATAAAGAAAATTGATGAGCCGGCAAACGAACCCGTTTGGGTTCCATTACACAACCGCCTCGGGCGGCGCCTTTGGTTTCCCGGCTAGCCTCGGGCGGCTCAATTTTAATATTTGATTAAAATGTTTAGCGGGATCTAAATATTATTACTTCAGCTTATATATCAGCTATTCCAAACAAAATTTCACAGTGTTGTTTCGGCCCAACAAGGCATCTGTGTACCAAATTTCAAGTCACTCAGTCCATTATTACGAGATTGAAATGTGACTAGTGTGCCCTCTAGTGGACCGATTTCAACCACAACCTACTCAACTCTTGCCATGACCAAATGAAGCCTACATGTTAAATTCCAGCTCAATTGGATTAAGTGTTCTGGCGCTATCGGTGAGGAATACACACCGACACACAAACAAGGATGTATCCAAGGGGGGGGGGGGGGGACAAGGAACAGGTGCCCCCTGAATTTTTTTGAGTAAAAAATTAAAGTCGAGGAAAAATTGAGAATCAAGGAGAATCTGCGGCTTATGTACCTAGTGGGGGGAATAGTTGGAATTTGACCCCCGGAAGTCCGTCGTATTCTCGGTTCATTGTATGGGAAAATTCAAGTTTGGTGGGTGTGTGCACGTTGTTTCAATGAATGCCCCCCCCCCCCCCCGAAACTGAAGTTTGGATACGTGCCTGCACACAATTACACAGACAATTAGATAAACCCATATGGAAATGGTCTTCATAGTCTGAGGGAGCCCCCCTGGAAATCCGGCGTATTCTCGTTTCATTGTATGGGCAAATTCAAGTTTGGTGGGTGTGTGCCCGTTGTTTCAATGAATGTCCCCACCGAAACTGAATTCTGGATACGTGCCTGCACACATTTACACAAACAGATAAACACATCTGAAAATGTTCTTCATAGTCTCATGGGGCCCCCCTGGAAATCCGGCGTATTCTCGTTTCATTGTATGGGCAAATTCAAGTTTGGTGGGTGTGTGCCCGTTGTTTCAATGAATGTCCCCACCGAAACTGAATTCTGGATACGTGCCTGCACACATTTACACAAACAGATAAACACATCTGAAAATGTTCTTCATAGTCTCATGGGGTACCCCTGGAAATCCGGCGTATTCTCGTTTCATTGTATGGGCAAATTCAAGTTTGGTGGGTGTGTGCCCGTTGTTTCAATGAATGTCCCCACCGAAACTGAAGTCTGGATACGTGCCTGCACACATTTACACAAACAGATAAACATATCTGAAAATGTTCTTCAGTCTCATGGGGTACCCCTGGAAATCCGGCGTATTCTCGTTTCATTGTATGGGCAAATTCAAGTTTGGTGGGTGTGTGCCCGTTGTTTCAATGAATGTCCCCACCGAAACTGAAGTCTAGATACGTGCCTGCACACATTTACACAGACAGATAAACACATCTGAAAATGTTCTTCATAGTCTCATGGGGCCCCCCTGGAAATCCGGCGTATTCTCGTTTCATTGTATGGGCAAATTCAAGTTTGGTGGGTGTGTGCCCGTTGTTTCAATGAATGACCCCACCGAAACTGAAGTCTGGATACGTGCCTGCACACATTTACACAGACAGATAAACACATCTGAAAATGTTCTTCATAGTCTCATGGGGCCCCCCTGGAAATCCGGCGTATTCTCGTTTCATTGTATGGGCAAATTCTAGTTTGGTGGGTGTGTGCGCGTTGTTTCGATGAACGTCCCCCCTGAAAACTGAAGTCTGGATACATGCCTGCACAAAATTACACAGACAAACAGGTAAACCCATATGGAAATGGTATTCATAGTCTCGGGGAGCCCCCCTGGAAATCCGGCGTATTCTCGTTTTATTGTATGGGTTGAAGTCTGGATACGAGCCCGCACAAAATTACACAGGCAAACAAAAAGACCCATATGGATATGGTCATCATCGTCTCAGGGGGGCTCAAAATGGATATTATATTCACAATATTTTCCCTCCTTGTCGGTTGATGAGCCGGGGAAGTAAAATATAATTTTGTTGGAAAATGTATGAGATCGATTATATGAAAATATCGATACTCCGAACATAATCAGTATTCTATTTTATAATGCATTTAATTAGGTACCTCATGCAACTTCTCAAATTCAATAGCCATTGCGTTAACATGTTTTTGACAGCTGTCTTGCTCCTCTAACTTGGCTCGTTCGACTGCCTTCTTGCACTCTGCATCCACAATAAGCTTCCAAACTTCGTCATTCTCAGCTAAGACCTTTTGTTTTTCATTTTCAAAACTTTTGAATAATTTTTCTTCCAATTTTCCCCCAATTTCTGAATATAAATAAACATCATTTGATAATTGGAAATATATGAGCTTTGATTATATACGGCATGAAAGTGAATATGAGCTTTGATTATATATGGCATGAATGTGGTTATGAGCTTTGATTATATATTGCATGAATGTGAATATGAGCTTTGATTAACCCGTTGAGTATGATACGATCAAATCTGGTTCTGAAACAATTATCCGTTGAGTATGATACGACCAGATCTGGTTCCGCGTTTTTTTCTCTTCTTTGACGTTCTCATATTTATTCATAATTATCTAATTGTTTTACAAAATGATATTTCAATATTCTATATTCGAAATTTCAATGCAATCATTGTGCAGTTGTTCTTTTTATGATTGGTGTAGTAGTTTCGTAGTTATAGTACTTTAAGCTCGATGTCGCCGAAAATCCTGCAAAAGAGACAGATGCATCCATGAAAATACCCATTTACTCCAAGGGTTAATATATGGCATGAATGTGGTTATGAGCTTTGATTATATATGGCATGAATGTGAATATGAGCTTTGATTATATGACATTATATTGCTCAACTCTATAGTACATTTTGGAAACCCGTCTGCACCGGCGAAATGCAGGTGGCGCTGAAAGCATTGACGGCGAAACTAATAGAATTTTATTAGGCCATCTATAGAAACATTGATATTAACCCTTCAGGCCTCGGCCCCTCAGCTGATTAACAAGTTGATGTCCCAAAAATTTTAGTAAAAATTAGTAAAAAAATTGAATTATGACACTGTCTCACCAAAACATTAATTAATGCCAAACCACTGTATCCATAATTAAAATAAAACATATTAACATAATAACACAAAATAAAATAAAATAAAATAAATTAAAATAAAATTAAAACGGGGCCGTCACGCTGAATCGTGTTTTGGCCGATATCGGCCAACCGGGGCTCTAGGGGTTAAATGGGTTTTTTTATATAATGAACTGATTGAATATAAAAAGTAAATATATTAAAAAGAATAAAAAACACACCTGCCGTTACAGAAAGTGTACTATTGTAATTATAATTAGTTTTGTTATGGTTATTTTATAAAATACTTTGGTTTATGTATTTATCCATATAGATACATGTATATTTCCGGGATGTACTCAATCAGACCTTTCATTTGACACTAAACGCGATATAGATATTTATGTTAATTTATTGACATTTGGACATTTGGACAACTACTAACTTGATAATGGGACAGTTAAGGTACCCTATGACACTCGAGATGACAATGATTCTAATAAGGTCACACACTTCTAAATCGGTTTAAGTGCTTAGGAGTTATGGTGGAATAAAGAAACGGAAAACATACATAAATGAACCCTGAACACATTACACTCCTTTTTTATTGGGCAGTCGTGTAAAAACCTAACAATTTCCAATGATAACAATAAAAACATTCAATGATTAGTGCCATCTATTACATGTTTATATAGGCTGATTACACCACAGAAATATTAGGGAGAGATAGAATGCCATCTATTAGTCTATTTGAACTAAAGAGCGTAAGGTAAGGTAAGTATATATATTGAAACTGGTGTACCAAATTAAAAATTGACATAATTATGTACATAATATTAAAATAATAAGATGATTTAAAAAAAATGGTATTTTATTTCGGGATAGGACCGTAAAGGCGTGTTTAGACTAGTGATGCCACGATTATTCGGTTTTATTCAGTATTCGGCCACTTTTTTTAATATTCGGTATTCGGCCGAATACTGCGTACTATTTGGCCGAATACCGAATACCATGAAAAAAAAACGCACTCAAAATTGTATGTATTTTAATCACAAATTATATTATTGTATCAATACTTAAAATCTATTAGTGGTAAGCTATGATGAATGACAACATTTTTTTCAGCATTGGTTGGTTGTAAACGATTGCGCATTTTCTCGTGATCAATGCCTGTTTCTGAAAATAGCCTTTCACTATAAACACTACTGCCAGGAGATGATAGATAAATCGTTGCGAATTTTGTCAGGCTCGGATATTGCTTTGCGATTGCTGGCCACCACCTATAAGGGTCTGCCGTCCAATCTAGGCGAAAAGTTTTCAAATAAAATTCAATCTCATGTGTAGTAGAACTTTTCTACACCCTCATAATTTTGCATATTATCTGTAGCGACTTTCTCAAAACAGTTCTGGAAACTGTTGTGCATTTCAATCGTTTTATCATTTACATTGGTGTTTCTTTTCCACGTAAACAACTTCTGCTTCTGAAAATAGCCTATCACTATAAACAATACTACCAGGAGATGAATGATAAATCACTACGAATTTTGTTAGCCTCGGTTATTGCTTTGCGATTGCTGACTACCATTTGTAAGGGTCTGCCGTCTGATCTAGGTGAACAGTTTTCAAAAATGTACAGTAATCTCATGTACAGTCAGTGGCGTAACTATAGGCTGGCTTCTTCTTCTCGAAGTGCCTCTCCATTACTGGAGGTTGCCCGTTAGCTCTAAATACTTTTGTCGGTCTTGCGTCATCCAGATAAGCTGTTCCGTACTGGTGATCCCGGTCCAGTTTTCCAAACGGGGATTCTTAGCACCCCTGACCCATTAAAGGGCCGCCGGGCACTCGGGGCCATGGCTATTTTTGACTTTTCCATTGCTACAGACATTTTAGGTCTATTTAGGACCTTAGGCCGCTGAGACCTCTTCAACCGGTTGCCCAGTTGGGAATGGTTATACCGCCACTGACTCGGTCTTTTGCTATATACTTTTGCTTCCCATTATAATTATACCGATATGCAAACGGCGATCGAGTACATTCGGGACGTGTCCTGTGTCAACCGCAGGTTAATCTAGACTGAATAATTGCACTTTATTCACTACATTTAATAATTATAATTAATATTTATTGTTGAGATTTTTTTTAAATATGCTGTCACTATGAATTTAAATTTAAAATAGGCTGGCAGTGCTGGCAAAATGCCACGGGCCCCCGACCCGACGAAGGCCCCCGGTTTTAACAAAATTGGGTAAAAATGTTTTTGACGTGACAACGTCTTATAATTCGATGGAGACGGCTGCACGCACGAAAAAACATGACTCATGCGGCGTTACCTCGCTCTGAGGCGTTCCATTTATTATATTTATTATTCAATATAAATGCTGCCATCTACCGGTTGCGACAAGAATTATTTACTAACCTCAGTCTAAAATAGTACGAATGAAAATCACTAGATTGATTTAAATTCTTGACATAATTTTATATGTATTCTTGATATACGGAATGTTATTACTGAACGGACAATTTTCTTGTGGGTACAACAAAGTGCAACAAAGTAAGCAACTTTTATTATAAAAAAAAAAAAAGTATGAAAAGCTATCATTACGATGCGCTATCTAGCGGTTGGTAAAATGTCGCTGATATTGTTTATTTACGACGTATTACCTACCGCTAGATGGCGCAGCGTGCTCTAACGCTTCTCAAACCGTTATTTAACAGTTTGAGATTTCAAACTTTCAAATTAAAAAAAACAATAAACTTTAAACAATAAACAATTATACAATTATACTGCTATACAATAATACATTTACATGTTGTAGTCAAATCGGTGAGTATAAAAGCATATATTTTTGGGTGTTTGTAATAAACAATATCAGAATCTTAAATGAAACTGCTTCAAATGCAACCATTCCATTAGTATTTTCTTATGACGTTGTCACGTTCAACTATCATCAGTAAACTGACTTTACAGACAACCGATTTTTTTTTTTTACTGTGAAGGCCTCTTTTACGGGGAGGATTTTTACTGTGAGGGCATCCAATGAATTTACCACGGACCTTAGATGGTATAGTTACACCACTGTGTGCAGTAAAACTTTTCTCCACACCCTCAGCACTTTGCAAATTATCTGTAGCTACTTCCTCAAAACAGTTCCAGAAACTGTTGTGTATTTCAATCGTTTTATCGTTTTCATTGGTGTTACTTTTCTTACGAAGTGAAGAAGAATCACCATCAGATTCAATTCTACTAAACTCATCACAACTCATTTTCAGACCTACTATATTTTTTTTGTCTTGCTCTTTCCGTTTGAACCAATACCAGGAAACTTATTTTAAAATGTGGGTCAAGAAAAGGGGCAACCAGATATTTGTCATTATTATTAAATTTGAACCATTTTTCAAGCTTAACTTTCACTGAAGATCTCATTATGAATAAATTTTTTCATAGTATTCGGCAACCGAATATTCGGCGCTTCAGCCGATAGCGTGCGAATATTGAGTATTCGACCAAATCACTATTCGTGGCATCACTAGTTTAGACCATCTAAAATGCACCGCCATACTATTATACCAAGAACGCCACCATATTGAAAGTATGAGAATATTTATCAATTTTTGCTTTTCGAAGTAAAATCCCAGCTGCCAAATCGTAGTATGGATGTGAGCAATCTAATACGATATATATAATCAATGATATAAGGCAGTGGAGTTAAGCAGTGGCGTAACTGAGCCGGAGCAGCCGGCGGCTCGGGGGCCTAAATGAAATTGTTGTGTATCGGGCATCTGATTGGTCATTTCAAGGGCAGTTGCCGTAAGGTTAACAACTACCCCAGCTCTATAGGAAACAAGTCCGTTTCCAAACTCTCCCGGCTTTCATTCGGAATGCACAGCCGATTGGCTGAAGCCGCACGGTGCTCAAACTGTCCAGGAGGTCCGTCCCGAAGGTTGATTCCTAGGGGAAACTGGCCTGCAGACCAGAGTCCTACCCGGGTTCTCACTTCTGCATGGAGTGGGTGTTGGCCGACATTTACACACATGGGTCTTAGTGGCCTAACTGCAACAAGGCCCATTATCTCCCAGTCAATGCGGACAGAAGGAAAGTTGCGTGGGCGCGTCTTTTTGGCGCCCGCGCCACGTTGCTTGGCAGTCGCAAGAGACACATCGAAGAGGCGAGTGGCGTCGGACCTCGAAAGAAAATTCATGAAGATATTGAAAACAATATTCATTTTTGTGTGTTAGTCGAGAAATATCCATCACTATAATAATATTACTTCAATTGCATTGTATGACTTAAAATGTATAGAGATAGCGGTTAGTGCATAAAAATGCATCAACCTCGCATGGTTCTGCGATGACTGAGCGACTGAATGCCTTTTCTGTATACTTCGGTCTTGTCGCGTCCGCGACACGTCCACGCCTTGTCCTCGCCCGACGCCCGACGCCCGCGCCACGTCTCTTCTGTCTGAACTGCGTCCACCGACTTATTAGGACTGTCGTCCACAGACTAATATGTCCGCGACTTTACCCCACATGGAACGATGCTCTTTTAAATTCTTACCTATAATTCCTTCGTGTGTCAATGCTTTCGCATGCTTAATCGTCAAGGGTTTCTTCAACCTCACTAGTCCGGCGATGTGATCACTAGGAGACACCCACAGGTCGGCTCCGGGTCCTTGCAGCTTCTGTTCTTTAGACCGTGTTCTTCGTAGGGACTTGATACAAACCTCCCCGAGACAATTGCCTAAGTTTTCTCGAACGGTCGAATACGCAGGGAATTCATTTTTCTGCATGCAATCCTGCCTTTTATAATAGCAATCGCTTAGTTTTTCACCCATTATTGGTAGTAATAAAAGTGGTGGATTGTTTTTAAAAAAATATTTTATAAATTACGAAAAAAGACGCTTGACTTCCCGAGCAAATTTTTCAAATAATTCAAATTTGGAACGTGACATTTGAAATGTTGCCATTGATTAAATTTAACTCGATGACATTTGTCTGTGCAGTGAGGGAATTATGGGGGGCGCCAGTTTTGCATGCGGCAAACTTGTACAAATGTCACTTTTGACAGCTCCAAATTTGTTGAGGGCAGATTTGCAGGAGGCAACCTTGCAGGCGGCAACTTGCAGGCGGCAACCTTGCAGGCGGCATTTTTGCAGACGGCATTCTTGCAGAAAGCAAACTTGCATACAAACCCGAAGTTAGCAACGTTTGAGAATGGCGCATTAGGACATGATTACACAAATAAAATAATTTTATATTATTTTACAAACCAAAAATAAAGCAGTAAAGCGGTCATATGTTATTAATTTTAAATTTAGAAAAAGAAGTAGCAAATTATCATGTCAGGGTAAATTAAAGTGGTGAATATTTTTACCTCTCCACATTTAATTACCGGCATCCTTGTAGTGGATGATTCAGTACATCAAACTAAACATTAAAAAAATGTTTTAAGTTTTTCTGTTAGGTTAGGTTAGGTTAGGTTTTTCTTTCCCTAAAATCGAAAGTTGATTGCTGAGATCCGCGATGGAGAGGACACTCAAAGAAGTGGACTGGTTTCCCGGGATACCCTGACATATGAAAACGCGGCTTTTGTCGATTTCTACTCTGGTAACACTAAATTTTAAATACGATGTTTTGCTTCTAACTTCATTTTCTGCAAAAATGCCGTCTGCAAAAATGCCGACCCTCGAAACGTTAGTTTGACATTTGCAAAACTGCCTTCTGCAAGATTGCCGTCTGCAAATCTGCCTTCTGCTAGTTTGATGGGACGGCATTCTTGCAGGCGGCAGTTTTGCAGAAGGCAATCTTGCAGAAGGCAGTTTTGCAAATGTCAAAATGACCTAACCTAACCTAACAGAAAAACTTAAAACATTTTTTTAATGTTTAATTTGATGTATAAAAGTCATCCACTACAAGGATGCCGGTAATTAATGTCACTTCGATTTTAGGGAAAGAAAAACCTAACCTAACCTAACCTAACAGGGTCTTAAAAACTGTACTGAAGGTTGCCGTCTGCAAGGTTGCTTCCTGCAAGGTTGCCTCCTGCAAATCTGCCCTCAACAAATTTGGAACTGTCAAAAGTGACATTTGTGCAAAATTGCCGCATGCAAAACTGGCGCCCCCCGAAATTATGATAGGATAACTTTATTTATTTTTTATTCTATTAGACTTTCAGGACAGGCGACAAAACAAAAAAATATATTGCAATTTACATTTACATATTACACAATTTATTATTCATATTTACAAATAGATACAGTTTAATAACCGTCACTTATTCACATATTTTCCTCATGGGATTCCTGATGATTCCTCTTTGTAAGGTACATATTTTCAAACATTCTACAAACCAAACCATCATAGTACTACGAATAGGTAAGTAACATTACAAAATCATCATTATTTCACCTATACTTCTGTTATGATCTAACTGAGCTTTATTTGTGCATTATTATAATCAATTTGATATTCCTAAATAAGTCAGTTGAATATCGTACGCACGATTAAATTACTGAAAACGCACGCACCGAATTTTGGGCAATTCGGATATTCGACAGAATATCATTCAATGTTGCAAACCGACCGTTTGCGATTGCAATTGCGACCGTTTGCGAAATTATCTGCAGTCTGGACAGAATGTTCGACAAACTATTTTCTTGGAAGCAAGCTCATTTTCGCAACCTTTAGGTAAAATAAGTTACTGCTCTTGAACACCACTTCTTAAACAATAATAAGATAATAATAATGTTATAATTGGGAGACGTTCTGGAAATTATAATGTACCTAAGTAATCATAAATACTACTGTATTTATGATTTGTCTGTTTTTTATATACGTCTGTACGTCTGTTTTTTATATAAACTTTTTTATTTTTCATTTCAGGGTGGATTTGTACACAATCAATGTAGTTAATTATTGCTACAAGAGTTGCAAAAATGTAAATAAATGAATAGAAAAATAATGAAGATGTCACACTAAAAAAACATGACTATTATGAATTTAAAAATCTGTGGATTGTTTTTGATTATTTTTACATAGACGTTCGCATATCAAATTTTTCGTTTATAATAAAGTTTCGGCTCGTTTTTCATTTGGTGTTATATAATTCATTTGGTGTTATATAATCTAATCATTAATATAATCGAGATTTGAACTAATTGACGCAGGTGTCAATTCTGTTTTTATTTTAATGCAGAAGAAAGAATATTTTCATATACATTGACTAGAATAGGAGCTATAGCAGTGTAAAGTTGTAACCTACAATGGGTGGACCCGTCAATCCAGGAAGGTATAACGATATTGAAACTCCGAAATATCGGAGTGCGTGGATTACCATTAAAATGGTTCCAAAATTACCTTTCGGAGAGAATACAAACAACAAAAGTTGGTGAGACGGTCAGCTCGGAAGCACATGTTAGGTACGGTGTACCGCAAGGTAGTATATTAGGGCCAATCTTATTCCTCATCTACATTAATGACCTTACTAACATGACCTTTGAGGGAGGAGAAGCTATCTCCTTTGCAGACGACACGGTTATTGTATTCAGAGGCAAATCCTGGGACGATGTATACAATTATACTGAAAACGGACTATCTACAATCAAAGTATGGCTAAATTATAATCTACTGACTCTTAATGACTCTAAAACTAAATATATGACCTTTCAAATGAAGAAAACTTACGACAAACAAACCCAGCGCAAACTTAAAATCCACACTTGCAACACGGTCGTTAACGGCAAGCCTTGTACGTGTGCGGAGGTGGAAAGAGTAGATACAATAAAGTACCTAGGATTAACTCTGGACTATACAATGAAGTGGGAAGATCATATCAGGTGCACTGCAACAAAATTGAGAAAACTTGTACATATATTCAAGTTAATAAGAAATGCCGTATCCAAAGATTTAGTACGAACGATATATTTCGCATTGGCCCATAACTTACTAGCATACGGAATCATAGCTTGGGGTGGAGCCTCGCTGCAAGAACTTGATCCTCTAATTAAAGCCCAAAAGTCGCTATTAAGAGTAATACACAAAAAACCCTTCCGGTATTCTTCTGAGAGCTTGTACAATGAATCTAAAGTCCTTGACGTTCGTCAAATATACGCTAAGGTAGTCCTACTCTACTACTATAATCATGACAATTATCATCTATATTCAACACACCATAAAGGAACACGAGTAACAACAACCAGACAGCACTTAATCCAAAAAAAGAGAACAAGTTTTGCACAAAACACTTCTCTTACATTGCTCCTCGACTGTTCAACAAAATGAATAGTGTTTTTCCTGCAGGACTGAAATCTAGGAATAGTCACGGCGTAAAGAAAAACCTAACTAAGTCACTTTTGACTATGGGTCGACAAGAAACGGAGACATTAATAACATATATATTAAAATAGTGCACGATTTGTGAGATATAGTATATATATAGTATTATTTTATATTTATCTATAAAGTATATATGTATTTATATATGTATGTATATATATATATATGTATGTCCCAAAATGTAATATTATTACGCTTTCTTATTCTATTTTTAACTTCTCAAATGTACCATAATAATATACAAAGATGTATTACAGCTAGTTACGTAAACCACTATACTTTTTTTTATATTAAGCCTACCTTAGTACAGGTGAGGCCTAGTTAGGATGGCTTTGAATTTTAAAAAAATGATGTAATATTATTGATAAATAAAGAATTTTGAATTTGAATTTTGATTGTTCATCCAACCTGGAGTGAACGTAGAGACTGAGACGAAACAGTCCACCACCTAGCTACGCCACTTGCCCGTCAGAGACCAACGTCTTACATAGGTACTGCGAGGCACTGGGAAGTGAACCCAGCGCCCACCGTCCACCCGTTTAGTCACTGGTCCGAATTGGATTGCGCAGCCTCTACCTGATGTTAATTGAGCTGTAATTCAATTTGAATTTATCGCAGACCATGGCGTCCTTTGCATGTCTATCTCTCGGGATCGGGTAGCTAATTGGTCATTTTAAGAGAGGCTGACATCAGGCCAACATCCACCCCTGCAAAGGAGAAACTTATAAGATCGTTTCCAGACTCCTCCAGTTATTCACCGGAGTGCATAGTCGATTGGCTGATGCCGCACAGTGCGCAAACCGCCCATCTTCGCCTAAAGGCCATCCCCAGGCGAACTGATCCACCTGTCGTGGTTTGAGAAACAGAGTCCTTTCCGGGTTCGACCCTCTGGGGAAGCTACTGGATAGGAGCTGAACCGTGAGTTAAGCAGACCAGAAATAATGAGCAGGCCTCAATGGCTTAACTGCACGAGAACCGTGGAGCTATAGCAGTCTGAATTTATGGGAAAGTTTATTCGGGTCGAGTCAAAATGAACCATTGATTTTAAATGTCATCTGGCAACGTTGTAATCCTCCTCGCGCTCGCTCGCCGAGCATGCGGTTTTTGCTTTGCGATTCGGTGTGTTGTCTTAAAATAGTCAAATTCGCGCAAAATCCCATTTTTGCGAACGAATTTAGTGTATTCTAAAACATATTCAAACAAGTGGTGTAATATTGTGACTTGTGACCAAACAGAAAATACAAGTGCTTGAAGTGTCGTCTGTCTGGAGTCCCTTGTAGGGACGAATGTGATATGTGCGAATTTGTAGAACAATTAGTAAGTGTTTATTGTAATTTATCAAGATATTAGAAGCGCTGTCGTCCATTTCAAGCGTCGCGCGCGCGAAAATACAGGTAAATCGCATCATAACTTTGTATTTTAGCTGCGGAACGGTTTTGCAAGGTTAGGTGGTTTTCCGCTGTTTTTCGTACTTTAAACCCTTTATATAACTGTTTTATCATTTATTTCTCTATTACAAAGGATATTTCATCCAGATTACGCACTTTCACGTTATATTTCAAGAGTTGTAAGCGTATTTGTGACACTATCTTTCCTCTTGTCATACGGCCGTCTGTTACGTATCTCGTCTTATGTAGTCGCTCTAAAATATATATTTAGATATTTTAAAATACATTAAACTCGCTCTAAGAATGTTTAAAATATAATAAGTTAACGTTTTGGTGGAAAATAGATGGACAGATAGGGTTATATTGTCGACAATATGATTTTGAAGATAACCTATAAAATTATGCACGTTATTTTATAAAAACATCTGTTTTCGCAATTATTCAGATAATATAGCGGTAATAACTAAATACCTACACCCATAGGAAGTTATTACCGTGTTATACGTGTTCATAGTTCAAAGTGATGGGATATGTACAGGGATTATTTGGAGGTTTTCAAAAAACTCTCAAGTAGTTAGGGAGTTGAGTGCGAAAGAAAAGACTATCGCGGTTGCAAGACATAAATACAAGAAAATCGCAGTCAGACGAATAGTATATATTCGCTAAGGTGGCAGCAGTTACTGATATCATTTATATAAATTTTAAACAAAACAGGTCGTATGTGGGAGCCCTGTGGTACCCCCGAGGGAATGGTTGTTACCTGTAACCAGTAACCGCCAACCACAACAGCCTGACTGCGATTATTCAAACATGAAGAAAACCATCGCCACGTTCTAAAAAATAAACTTAATTTCTTTTGTTTTTTTTTTTTTACAATAAGAGTTATTTGTTTGCATCTTGTTGAAGTGATATTAGTAAAAATGGAAAAAACTGAATTCCCTGCGGTAATTAAACAACTTTTCTTAAAAAAATGTTTTATTGCTGAAGAAGAGAAGATTTAGTAAGTAGTGCACATAGTATTTTACATGATCGCTTAGGGATGAAAAAGGTATCCGCACGCTGGGTACCTAGAACACCTAAAGACGCGTAGAAAACAGTAGACTGTAGATATTGCAACGCTCTTTGCATTCTTTAAAATAGGATCCTGGCCGTTTCTTAGGTCGATTTATAGCTGTGGACAAAACATAGCTTCACCATTACCACCCTGAAATAAAACAACAGCCCATGACATGGAAATGGCTATCATCTCCAACTCTTAAGAAATTCAATGCCTTTCCACCCGCCATTAAGATCATGGGGTTGATTTTCTGGTACAATCGAGGGGTCGTGATAATTGATTACTTTTGATCATGAAGTTACTTTAACCCTTCAGGCCTCGGCCCCTCAGCCGATTGACAAGTTGCTGTCCCAAAAAATTTTAGTAAAAATTTGTAAAAAAATGTAATTACGATACTGACTCACCAAAACATTAATTACTGCCAAACCACTGTACCTTTAATGCGAAACCCTAATAAAATATAGGTAATAAATTTAAAAAACGGTTGTGTCACCCCAAGGCTTTTTCAGCAAGTAGCCAAGGACAGATTTCATCGGAATATTAATTTCATAAATAAAATCGTTGAGCGCCCCCTCTCAGCCGGTGGACTAACCCGGTTGGGTTCCTTTGCGACCGCCTCGAGCGGCGCAGTTCGTTTCTCGGTTAAGGGTGGGGTTGAGCCAAGAGCCATTAGATGGCGTTAATATTTGATTAAAATATGTGGCGGAATTTAAATATTAATATTGTAGCTTGTTGATGATCTGTACCAACTGTAATCACAATTAAAACTCGACCCAACAAGGCACCTCTATACATAATTTTATGTCTCTAAGTTCAATATTTCTCTAAGTCCAATATAGTGCGCCGATTTCACCTCTGGTGGACTGATTTCAACCACAACCTTTTCAACTCTCGCCATGATTAAATGATGCCCGCATGCCGAATTTCATCTCAATCGGATTAAGCGTTTAGGCGCTATCTTGGAGGAATACAGACAGACTTCCATCTGGAAGTGGTCTTAATCATCGCAGGGGGGCTCAAAATGGATGTTTCCATCTTCATCTCGAAAAAAAACTTTTGTGCGACATACAATACTTTTCCTCTTTGTCTGTTGGTTGGCCAGGAAAGTAAAGGTCAACACACTAATAGTATAATTGGATGCGGTATTTAGTGATAATGACTTACTAATGACCTGCTTAGGTGTACTTACTTTATTTCTACGAAATTCTTAGGTAATTAGAGTTGGAGAGTTTAATTATATCATTCACCGTTGCTTTGTGAAAATTCAGTATGAACAATCATTCATTTGCATTTTGTAACTGTAAATAAATTATTATTTTATTATACACTATCAGCGTAAGGCTGATGCGTGTATTTATTTATTTATTTATTTAAGAATTGATTACTATAAAACATTGATTTGCTTATAAAAATAACAGGAACCGAATGGCAAAACCTTAACCTTTTGCTTATTTGATTCTGTCACCCAACTGGGACTAGCCCGTTCTAGGGTGGAACACAGTTACAAGTTTAAATACAACTGCACACAGTGCAGTTATATTTAAACTTGTAACTGTTTTGCACTAAGAAATTATCTAGTTTATTCTTAACCCGTTGAGTATGATACGACCAAATCTGGTTCTGAAACAATTATCCATTGAGTATGATACGACCAGATCTGGTTCCGCGTTTTTTTCACTTCTTTGACGTTCTCATATTTATTCATAATTATCTAACTGTTTTACAAAATGATATTTCAATATTCTATATTCGAAATTTCAATGCAATCATTGTGCAGTTGTTCTTTTTATGATTGGTGTAGTAGTTTCGTAGTTATAGTACTTTAAGGTCGATGTCGCCGAAAATCCTGCAAAAGAGACAGATGCATCCATGAAAATACCCATTTACTCCAAGGGTTAAAGCTTTTGTCAGAGTCATCATTTATTACCTACTTTGGCAATTTACTCCAAGCATCCACTACACTGTTAAAATGTGTTTCCTGGGGTTCGATGCTGCAATTGCTTTTATTTCATTTTAACGAGTGTCCACCAGCTGTTTGTTGGTGACCATTATATACATGTTCTCGAGATTGGTCACACTGTAAAGCAGTTTGTACGTTTCTGTTAGATCTCCTCACTGCCTACTTTCCCTTATATTGTTAGATGGAGTTCTTTCAGTCGTATTTAATACGGTTTGTTCCTTATTATTATTAATTAAGAATTATAATTATTGTACCTAGGTAATTAATATAATTATTGTATTTAATTAATACTTAATTATTATTAATACTTTATTGCTATAATTATAATTATTATTATTATAATTATTGGCTTTCAATGCCAGAATGATTGGACAACAATTGGAGACTTTTGCATTCCTCCTTCAATGCATTGGAAGGTAATGCTCTATGACTGTACTGGAAGGTAACGCTCTTCTAGATCCAGTAACCTCGCTTGTTGGAGCTATTCTTAGGATAGTTCATGTCCCCTTTGTAGCAATACCCCTTGCACAGCTAGACATATTCTAGCTGGCTGCAAGGTGGCTTTGATCAATTACTTAATTAGCCTCTCGAGTTATTCGTGAGGTAATTAGCCTCTCAGTGACTTGTGCCAACAAGGGTCTGACAGTACCTTCCAAACCCACAATACAGCTTGTGCGGGACGGCTCAAATGGCAAAAAAAAATCACCACAAAAAAAATCTCAATCGAGAAAGCTTCAGTTTGGATTCTGGAGGTCGATTCGGTCTCTAAGCATTATAAATTCCCTAAAAGTCTCAGATGCACAGCCCTCCAAATATGGTCCTTATTGTAGAATTAACTGTTCCATGGGAATCAAATATTCCAAAAGACCAAGACTACAAACTAAATAAATACCACGATCTTGCAAATGTTTCTTTGTTTTTAGTCTTTATTGTGAAATGCTGTCACCCGAAACGGCTTCACTGTTCACCTTCACGCGGTGGAAGCTGGCGCTCATAGCCTGCCAGCCAAATGTCTGTTTCACCTCTTGAACCCCTCGAACGGCGAGATTTCGCGAGCGCATGTCTTTGAAAGACTATGTATAATTATGGAAATGTTAGATTTATTATGGCGGCCGACCAAAATATTAATTTCTCCCAAACCGTTGTTGCACTTTAGAATTGTTGCATATTAGAACTTTAAAATACTAACTTTAGAGTCCGATCGGTCCCAACGAGGCGCAACTGTGCTTTTACGTTTGAGTCCGATCGGTCCCTCTGAGGCTCGAGGGGTTAAAGATCTTGGTCTCCAGGAAAATAATCAACTTCTTCCTAGAAAAAATATTTAAAACTGCCATTTCCGCATCTCAAATTCTATGGCTTCGAAAGGGGGAGTGAATGTGTAGCAAGGTGAGCACTCACATGTGGCAAGATAGCCGTCCTAAAGCATTATTTAATTTCAACGAGTTCCCATGTAGTTGTTTGTTGGTGTTCTTGCTATACATGTTGTCGGGGTGGGGCACACTATAATAAGATCTTGCTGCCTAGTTCCCTTAATGTTGTTAGACGGAGTTCTTTCAGTTATACTTCGTACAGTTTGATCTATAGTAATAGTACCAACTTTGTGGCGCTACTCTCAATTCTTTCCAGGTGCTCTATAGCAGCATTTCCCAAATGGTGGGTCGCGACCTGCCGCCAGTCCACGAAAATAAAATAACAGGTCGCAGGATTGTCTTCTTGTTGTTTAAACGAATCATATTCGTAAATAATCAAATATTCAGCTCTTATCAAGGAACATTTGCTAGGACTGGAGACTAATCTAAAAGAATATTTTTCTCCAATCATCAGCAACCAGGTGTGGATAAGAAACCCATTTTCAGTCAATATTGAATCCGAGATAGATTTATCAGATTCAAATGTCAAATGCCGACTCGGAAACATATTCGAGAGAATATCATAAATATATTTTTGGATATCTTGTCGTCAAGAGCTCCCAGCTTTAGCAGACAGAATAAGCGATAAAAAAATGAACGCCCTTTTTTGCGATCTATAAAAGTAAAGCAAGGATTTTAACACTCACGTTTCTGAAAAGTAGATAATAGTAGAAACCGATTGGAAATTGAATCAGACCTAAGAATAAAGTTAAAAAAAAATCTGGAAAAATTGGAGTTTCTAAATAAACTGCTTCGTACTTCTCACTAATAGTAGTACTAATAGTAATACTAGTTACACTGTAATTATTACATTATTGTTAAAAATTAACTCTTCAATTATGTTATATACTTCTATGTGGACATTCAAATGTGTTTTATTTTGCCTAATTATAAGCCAGAAAAAAATTTAAAAAGAACAGTTGTGTCACTGAGACTTTTCCGGCAAGTAGACAAGCATCCCCGTTATTATATTTTTCAAATTAGGAAAAAGTCACTGGGAGCTAGATCTGGCGAATAGGGTGGGAGCAAAAAAAATTCAAACTTGCACCGTCCATATCCGCTTTCTGTCGATCATCAACAAGTGCGGCACCGGCAACCAGTGGGCAGATAATTTTCTCATATCCAAATCTGGATGTAAAAACTTGTGCACCCGCTCAAATGATATCTCACAAGCCTCAGCAATATCTATAACAGTTGATCCAATGATCTTTCTCGACCATTTCCTCAGTTGTAGCGGTTTTCGGACGCCTGAAAGGTTCCTTGTCTAAAATGCTCGTAGTTTGTACTCGGCCACCCAATGTTTGACCTTTGCAAATGAAGGGGAGGTTTCACCGTATACAAATTCTAACTCATCTGTTATTTCCTGAGTCTTTTTCCCTTTCAAATGAAGGAATTTTATCACTGTGCGATACTCAGTTTTCTCCATTGTTGACAGACAATGTCAGCTGACAACTTTGGAAGAGTGCCAAGGACAAAATAATGATCAGAATGACTTTTAATTTTTACGGTTTACATATGTCAAGGCCATCTATCGGATGGTAAAAGATTTTTTTTCCTATAGTTACCTTATACAATGAGGCCGAAAACTTTGCAAATGATTTTGATTATGTGGATTTCCCATGTGAGGTCCCAGAATATAGACGGTTTCTACTTTTTGCCCCTCAATCGTATATCCTAGATGTGGATTTCCTAATATGTAGAGCATCGTGGAATTCCTAATATCTAGAAATATGTAGAACAGTTCATTTATTTGAATGGTTGATTATCAAGTACCAATTCTTTATATAACCCTTGGAGTACATGGGCATTTTTATGGATGCATCTGTCTCTTTTGCAGGATTTTCGGCGACATCGACTTAAAGTACTATAACTACGAAACTACTACACCAATAATAAAAAGAACAACTGCACAATGATTGCATTGAAATTTCGAATATAGAATATTGAAATATCATTTTGTAAAACAATTAGATAATTATGAATAAATATGAGAACGTCAAAGAAGTGAAAAAAACGCGTGACCAGATTTGGTCGACTCGTACTCAACGGATAATTGTTTCGCGACCAGATTTGGTTGACTCATACTCAACGGGTTAATAATAGAGACTCCTATTTTTTTATTATTATTATATCATAGAGAATTAGAGGTATAGGTAAGAATATGCTGCAAAGCATATAGTCTATTATAATTATGCATCTTATTTCCGATGACATTTTTCAGAAACACTTCAACCCATTTTAGATTTCAGATCCCTATTCAAAACATATTTCAGATTTTCCTAATTTTTACTTCCTTGGCAATGAGAGAGAGGCCAACGCCTTACGGTGAGACACCAAGAAAGGTACCCAGCGGGCAGCCACGCCTCCCGACCACCAGTTTTGGAAGGATATCTCCGTCTGGAATTAACTAGGATATCAGGATACCTCCAACCTCCCGACTGGTTAGGGATTCGAAGTCGCTTGCGCGACCTCTACCTGCCGAATATTTAGCGGTGATTCAGTTTAAATCTATCGCGGACCATTGGCATCGTTTGCCCGGCTCTGAATTCAGGATCAGTTAGCCAATCAACCATTTCAAGAGTGGTTGACGACAGGTCAACATCCGTCTCCGCTGCTTGGGAGAAAGTGTATCTCCCTAGTCTCCCGACTCCTTTAGTAATCATTCAGAATGTACATACCGATTGGCTGTTGCTGCACGGTGCGCAAACCGTCCAGTAGCGCCGGTAGGCAATCCCCCAAGGGAAACCAATCCACCAGCCTACCGGAAGCTACTGAATTGTGAGTTGGACCGATCTGGAAACACAATGGATCTTATAGCCCAAGCTGCACGAACAGCAGGTCAGTAGGTCACCACCATTGCATTCCTGGGCAATCGCCAATGGTCTTGTCTGGGTTGTAGTGTATTCATCATTTATATGAATGATATACCATTTGCATCAGTCATCGGCAAACTCTTAGCTTTTGCAGATGATACTTCCACAATTGTTTCAGCAAATAATTTGCTGGATCTAAATGAGAAACTGCAATGTCTTTTGAGCGTCTTAAATTTCTGGTTCTCTGTGACTAGCCTTGTTCTAAATGTGACGAAGACTAATCTCATACATTTAAATCTTCAATCAACTTGATTTTCAACAATCAACCACTACAGCCAGTGATGACGGCCAAGTTTTTAGGTTACGTTATCAACAATGGTCTGCGATGAAATTTACATATCGATGTCCTGTGCGATAGCTGAGACTTTTAATTATGCCTATGCCTATTATTTATATTCAGTTGGTTGGTTTAGTTGCATAATATATAGGCTAGTTTTGTTTTTACTCAACAAGGAGAGAAAGTACTATGAATGCACAATTTTTTTTTCGACGGAAAGATCCCTTTTGAGCCCCCCTGAGACAACAGTCTATCTCAATACAGTCTGGCCAGAAAGAGTAGACCCTACTTACATCTTGGGAAAAAATACTTATATTGCAACATAGTAATGTGAGAATAGTAAGACTAAGTCATCTAGGGACATGTCTCAGTACCGTCTCTTAAGAAGCGTATTGAACTCAGACTAGTGCTTCTGCTCCTTTACTCGACGTTTGAATAAATGACCCAAAAGAAGAAAATAAATGTTAGTTTTGCCTCCATAAAAATAATCATTCATTTTGACTACGATTGAGATAGGTATGTACCAACAATTTGTGGTTAAACTATACGAAATGTCAGACAAAACATAACCTCAAAAGGTACCTGAAGTACATTTTAAGACACTGAAGCCGACTTCTTTAGCTCCGCTTCTAATAGTTTTGTTCATTTTTAACACAAAAGAATATGAGTAATGAGAATTGACCCGTTGAGTATGAGTCAACCAAATCTGGTCGCGAAACAATTATCCGTTGAGTACGAGTCGACCAAATCTGGTCGCGCGTTTTTTTCACTTTGACGTTCTCATATTTATTCATAATTATCTAATTGTTTTACAAAATGATATTTCAATATTCTATATTCGAAATTTCAATGCAATCATTGTGCAGTTGTTCTTTTTATGATTGGTGTAGTAGTTTCGTAGTTATAGTACTTTAAGGTCGATGTCGCCGAAAATCCTGCAAAAGAGGCAGATGCATCCATGAAAATACCCATTTACTCCAAGGGTTAATGACAAAATTCAACTGTCATAATGGTTAGTGTTGCCACATTAGAATACACCCCCCCCCCCCACGTCAAATTGATTTCTACTCTTAATGGCCAGACTTTATGTAAAGAATTAAGGAGGGCTGTAACCCTCTCCACAGGCTTGTCCATAAAAATATGTGGACCATGGCGTCCTTTGCCCGCCTCTCGCCCGGGATCGGATGGTCAATTCAAGAGCAGTCGCCGTAAGGTACGCAACCACCCCCGCTCTATAGGAAACAATACAGCTTCCAGACTCCCCCGACTGTTAGTCGGAGTGCACAATCGATTGACTTGCGCCGCACGGTGCGCAGACCGTCCAGGAGCGCCAGAGGTTTGATTCCCAGGGGAAACTGAACAGACGTTGCAATAGTGCAATATAGTGCTGGTTATCAATTTTATTTTTTCTTGTTTCAGATATGGAGACCCGTTTGCTGAGCTCTTACAATATGAACAGGCCGTCGGCCTTCAGCCGCCACAAGTCTATGGAAAACTCTTACTCTGATACAACAGAGGACTCTGCCTGCAACTCCACTTGCAACTCGACAAGCCCCGATGCGCAGGACCGCGATTACAAGGCCAGGACTTCTTCCATCTGTGATAATGGCCAGTCCATCGAGGAATACACCTCCGAGAAGACAGACAACTGGGACGACAGTGACATATCTTCCGTGGTACGTTTATTCCTGAATTATCATAAAGGTAGTAGATGCAGTGTGCTGCACGATCGCCCTCCTGCTTGAAGGAAAGGCACTTGCGACATTATTTTGAGGTATGCCAGCAAGATCATACTTTTTGGCATCATACATTTTCAACAGTGATCATCATCACTGATGGTATTTATTATTTAATTAATTAATTTATTTAAGAATTAATTACTATAAAACATTTATTTGCTTACAAAAATAACAGGAACCGAATGGCAAAACCTTAACCTTTTGCTTATTTGATTCTGTCACCCAACTGGGACTAGCCCGTTCTAGGGTTGACAGGACTCTAATATTACAATCAAGTTTGCTTGATTGCTTGATTGCTTACAGATGTACAAGTTTTAGTAAAAAGCTAATAACACTAAATTGCCCTAAAATTTGGGTTTCAAAAAAAAAGAAGTAAAAAAAATAATAATCTTATATATAAAAATGAATCGCCGTGCGTTAGTCTCGCAAGATCTCGAAAATGACTCGACCGATTTGAATGATTATTTTTTTGTTTTGTTTGCCTTGATTCAGGGGTGGTTTACAAAAAAATTATTTAGGAAAAATTAAAAGAAACAACTGAAAATCGAAAAATCGAAATTGGTCTTTTTGGGAAATAAGCCCCTTTCAATAAATGGCGTTCGCGGCGATCCTATTGTTTGACAGCTGCGCCATCCATAACTGTTATTCAATCCGTGCGATTGTGTAAAATTTCAACAAGTCGAAAAGTCAAAAAAGTCAAAAGAGTCAAAAAAGTCAAAAAAGTCAAAAAGTTGAAAAAGACGAAAACGTAGAAAAAGTCGACAAAGTCGGAATAGTCGAAAAAGTCCAAAAAGTCAAAAAAGTCAAAAAAGTCGAAAAAATCAAGAAAGTCGAAAAATGCAAAAAAGTCGGAAAAGTCGAAAAAGCATTAATATTTTATCATGTAATTCAAATACATTGAATTTATTTTAATTATAAAACGATTTTCATTTAATCACCGAACGAAACTCAAACCGTACACGATTCGGCCATATTATAGATTTCAATGAATTGGATTTGGAAGGTTGATTAGAATCAATAAACGCTTATGAAGAGTTACAAACAAATCAATTTTAGGTGGTACGAAGTTCACCGGGTCATCTAGTAATAATATAAAATATTAAAAGATAATTAATAAATAAAATGCAATTCCATTATATAATCGGCAATAATATAAAATTCGATTAAATAATATAAGAAAAATTATATGTGGGATAAAAAGAAACAGTCATTAATATTTAACCCCTAGAGCCCCGATTGGCCGATATCGGCCAAAACACGATTCAGCATGACGGCCCCGTTTTAATTTTAATTTAATTTAATTTGTTTTATTTAAATATGTTTTATTATGTTAATATGTTTTATTTTAATTATGGATACAGTGGTTTGGCAGTAATTAATGTTTTGGTGAGGCAGTGTCATAATTCAATTTTTTTACTAATTTTTACAAAAATTTTTTGGGACATCAACTTGTCAATCGGCTGAGGGGCCAAGGCCTGAAGGGTTAATATAATATGTTAAGTTATAAAGGATTTAATATGAAAATATCTAGTCAAAAAAAGTACAATTCATTGTCAAAATAATATTTAACAACAAAGTCAAATAATTTTTAGTAGTTAGTTCAATGTTAAAATACAATGTCTAAAAATATGTTTAAATTTTAAATATGTTAAAAGTTTTATTAAATATTATTTCTAACATTTGATGTATGGTTAGTCTGTCATGATTCGATAACCATTTTATTTTTCATTTTTATTTTCATATTGATCAGATTGTAAAATCTTGGCGCAATGAAAGAGTAATGTCTTTGTCCAAATGATGTTTTCATTCTGGGTATTATAAGGCTATTTTTTATAACTTGTCCCATTGGTCTTCGGTTTATCCAATCATGGGTATTATCCAATCATCACTGATGATATTATATTAGTATGCACAGTTGAGTTGTAGCTAGTTCAGTTCCTCGTTTCTAGGCCGGATCAGTATTTGTTTTGTTATTAGGAGTTTATTTGTTTTATTTATTTGTTTCTACTCTTTATTGTCAATTTTCACAATGGGCGGGTATATTATCATAAGATAATCTCTTACAATCAACCCTACTATGAAGTGTTTATATGTATGTGTGCGTTTAACATGTATGTAAGTCCGTGTCTTGTTATTGCATTCGCTCGGCAGAATTCAAATGCAATTCTCTCAATTTTATCCCAATGGACAATGGTGACCCAGCCGGGAATTGAACCCATAACCTTACAATGTAAGATCAGGCGACTTTACCACTATGCCACCGGGCTGTGTTCATGTTGTAAGAAGCGACCTGGGGCGACAGCGCTGTCATTCGAAGTTATGCAGCACGAAAAACACAAATTTGAATATGCAATCAGTGCGCCAAGTATAGGATATCGGATCGATTCCTCCTTGAACATGAACTCCTAATACTTGAAATTGGGAAGTAGATTTGCTTGGGTTTTGAGAATTTCAAAAATTTAATTTATATGGAAAATCTTTAAAAATAGAGATAAAAAAATTACACTGATCCAGAGCTTTGCTCATCTGAAAGATAAATGTTTATAGAATACTATTATTTATTGTACTTGTTAACCTTTCGGTGGGCGCCTCGTAAAATTTAACATGAGCGGGCGCCCTGTATAAATTTTATACAATGTAACATATCATGGATTAAGCAACAGATAACTGTTTTTATGCAGTAAAATTAGTAAATGGATAAACAAATATGTTTTTATAATCAACTAGCTGTAAATGACCGATTAAATGAGACGATAAAATTACTTAAAAAATATTTTTTTTCCATTTTAATACTAAAAACAATTTGATACTTAGGTACACTTTATATCAAATGTAGTGTTATTTGTAGGGTTTTAGTTCACCATTCTATTGAAAAATGTTATGCAACATGGTCTAGAAGGAAGGGAGGGACAATAATGCCCTAAAAACGCATTATAAAATATAGTGTGAACCCGAATCAACTATTTTTCCATTTTATTTTTTTTTATTTTTTATTTTATTTTATTCTGGAACCAAACAGAACTACATACAATGCAATAAAAACCTATTTAAAAGTGACAAAAATCCATTAATGTGATTCGGAATATAAAGTATACAAAATGAACCCAATATAATTTTATATTGTTTCCGCTTGAGAATGGGGGGAATCAGGATGGGAAGTGAGGTGAAAGGAAGAGGTTATGTATGTATATAAATATATTTATATTTAATTTTAGGTATGATATATAGGTATTATAATGAATATACTTGAGATAAAATTTATGTCCTTGAACTAAATTAAATGAAATATAATATGTAGGTATAAATGTTTTGTGATCATCTAGATAGACTCTAGATTTTTTTTATTGAGTTCTTATAAGAGGTTTTTGATGAGTGTAATATGTCCACACTTAAAAAGTCTGTATTATATCTATGACACGCTCTGTATAGAAATGCATTTTGAGATGCGTTGGTTTTCACCACAGGGAGATGAAATAGTCGATGCGATCGAAAAGGGCGGGGAGGAACATAAAATTCAATGCGCTCCAAAATCGCATTCGCAACGATGGAATTATTTACCAACCCATGCAAGAATACGGCATCGATCAAGACTCTACGGCTCTCCAATGACATTAACTTGTGGACTTTTAAGGATTCCTCATAGGAGCTGGGCTTAGTGAAAGAAGTGAAATTTAATCGCTTCACAAATCTTTTTTGTATCGATTCGATCCGCGATATGTAAGTCAAATATTGGGGATTCCAGACCACTGATGCAAATTCTAACTGACTTCTTACATAGGAATTATAGAGGGTTTCAAGCGAGTCAGTGGATTTGAATACCGATGATACCCTTAGAATAAAACCTAGTAATTTATATGCTTTTCTAATAATATTATCGATGTGTTCAGCGAATAGAATTTTTGTGTCAAGTGTAATCCCAGTTATATCACAGTGTTTAGAAATTCACAATATTTAGACATTATGATAGTGATTAGATTGAATAATATTTAAGGTCACTATAATAAATAGTGATTTATTTCTTTTTCAGAAAGGAGACTCTGATTCTGAATATTTCGACGAATTTACTAACCAGAAGCAACCGCATGGGAAAGGTCACGGCGATCACTATATATGCGATAATGATATACAAATAGATCAAGCGTGTCTCGATTTGGACTCATCCGTTCAGATCATAACCGTCAATCCGGACTCGTCGTACGAAAGCGACAGCTCTGCCAGCTCCGATAGCTCGATCATTCCGCTACACAAAAGTCTCTCCCCGCAGAATATCATACACTCGATAAAGAAAAAGATACACAAGAAGCACGTCAAGCGAAAAAAGGGAAAATGTTTAATACTGAGCGAGGATTCGAGCGATTCCGAGCACGAAGTCGCCCCTTTAAATTTAGATAATTATATATCGGAATTGAGTAATCTGCATATTAAAAATAACGATTTCGTGGAGGTGAAGGTGGAGAGGGAAGGTATCGAGGGCGAGGAGGATTTGATCGAGGATTCCCACATTACTAACGACGATATGGAGCTGGAGAGTCCGGTTGAGGGGAGAATCGACGATTTCTCCTCGTTGGTCGTCGACGTCACCGCCCCCAAAGTTGAGCGCAGTCTGCTCGATTCGTGCTTTGAAAAACCCACGCCGAAGGCGCCAGTTGATGCGGACCTCGACGAATTCGTCGACATTGAATCGTTCGAAGATGCGACCGCTTATCCCGTCCTCGAAGCCAACAACCTCCACTCTCTGCTCGAGCAGTTTGAAAAGACGGAGAAGTTCAATCTGTTAGAATGCTTCGATAGATCCGACGACCGAATCGACCTGCTCTGCGACGTCAACGAAAGAGTCGAAACAAAAATTGCCATAGATCCGAATTTAAGCGCGGGAAGCTTTTCACCGCGCATGCAGGATGCCATCTCGTTAATGTCGAAAAATAAAATGCGGCAATTGGTGAGTCTGTAGTACTTTCATTTAAGAAAAGATAATTTAATATTGTGATATCTTGATTCCATAAATTATCATTATTATTGGTGCTATTTTTGTGGAATAGTATTGTGATACTACTCACTTAACTCTACAGTATAGGATACTACGGTAACACTACAGTATAAGACGTAGAACCAGGTTTTTAACTTCAGCTTTGATTAACTCCTTAGGCCCCGATTGGCCGATATCGGCCACAATACGATTCAGCGTTTTAATTTAATTTGTTTGATTTTATTATGTTTTATTATGTTAATATGTTTCATTTTAATTATGGGTACAGTGGTTTGGCAGTAATTAATGTTTTGGTGAGACAGTGTCGTAATTCAATTTTTTTACTAATTTTTACTAAATTTTTTGGGACAGCAACTTGTCAATCGGCTGAGGGGCCTGAAGGGTTAAATAATGTATTAGATTGCTCAACATCCTACTGGAATTTGGCTACCAGGATTTTACTACGAAACGCAACGTGTAGATGGCGCTTATAGTTCCGGCACTTATAGTTCCAAAAAATAGTCTTCTAATATTATTTTCAATATGGCCACTTTTTTGGTATTACAGTATGGCGACGCATTGTAGATGGCGCTCTAAAACACACCTATAAGGTAAAAAATAATATAACGAATGAATTTTGAAATCCTAGCTCTTATTATTTTAATATTATTTATACAGATTGAGTTTTTAATTAGTGACATCCTTAAAGTGGGTGAATCAGTACAAGAAAAAAACAACTTTCAATTTAAAAAAAAATATAATAAAAAGTTTTTTTTTTTGTTGATATATTTAATTTACCTGAATGATAAATAAAAGTTTGACAAGTGACGGGCTCGCCCGCTTAGTCGACAACCCTAGTTGTCCTTTTTAACGGTGCATTATGCTAGTCGTCCACCTGTTCTACTAAAATCCAAATTTGACAACTGCACGACATTTAAAATATTTTTGATTTTTTTTGACAATTTTCCTTTGTTTCATGATTCTTTCATTCATGTTCCAGAGTTTTAACTGTTGATTCTATGGATGTTCTCGCTGTGTCTTTGTTATAAAGAGGTCTAGAGGTATCCAGTATAATTTTTAGTGCCTTCGTGGACGCCATTCTCATTTCACCAGTGGCAACGAACGGTTCCATGCAGCTTGGGTCTACTCAACTCACAGTTAAATTCCCATCCAGTAGCCTCCTGAAAGAGGGACGAACCTGGAAAGAACCCTGTCTCCGCTGTGTCGCAGACAGGTGAATTGGATCCTCTGGGAAAAGACCTTGGGCTCTGCTGGGTGGTTTGCCTATTATGCGGAGTCAGCCAATCGATTGTGCACTCCGGCAAATAACTGGGGGAATCTCCCCCCAGTTATTCGGGGGTAGTTGTTGACCTGATGTCAGCTACTCTTGAAATGATCCGTTTTCCACACAATCCCGTGTGAAAGGCGGGCAAAGGACGCTACGGTCTGCGGTAAATTCGAACTGAATTGTGGCTAGACTGGATGACGGAGTAATCCAGCTTAATCTAGTAGTGAAGGCTTGAGGCTGCCCGCTGGTTTCATTCCCCAGTGAATCGCAATAAGGCGTTGGACTCTCACGGGCATATTGGCATAGTTAGATGGTGGACTGTGTCGACCATACGTCTACGTTCACCCTCCGGTCGGAAGAACGATCAATATTGTTACACCTTCCTGGGGTGGCAGGTTTGGTCGCCCAGTATTTGACAACTCTCGAGTTAGATTTCTTGTAGCTGTTCAAAGGTTGTTTCTAGGCCACCATACTAGTAAATTCAGCTAAGGAAAAAGCAAAAATAAAAACCTTTTGTGCACCATCTGAATTCTAGACACAGCAATATTAAATTTTCTTCCGTCAGGTATGCGTACTAAACAATTTTTCTATATCCCGTGTGATTCTTGTAGATATCACCAATGTCGTGCTCGAGTCCTAAAGCCAATCTAAACTCGAGCAGCGAGTCGATACAATTGGACCACGACTACTGCTCTCCCATAAAGAAGAATCAGGATGGCACTCCGACCAAAAGCGATGAAACGGATCGCGTTTTACCCTCGATCGCTGACAAATTTCTGTCGCCGCTCCGGCCCGACCTGTTAAAAAAGGTCGTTCCTTATTACAGTTTAGAGAATAAGCAGACGGGGCTAGGAAAGGGCAAGTGCATGACGAACGTGACGCAAGCGCAAGAGGTCGACTGTCTCATTAACAAATCGAACCATCGAAAGAAAAGCGACCACTGCTATTCAAAGTCAAACAATTGTGATACTATTAGTAATGTTGTCGAAAGCATCGCTGCTGTTAATTTAGTCTCTAATAATAGTCAATCTGTACTTAAGAAAAACGCAAAAATCTCCCTCCTAAAATGCAATCAAATCAAGACGGAAACAGTCGAAACAAACATTGAACCGATACCGCGCAAACGTAAACTCAACCTCCAGGAATACAAACTGCGCAGAGAAGGGAAATCGAACGACAGTTCGAGGACCAACAGCCCTATAACCGTTGAACCCGCGAAATCGGAAGCGAATACGATTGAACCCGTGAAACAGGATTTGAGTACGGTTGAACCCGCAAAACGGGACACTAGTACGGTTGAACCCGCAAAACGGGAAACGAATACGGTTGAACCCGCAAAACGGGAAACGAATAGGCTACCCGGAATCGAACCGATTGAAGCTCGCGACGCCACGAAAATCATCATGAAAAAGAGGAAGATCGCCGCTCTGCGTAAAACCGAAGACAAAATCGTGTTGAGCAAGATAGCAAAGGTCGACACTGTTGAAATCCTCCCGCTCACCATTGAATCGAACAAGGAGCCGGCCGCCCCGATTGCTGATGAAAATCTAACGTTTAAAATACGTCCAAATTCACCAGAATACGAAGAGATCGTAATGGTGAGCATGGGCGTTAACACCGATCATGTTGACGTAAACGACGAACTGAAGAACTCAGTACATTTTAAAATCACGATGAAAAAACCGCAGCTCGTCAACCGTAACCCGGCTTTTGATGGTATTAGCGACGATGACGATACACCTGCTAAACCTCAATCAAAATGTGACATTAAACCGAGTCTATGTATGACTGAAACACCGGAATCGAATACCAGCGAACACGGCGAAGATAAAGTGATTATGCATTTAAGGAAAGATCGCGTTAAGCGCGCGACGTCAACCGCAGAAACGCAGACGGATCCCGATAAGCGTTTCCCCCCGTTGACGCTGCTGGAGCGAGAAACGGAAGCGGACGAAAGGATGGACGTGTACCAGAAAAACTGCATTCCGCAGAAGTGCGACAACGACAGCGACAATAAATATTCGGACCGAGCGCGATGGCGCGATGACCACATTCGGCGCGACCATTCTAGATCGTCCGGAAGGCGCCGCAGAGACAGATCGCGCCGCCGGAGGTCGCGCGATCGATCGTACGACAGGAGAAGACGAAGAAACTATCGCAGCAGAGACCGCAGGCGCCGAAATTCGTCCTCTTCCGATTCTCGTTCGGGATCTTACTCATCTAAAGATAGCAGAAAGTCATACTCAAGTCTTCCGAACAAACGAAGATCCAGGAGATCGCTGAGTCGGAACAGAAAGCTACGAGCAAGAAGGTAATTTTTGTTATTATTATTATTATTATTATTATTCGCAGACTCTTATAGGAGTTTGGCGACTGTGCAGTGAATAACCACAAATCTAGTAATATATTTCATTCGTAGGGTATTGATTAGTTTAAAAATTGTTGAGAATAAGTAAGTCACTATAAATGTGAAAAGTAATCAATCATTTGTTGTAGTTTCCACGCGCTTTCTGTGAACAATATTATGTGTTTCATTGGCTAAAAGAAAAGGATATTAATATTTATATATGTATGTGTGAAAAATGTATTCCTCAAGCAGCTTCAGCAAATAAAAACAAACAATTAAATAAACCTTTATATCCCGCTGGCTACTATACTGAATGGCATGGCAGCTTGAAAGTGAAATGATTTGTCTTTGGTTGAAAACAAAGACATTTTTAAAAAATCCTTTGTTATATAAAAACTATCTTCTTTGTTGGGACACTTCAGATTTAACGTGAAAATTACTTTCTATTTGGCTGAAAAAAAAAGAGTGCTAGCAGAATCACAGAAAGAGAAATTAAGAGTTATTTTGAAGATGAAAGAAGAAAAAAACATCAGTCAAAATGTTAGGTTTAAAAATAAGGTAATACTTTTCTCATTAAAATATCCTGAACGAAAAATAAAGACAAAATATAAAAAAAGATGTTTTTTTTGAAAAATTAAAAGTTTATTCGAATTTCATTTTGTTCTGTGTAAATTTGTTGAGAGGTTGAATTTCTACTATTTGATGGTGTTTGAATTTATTGAATAGAATTGAATTTATTATTTTGAATTTATTCACTGACATTTTAATTTCCCACTTCTAATTTGAAGTATTTAGTAATTTTTGGTATATTTTCGCAATTCTTTTCTTTTGTGCATAAATGATCAATTTATATATTTTTTTCAATTTATTAATAATAAATTCATTGAGGAAAGAATTTTCTGCCATTTTTTCAAAATACGGTATTGTTGTAAAAGCACATACAAAATTAAATGCCTATTGGCCTACCTAGACAGTGTTTGCCAATTAGTGGTATGCGAACTTGCTAAGACGGGAGCAAAGGGAACGTTATACGGCCCTGAACCTTGCTGTGGCGTACCAAAAAGCCTTGCAAACCTAATCCTCAAACAAATTTGTTTTGAACAATCCGTTAACCACTGGAACAACACGCCAGGGTTGAATCAATCCAAAGCGCTAATTAAGGCCTACGATCCTAAGACGGCCCGTGAGGCCTTATCGCTAAATAATAGGAACAATCTACGCATACTGGTGAGGGGGGCATTATTTAACTTATTTTATTAATTTAAGAATTATTTACTATAAAACATTGATTTTGCTTACAAAATAACACGAACCGAATGGCAAAAACTTAACCTTTTGCTTATTTGATTCTGTCACCCAACTGGGACTAGCCCGTTCTAGGGTGGACAGGACTTTATTATATTACAATAAATTATGTAAAAGTTTTAGTAAAATGCAAATAAAACTAAATTGCCCTTAACCCCTAGAGCCCCAATTGGCCGATATCGGCCACAGCGCGATTCAGCGTGACGGCCCCGTTTTAATTTTATTTCAATTTAATTTCTTTTATTTTATTATGTTTTATTATGTTGATATGTTTTATTTTAATTATGGGTACAGTGGTTTGGCAGTAATTAATGTTTTGGCCAGACAATGTCATAATTCATTTTTTTTACTAATTTTTACTAAAAATTTTTGGGACATCAACTTGTCAATCGGCTGAGAGGCCGAGGCCTGAAGGGTTAAATGTGGTCCTCAAAAAAAAAAGATAAAAATATTAATAAATAAAATGCAATTCTATTATATAATTGGCAATAAATGGATTATAACATTCGAATAAATAGAGAATGGCCAAACAGAATAGTCTTAAAACTTAAATAAGAAGAAAATAAAGTTATATGTAAGAAAAGAAATAAAAAGCCATTAATATTGAATATAAAATTTAATATTTAATATTGAATATAAAATTAATATTGAATATAAAAGTTTAGTAATATAAAAATACCTAGTCAAAAAAAGTACTATTCATTGTCGAAACAATATATCTCATGTCTACGTCTACGTAATAATAATGAACACTATGTATGTTACATATAACGATGGTTTTCACCATGTTATTCACTGAGAGGTTTCACGGCATAATTTATTATTTAAATAAAACAAATGATTTTGAAATAAAACAAATACTGTTTCGATTTCAACTACAGAGAAATTGAGATTTCAATGTTAAAATGCTTGCAGTAGTTCTTCATCGAGATCCCGATCGTCATCAAGCGAGAGCATGTCCTGGAAGTCTAACACAACCAGGTCAAATTCATCGCACGGCAGCAGACATAGTTACAGGTCAGGTAAGAGCCGCAGTTGCTACTCCAGAGACCGTTCAAGGACGCGCCGAAGTAATAGAGACGCAGATAGAAGCAGCCGGTTGAACAGGGACAGGAATAAACAATATTTTCATGAGAGGTAATTGAATGAGAGGAGATAATATACACCCTTGCTTTACATCTCTGTTATAATTTTTTTCTGGTTTTAGTGAATCGGAAAAACCGGTCGAGGAAAGGCGGATAGTTTTTGTTGGAAGGTTGGAGAAGGATATTACCAAATTAGCGCTGCGCAGAGCATTCGATCAGTTTGGAGTGATTAAAGAAGTGACGCTGCATAAGAAGGATGATGGGTAAGTTTTTTTGATGTGGAAACAACCCTTTCACCGCAATCGTCCGGCAGCCCCGGATATATGGGGGGAAATTCGTCTTCGGCAGTGCCTCCATGCTACAAGCGCTAGCAAAAAATACTATAACCTCTGTCCTTGTACTGGAATGCCACAATGCGCTTCAATCCATTGCAAGGTCAAATAGAGTGACCCTGTAATGGATTAAAGGGCACAGCGACTCACTGGGCAACGACGCGGTAGACGAACTGGCCAAAAGGGGATCAAAGAAAATAGTATATGGACCGGAACCCTTGATGCCCATACCCCAGGCCCAAATAAAAACATGGCTACGCAGGAACACCGACGAAACACACCTTACAGAATGGAAAAAAAACGCAGGATGTAGGCAAACAAAAAATGCGGTTCCGGAAGCGTCTAAAAAACTTGCCCGCAACCTCACCAGATTAAAAAGGGACAAAATCCGTAAAGTCATAGGTACTATGACAGGCCACTGTCCCCTAAACAAACACCTGTTTACCATAGGTGTGATAGATAGCCCTCTATGCAGAACATGCATGGAGGAAGAAGAAACGCCACAGCATGTGCTCATGGAATGCAGGAGCGTGGCAGAGCAACGGGCAAGAATACTACAATCTCCAGCATCTGTCCCGGAGGGCTGTAGCAACCCAAACAGGCTGCTAACCTGGGACAGCCTGGGTTGGCTGGAGTAACATAAATAAAAACATGAGCCACGCACAACGGCCCAATCAAGAGGCCAAGTGCGGGAAAAGCCTAGATAAACTAACTAACTAACTATGGGGAGAGGGGGGGGGGGGGCAAACCGCAGTATCTGCCCCGGGTGGCAATTTGAGGTGGTCAAGTTCATGTATTTGAATAAGTAAATATATTAAATAGACTAAAAAACACGACTGCCGTTACAGAAATAAGTATATATACATATTTTTATTGTAGTTTTTTTTTCAAAATATTTATGGTTTATTTATTTATTTATTTATTCATATATATACATGTATATTTCCGAAATTTACTCAATCCGACCTTTCATTTGCCACTAAACACAATATATTTATGTGTTATTTATTGGCATTTGGACATTTAGACAACTACTTACTTAATATTTGGACAGTTAAGGTACTCTGTAACACTCGGAATGACATCACGATTCTAATACCACACACTTTTAAATTGGTTCAAGCGTTTAGAAGTTATGGTGGAATAAAGAAACGGAAAACATATATACAGGTGAGTTTTTAATTAGTGATATCCTTGAAATGGGTGAATCAGAGTACGAGCGAATGAGCAACTTTTGTCAACAAATTGTTGAAATAAATAATATAATAAAATTATTTTAAAATGACATTTTATTCCAAACTATTTACAAAAGTTTGAGAATCGATGAGCTGTTTGAATTGACCTTGCTAATGGATCGAGGTTCTTGAACTTGGCGGCATTGAACGATTGCGCTGCTCTGTTTTTTCTGAACAGATATATTTGGAATATTTGAGACATTTACCACCACATGTTGAACCTTTTTTAAAACAGAATAGATATTACAAATATAACAGTGCTTAAAATATACCTAATAGTTGAAAAACAGTTTTTTTATTCTATTTTACTACTGCTATCTATCGGTTATTCACGTGACTATTGTGATATGTAATCGTAAGTTCATTGTTTTTTTATTGATTTCTTCTAAATTACTGCTTTTTTAACTTTTAGGTACATTTTAGGCCGTTTTATTTGTAACGTCTATTTCATTTTAAAAATGGTTCAATAAGTGGTGGTGAATGTCTCAAATATTCAAAATACATCGATCAGAAATAACAGTGCAGCACCATCTGTGGCCTTGCTTCACGACTATTGTGTTATGGATCGCCATTTAATGCCGCCGAGTGCAACGACCTCGATCCATTAGCAAGGTCAATTGAAACAGCTGATCGATTCTCAAACTTTTCTAAATTATTTGGAATAAAATGTAATTTAAAAATAATTTTATTATATTTATTGGTTTTAACATTTTTTTTATCAAAAAGTGCTTATTTGCTCGTACTGATTCACCCACTTTAAGGATGTCACTAATTAAAAACTCACCCTGTAGATTAACCCTGAATACTCACTTTTTTTTGGGCAGTAAAAAAAAAACATGTTTTACTAAAGAGCCTAGCATCCAAGGCACGTCGTCCTATCTATAGTTTCATTGATTTTTTCATATTATTGATATATATAATTTGATTTTTCATCCCATCTATTCGAAAAGGACAACTTGGTTCGCCTTTAAGTGCGCCCAAAAGTGGTTTTTTCTGTAAGAAACTTTATAAGTGCGCAGCAATTATCTTTGCGCCGAAGAAATCGAACGCAAATATTGTTTAAATAAAGACTGGCTGGTATGACGGCCCCTAGTCGCGCCGCCGGCTGAATAAAAAAACCAAATGAAATTAAAAACGGGCGAACGTCAATTGTTTTTGTCGTTGTTATTTTCTCATAGAGGGTGATGAAAAGTAGAGTGTATCACTCGGGCGCAAAATATTTTTGGCTCGGGCGCTTTTTTGAATCCCTCGCTACGTTCAGGATTCTACTAAAGAATCCCTCGCTACGCCCTCGCCGTAAAAATATTATTTTGCTCCCTTGTGATACAATCTACTATTGGAACGCATCCTAACTTGATTTGAAGAACGTATGCTAAGCATAACTTATTGTTTTATTGATTTCAGGTCACGCTATGGATTTTTAACTTTTTCCCATGCAAACGATGCATGGGTTGCGGTTGGTGAAGCACACAGGGTACCTGCTTTAACTAAATATGACGTCAGCTTCGGAGGGAGAAGGGCTTTCTGCCGGAAACGATACGCTGATTTAGGTAAGATGCTGATTTTACCAAAACCCAGCTGTCCAATCTGTACGCGCTGGTGACAGCTAGTTTAAAAACTTTATTGTCCAAACCGGCTAACCTTCTTGGCAAAACTGTCTTCAGGTCCAAACACAATTTTGGGCTAGCTCTAAAACTGCCCTCTGCGCTATGCCAACTCTGGAACAACCACAACTTCGATTCTGTCCAATTCTAAGGATCCAGAAATATCGAAGCACGCAGTAAGCGGCTGTAGTGAATCAAATGATTTACAAGCCCGCATAGACTTCCACATAAAGTTTTTTGCTGGAACCAGCCCGAATGGTACTGGTCTGGTGCATGGAAGTATAACCATGTGCGATGTGGACCTGAACAAGTCACTCTTGTTCGGAGATTACGACAGAAACATTACAGCCCATGCTTTTGGCCTTTGTCATCGCATTTACCTTTCAGATGCACTGAAAGGTAAATGGCTATCCACATACACTTTCAGACTCCAGTAACCTCGCTCGTTCGAGGTATTCGTTGCACCTTCCTTGCACAGGTAGTCATATTTTAACCGGCTGCAAGGCGGCCTTAGCTCAAGGACAGTACACCTACCGCTGTGACAAAGTCCTTAGTAATTAGCATCTCAGAAGCTCGTGCCGATAAGGGTCTGACATTACCCTCTAAAACCTTTCTTAATAATCGAAGAAGCTTCAGATTGGATTCATGAGGTCGATTCGGTCTCCAAGAAGTATCAATTCCCTGAACGTTTCGAATGCACATCCCTCCATCCAGATTTAAATCTCAGAAGATTAACTGATATTTTAGAATTAACTAGGGTTGTCGACTACAGCGGGCGAGCCCGTCACTTCAGGAAGTGTTAACGATTAGTCGTTCTATCTCCCTGGAGTGAGCGCAGAAGACTTGGACAAAACAGTCCACCGTCTAGCTCCGCCACAAACCCGTAAGAGGCCAACGCCTTAACCGCGAGATAGCCAGGAGTGTTACCCAGCGGGCTTACACTCACGCCCTTACTTCCAATTGCGACCAGATTACTTCAGTCTGTCGATTGGTTACAAGTTCGAGGTCGCTTGCGCGGTTCTCTCCCTTACGAAGCGGTAAAACGGTGTATACCGAATCTATCACGGACCACGGCATCCTTTACCCGGCTGTTCACCCAGCATCGGGTAGCCGATGGTCGTTTCATGAGCAGTCGCCGTAAGGTCCGCAACCACCCCCGCTCTGTAGGAAACAGTACTGCTTCCCTGTTCACCTTCTCGCGGTGAAAATTGTCCCTTGTGGCTTGCCAGCCAAATCTCTGTTTCACCTCTTGGAATATCTTGGTGTCTCTAGGAAAATAATCAACTTCTTCCTAGAAAAAATATTTAGAGCTGCGATTTCCTCATACCAAATTCTCTGGCTTCGAAGGAAGAGTGAAGAGGGTGATAGGTGAATGCTCACCTGTCCTAAACCTACCACAGCCGGTTGTTAGTCCGAGTCCACCGCATCACCAATAACAGTATTATGGTGGGCCCGGCTCCTGTCGGGGAATTCCTTGGTAGTTCCTATTGTATTTATTGTCTTGTATTAGGTCTTGTATGTAATTGTCATTTTGGAGTAAAATCGGCCTAGTACAGAATTTCAAAAAGTGGGTACTGAATGAGCTAAATGATTGCTAGACCACCTGTATGTGTAACATACTTAATAAGTCTCCGGTCTAACTGAGAAAAACAATTTTTCTTTTTGATTCAGGTGTGTAGTAATGGATCCATGTTTCATCCATTGTCACATACCAATGCAAGAAATCCTTTTTATCTCGATTTAATCATTTTTACAACGGCTCCAAACTGCGCTCTGAATCGTCGAAGCGTTGTTGTTTTTGGTCCGGTGTAAGCAAACGCAGCACCCAATTCGAAAGCATTTTATGCATGCTTAGATTTTTTTGTAAAATTGTAAACAGTATACCTTTTGATATCTTTAAGGTGTCAGCTGTTTTACAACATTGTTTCATGGACTTCTTTGTGTTTTCTGAAACTACTGCCAATTTTGAAGACCAGAGCGTTTGGCATCATCGGTGATAGTATGACCGCGTTTAAATTCAGCATACCAATCAATAATAGTTAGATTCCCCGGTGCAGAATCTCCATAGCGCTTTGATAAACGCTGACTTGTTAGTCACTGTTTGGCTTCAACAGTATCCCCCCCCCCCCCCCCATCAAAAAACAATGTTTAATCAATACAAGAAATTCTTTTTTATCCTTTGTTTTGAGAATTACAAAACTGGGGTCACTAAAAACCACTGTATCCTGTAAACTAATTGTCAGAATGTCATGAAATGTTGGCACCTATCGTTTGGAGGTTGGTACTGTCCAGAAATCATATGAGTGTCGACAGTGTTGCCATATATGTGTCAGACCGGAGACTCACTGAGTGATGTGTTAGCTTTACAAATATCTACTCTAATTTCTCAGATAACATTGAGATGGATTATGAAGATGAGGCGATGTTCGGCCACTTCCTGCCTCCAGTGGTGAGCAACCGCGCGGAAAACCTGTCCTTTGATCATCTCCTCAACGAGATGAAGAAGAAACTCGGAGGCAGAAAGCCAGACTCCCGCTCAGACTGACGTTTAATCGACGGCTTTCGGTTCTCTTCCTTATTTGCAAGTAAAATATTACAATGCCTAATATAATTCCTGCGGTTTTTGGATCACAACTGATTTATATGGAGCAGAAATCAGGTTATCCGACGGCAGTCTTATGAAGAGGGGTTTCATTTAATTATTCGTCTCCTATGTTCAATAATCGTATCGGCTGTTTTTGTATTTTGCAAAAGGCTAAAAATCCATTTTAAAAATCTGATTAACACATACACCTCTAAGGCATTTTTCAAGGTTCTCTGCAGAAACCGCCATTCAAAATACCGTGGGTCAAACATCGTTAGCTGAAAGCGGCGAGGGGTTATTTTAAAAAACTAGTTTTGAGATAAACGCATTTTTAGTTTCGCTTAAGTTGTAACTTTAATATATATTTTCGTATTAAATTCAAATCATGATTTTGTAATAAAAAAAACACTCATCTTTGATTTGAAAATTGTAAATCTTAATTTTGATAATAATTTGATGAAAATCTGAAAAAAATCTGGAAATGCCCACTGTTGCACTGTTGACTCGGGCTAGTCTGGTCTTTTCTAATGCTTGGTGGATTGTCTCATGATTAATTTAATACAGCAGTGAGTTATGTTTAAAATTGCATAAATGTCTGTGTTGCCTTTTACCTTTTGCAATACTTTTAATGTAATAGTGGGTTATGTTTGAAATTGCATTTTTTTATTTATTTAGAAGTTGACATTGAAATGGTAAAGTTGTTTCTATTAACCCAGTGTTGCCTTATGCAAACATAACACTCAACCCAACCATTGTCTTGGATACCACTATTGTCATGGATAGAGCATGTGTTACTCGACATTTCTGTATAGTCGCTTTTGGAGCAGATAACCCATTGTCGCTTTAAAGGTGGGTATCCATTACGTTCGCGCATCAACTCTGCTCTGCGCACTTGCAACTGCTCAAATGGAGAAAGTGCGCTCATCAACTCAAGAACAACGAGTGCTCCGCAGTTTTCATTCAAACATTGAGCGAACATGTGATCGCCAGAATGTATTTTTAAATTTCTCATCCTTTGGATCCCACGGCACTGTATAATTGATGTACTCCTCAATTAGAGCTAGAATTTCTACTCGGATTCGCGTTTACTGGACACCGAACGTGATGCGCGAGACGTACCCACCAACGTCTTACTTTGCTCGCCGTCCACGAACACACTGCGCATCACTTCGTGTTCACGCATTTATCGCCACCGCTCGGAGCGCAGGCCGCGGAGCGTGCGTCGATGCACGCTCCAGAAGCGGGAACGTATCCACTACTGGAGCAGAGTTGGTGTGCAAACCTAATGGATACCCACCTTCAGATAGCGATATGTGTCGTTGGTCCACTAGACCCTTTGTCATACATGTGTGTCTGGCTGGTTTGCAGAACGGGTAAATTATTCCTGGTAAAATTATTTTATTCCCGGAGAAAAGTAATATTGATTTATAAATACAATTAAAAGTTTTGCTTTTAATTGAACTTTTTCAAACAACGAAAATGGCTTTGATTAAGTTGTTATTAATTGAGGGAGTTTTAGTTCGGATAATAAGATTTCTGCTCAAGTTTAAAACAATGCGCTTGATTTTAGCGAGTTTGTTTAGTTATTTCTACCGCATGTAAAGGATGGTGCCTGTAAGATTGAAGGCTCATTGATGTTAATGTCTCAGTTTTTTTCAAAACCTATCACAGTAAGCTATATTCCACCTCAAGACTTTAGAGTATAGCCCCACCGGTTTTCTTAACCTATTGAGGATTTAATTTTTAACTTCAATAATATGGAGTTCATGGTAATAATTGTAATGAATTCTAAGAGTACCTGTTTTAAGTAATAAATACTTGATTTTTAAAAATAGATGAATCTCCACTGACCAATAACGACCAGTAGGGCGGCATCGACTACAACTGGCGAACCCGTCACCCCAGGCTGGCATAACGATGTGTAATCATTCTTTCAACCGTGGGATGAGCATAGAAGACTTAGAGACAAGGCAATCTACTGTCTAGCTCGCCAGCAGCCCGTTAGAGGCCGACGCCTTACGGCGAGGCACCGGGAAAGGTAACCAGCGGGCAGCCTCGCCCCCTAACTACCAGTTTTGGTAGGACATCTCCGTCTGCAATTAACCTTCTGGATACCTCCTCCGATAGGATTCAATCAAGTTTTGAGTAAAACAAAGATAATGTTGATACCCAAAAAACACAAAACGTCCGCACAAGCCAGTCAGCCTGCGCCTTATTGGTCTAGCGAAAAATATTACAAAGTGGAGAATTAAATAGTGTTGGACTTTTTCATCGATGCCTGACATCTAAAGTACATCCGTTACCGCACCTCTTTCATCCACATCAGATCAATACGATTCGTCTAAATCAAGCGTATTCGTTTATCATATAAACAAAATTAAAAAACACTGAAAAAGACAATATTCAAATCCTTCCACTTAGACTTTAAGAGAAAACCAGCCTAAAATGGGGTTTTTTTATTTAATTTTTTTTCAACGATAAGCCAATTTTTTTTCTTGTAAGTGTATTTAGAAAATTTGATTGGAGAATCTGTCTGTGATTGTAGCTATAGTCAGTGTAGCCGTTGCGAACCTTTAATGAGATTTAATATTTAAGAATATTTTGCGATCGCAATCGGTCCGCCCTACTAAGTAAGAAAAAATGTACATAAAAAGACAAATTCTGTAAAAATATACTAAAAAAACGAACCGCTGATAGTTTCCTAGTTTTGTACCTGTAACCGTGTGAAGTAAGTTATAGTGAAATGCCTGAGATTAAAATAAGATTCAGTACCGAGCTATTCATTGAATTAAAATGATTCTGTATCAATTTCTTAGTGTTTCTTCGATAATGTCCTTTAGGCTTGAAGGCGTCCACCAAATTGAAACCGTAATTTACTTTGTATATTAATATTTTTATTGTGAAAACTGTTGTGATACGGTTGGCAGTTTGTGTAACATTAGCTTGCTCTAATGTGGTCTGTGGACGTTATATACTATAGTACGGGTCAAAGGAACGTTCCGGTGAGGCAATAAATCATTAGGCCGGCCCCGCCCCTTTACTACCTGCTTGTAGGGATGCGTGTCGCAACCTTCGCAGATTATCTATCAGATTATTATATTATTGAGATTGAGCAGTGAAACTTTTGTCGGGTCACTTTTCAGTTCGTCAAAAAATGACAAAATGTTACGTATAAAGCACCGAGTCTGCATGTTATTATCACCCTTCAACTTCAATAGCTCCAGGTTAGAAAATATGGTCTCCATTGCTCAACTGATAGGCAAGTGAGATGTTTTATCCGCGCAGCATTTTATAATATTCATATGTGGGACTCATTATTACAAAATGCCACGATAACATTTTACTAATGACTGTTTAGAAATTAATAATATGACATGCTATGATAATCAGTTATCTATTAAGTACTCATTTAATAACTCACATAACATAATTAGGTCATTATTTAATTACATTAATTCTAAAATAATACTTAAACCGAAAATATTATTAAATATAGCAATCGGTACTATAATAAATGCAGATGTATAATATTGTTTCATCGTGCAAGCGTAATTCATCGATAAGCAATATCGACGTTAGCCGGATCCTTGTTGACAGCTCGGTTTACTACCCCATCGGAACGTTCCTTTGGCCCGTACTTTAGCAACGTTCGTTCGTTAACGTATCAAACCAGGTTAGGAAACGTCTCCAAAATTTTGCAGCCTGGATGGCCTTATCGTTCCCCTTTTATAGATCTTGGTGTGTGGTGGGGGTTGACAACTGCGGGCAGGATAAGAGGTGGTCTTCATTTTGTAGCTTTCCACAGTCGCATATTGGATTCTCTGTGTAGCCCCAGTGGACGAGATCGGCTCGGCATCTTGTCACACACACCTTCAGTCTGTTTCTACTCTGCCATGGTATAGGGGAAATGCGACCCTGGTGTAATCTCATCCTTCACGTCCTCGCCATGTGAAGCCCTCCATTGTGTGATGCGGTTTGAAAACTGACTGCCTTGAAGCGGTTGTGTGCGCTCAAGAATAAATTTAATGAATTGAGGCATTTATGGTGTGTTTCTTACCCGTGCTCGTGTCTTGGGTCATCTATCACCTTTAGGCGTTCAAAATCAGCCAGGACATTACGACCTATTGAAGATGGAGCGATGCCGATGAGCGGGTAGAGTAAGTTAAAGACATCCAGAGACAATTTTCGCAGTATCGTTCACGGCAAAATCTCCCGCATCAGGGAATAGCACTAGATTTTTTGTGCAATTCCTATAATGTTTGTTTTGTGCAATTCCTAAAGGGTCCGCCAAATAACTTTTTTTTTTTGAAAATGCGATAAAAAAAAACTACTGAATATTTTTTCAAATTTCTTTTTTTATTTGAAAGTACAATCCCTCCGGTTAATGATGGAAAATAATTTCATTCAAATGGCTACCTCGGCTGGCCATGCAGTAGCCTACACGATGGGTCCAATTTTTAAGTACATTATCGATTGTGTGCAGCTGTATTTCACCAATGGCTTCACGAATATTGTCCTTTAAAGCGTCAATTGTCTCTGGTTTGTCGGCGTAACACTTATCTTTGACGCCACCCCACAAAAAGTAGTCCAACGGTGTCAAATCGCAGCTCCGAGGTGGCCAAACGACATCAGCTCTGCGGCTGATAATGCGATTTTCAAAAACAGGGCGCAAAACATCAAGTGTAGCGTTGGCTGTGTGGCACGTAGCGCCGTCCTGTTGAAACCAAATGTTGCCAATATCCTCCTCTTCAATTTCTGTGAACAAAAATTCGTTTAACATGGCCCGATAACGATCGCCATTGACGGTAACGGCCACTCCTTGCTCATTTTCGAAGAAAAATGGCCCAATTATGCCTCTGGACCAAAATCCGCACCAAACAGTGACTCGTTTTGGGTGCACCGGCTTTTCAATGAATGCGTGCGGGTTTTCTGTGCCCCAAATGCGACAATTCTGCTTGTTTACATACCCGCCAAGATGGAAATGAGCTTCATCTGAAAAGATGATTTTTTTGGCAAAATCCTCATCTTCTGCAAGTCGATCGCAGGCCCACTTAGCGGAGCGAAAACCCATTGGATGGTCAGTTGGCTTCAACTCCTGAACCAATTGGACTTTGTACGGCGTCATACCAAGGTCTTTACGCAAAATTCGTCTCAATGATGTCTGCGAAATGTCCAATTGTTGAGAACGACGGTAAACTGATGTTGATGGCGATTCACGCACACTTTCGGCCACAGCAGCAATATTCTCGGGTGTACGCACTGTTTTTGGCTTTTCACGCGTTGGTTTATCGATGAGGATGCCAGTTTCTTTCACTTTTTTCACAAGGTAACGAACATACGGAGCTGACGGTGCTTCTCTTCTTCCAAAATCCGTACGCAATTTTCGCACACATTCTGCAACATTACCATGATTTTCAAAGTAATGTCGCAAGATTTCCCAGCGTTGTTCAAGCGTATACACAACCATATTCGTTTAGCGGAAGGATAAAACTAATTATCTGTCAAATCAGACATGAGGTAAGTGTTGCCATACACGAAATAAGCACTAGTTGAAAAAAAAAACGTTACATGGCGGACCCTGTATAATTCCTATAAAAGTCATAGGTACTATGACAGGTCACTGTCCCCTAAACAAACACCTGTTTACCATAGGTGTGACAGACAGCCCTCTATGCAGAGGATGCATGGAGGAAAAAGAAACGCCACAACATGTGCTCATGGAATGCAGGAGCGTGGCAGAGCAACGGACAAGAATACTACAATCTCCAGCATCTGTCCTGTAGCAACCCAAACAGGCTGCTAACCTTCTGGGACAGCCTGGGTTGGCTGGAGTAACATAAATAGAAACATGAGCCACGCACAACAGCCCAATCAAGAGGCCAAGTGCGGGAAATAGCCCAGGAAAACTAACTAACTATAATGTTTGTTTGTATGATATAACTGGGCCAAGTATGTAGCTCTTCTACAGCAAGAACGATGTTATGATTTTAAGCATACGAAAAATATATTATTTACATGACCCTCATCCCCTTCAAAATAGGCTCCTTGCCCCTGCACACATTTAGCCCACCGTTCCTTCCACTGCAGAAAACACTTCTGGAGGGTTTCTTTTGGAATCTTTTTTTGGAATCTCTTCTCTACTTTGAAAACGAGATCCTTTCAATGGTGTTAACAATTTTGGGAACAACCAGAAGTCGCAAGGAGCCATGTCTGGAGAGTAAGGAGGTTGGCAAACAACTGGAATTCCATGTTTCGCCAAGAAAGTCTGAATCATGTGTGATAAATGAGATGAAGCATTATTGTCATGATGCAAATGCCAGTTTTTTGCTGTCCAGAAATCTCGTCTTTTTTTTGAGACCTTCTTGATAGTACTTTTTAGTCACTGTTTGTCCATCTAGTGCAAATTCGATAATGCAAAATTTCATGGATATTCAAAATAACACAGAATGTCAATTACGGGTACTTTTTAGATATACTGTGTATATTTGAAAATTTAAAAAATAGAAAAGATTTTTCTATCTATTATTTTGATTCAATGAATGCGCTCAGTACTGTGGTTCAGTTAAGCATAAAGTCATTTTAGTGTATAAAGAAAAGAAAAAGTCCTAGATGAGGTGCAGTCTAGACACGTCGGGTAGCAGACGCAGTCTTGATAAAAAAAAAGAAAGGCCCGCGTCTAGTAGACTGTATCATCAAGCTTTATTTAAAAGCATATGTAATAAGTAGGCAGCCTGTCTAACACCAATGCACATTTTCTTGGTTAAGAAATGTAAATATTAGATAGTTACTTGAAAACATAGACGCAAGTATGTTTAAACCAATCATTTTACTATTTTTCTATTATTCAATAATGTGTGGAAGGTTAGGGGCCTTAGTCGCGGAGCATAACTCTCGTTGACACGGTTTGAAAGCTCGCTAGTTCATCTTACGTGCATTTTCATAGATGATATTGCGATAAATAGAGTTTACAATCATGACTAAATATCATCGTTCTACAAATTTCTTGTGTGGAGAGCTGGCACCCAAATGTAATGTTTGCACGATTCCCGTATTTTAAAGATAGCAATCAAAATACCTTTACGAACGAAGCTTTTTTTGGATCTTCATTAAATTATCTATGTCTCGAATGAATTAAAATATTAAAAATATAGTCATTTCATTTCGATTTTAATATCCTTTTTTGTGAACTTTCAGAGTGCAGCATGCACTTCCAGACCCCAGTAACCTCGCTCGTTAAAGCTATTCTGAGGATAGTTCATGTCCCCTTTATATAGAAATACCCTCTGCACAGCCAGGCATATTCTAACTGGCTACAAGGCGGCCTTAGATCATGAACAATATACTTAACACCACGACAAAGGCCTTGCTGTTATTCACAAGGTTATTAGCCTTTCAGTGGCTCGTGCCAACAAGGGTCTAACAGTGCATCTAAACCCCCAATACAGTTTGTGCGGGATGGCTTGAGGCAAAAAACATTCTACTACAAAACCTTCCTCAATAATCGAGAATGCGGGGGTCGATTCGGTCTCTAAGCAGTATCAATTCCTGAAAGTCACGGATGCACAGCCGTCCATCCAAATATAACTCCATACTCCCTATCTTGGAAGATTGACCTTATTGTAGAATTTACTTTTCCATGGGAATCAAATATCCCAAAAGGCCACCATGATCTCGCAAATGCTGTCACCCGGAACGGCTTCATTGTTCACCTTCGTGCGGTGGAAGTTCAAGCAAAATCTCTATTTCTCTTTAAAGATCTTGGTCTCTCCAGGAAAATAATCAACACCTTCCTAGGAAAAAATATCTAAAACTGCAATGTCCACATCTCCAATTCTATGGCTTCAAAGGGGAGTGAGTGGTCTTCAATTCCATGGCAGCTTTGTTTGTATTTCATTTATTCTATATAAAAATAATTTTGATGAAAGTACTTCATTGGAGACATAGATATTTAATAGTGAAAACAGATAGATGTCAGAGAAATCATGGAAGTATGATTGTATGGGAGAGCGATCGACTTGGGTCCCCTTGAGCGAAATCAATACAAAGAAGAGTTAAAAAATTCTCAGTGCGATTTACAAAGATTCACAGTTTCCTTAAATTCGAACCGTCTCTGAACCGTCGAACTGTCTAATAGAGCGGGTGAAGCATCTTTTTTTTTTAATTCGTTTAGGATTCATTTACTGAGGTTAAACTAAAGTTATAAGTGATTGTACAGTTCAGTAGTTTAAAAATAAGTATGTTTCACAGCGGCAATGTGATACGGGTGGAATGTAATATGTACCTAAAATCCTGTTTATAACAATTACAAATGAAATCAACATCAAGTTCCTTTTTGTTGCCGTGTTCTGTGAGCTAATGGGCCCTTGCTGAGTTGGCCACGAAGACCCATTTGTTCAGGGTCGGTCACACTCACGGGTTAACTCTGGACTCTGGCCTTAGGGCTAGTTTCTCCATATTTTATGCTAATCTCCATATTTTAAACAAGCCACATGATACATTCCACTTCGTATAAACGTCAGTGAAACGAATTCGCAAGTTTTATACCTATTTACGTCGTCAGATGTACCTGATATTAACAATTGTCAAAATTTCCTAATTTATATTACTGTTCAGTGCAATTATTCAGGGTGTGATCTTTGAGGAAGGCGGTTGTACTTGATCAAAGTCAGTATTTCCTCATAGACCGCTCCGTGTACCTATCGACGAGAGAGGTATGAAACCCAAGGCGTAATTCTGAAATGTTGTTTTCATTTTTTGTTTATGGCAGCTATTAAAATTTGTCTTTGCCATTTTAATTTCACTCTGATGAGGCATTTCGCCAGAGGATCAATTTTGTTTTTTTTTTCATTTTAATTTCTATTTTTTGTGCCTATTGTTTAGTTTCTCATAGTGTTGTATACCAAATTATGAAGATGAATAAAGGGATTGAAAAGTTGTTTTTTTTAATTTTAATTGGACGATAAAGACTAAGGCCAAATTGAGGCTAGAGCGGGCAATTGTCGCACGCTCGATCGATGTTTCAAATCATTTGAACATGTATGGTAGAGAGAGTCAACTCGAGTCAATATTACCCGCCCTGCTCAACGCCACAGCATACCAGACAATAGCGTCTCTTAGAACAAATTTGAAAACGAGGCTAGCTATGTCTCGAGTCCAAGGGCTCGTATATAACCGCCACATATCAAATGTTTTGAGAAATTTGCCGACGTTCGCAAACACGTAACGCTAACCAAAGGCGTTCGTCGAGATGTACGCCCTCTGCTCACTTCCCTCGCATCCTATCACCGCAATCTCCTATTGCTTGAGAGTGCGTCTACTGTTCTCTCGGTATACTGTGTCGATGCCCTGATATGACAGGATATGTAGAGTTGTCAACTACAACGGGCAAACCCATCACCTCAGGAAGTTTTAACGAAATAGATGTTCTATCTCCCGTGAATTGAGCGCAGAAGACTTGGACAAAACAGTCCACCGTCAAGCGCCGCCACATGCCCGTAAGAGGCCATCGCCTTATCCGCGAGATAGCCAGGAATGTTACCCAGCAGGCCTACACTCACGCCATTACTTTCGGTTGCGACCAGATTACTCCGGTCTCTCGACTGGTTAGGAGTTCGAGGTCGCTTGCGCGGTCCTCTCCCTTACGAAGCGGTGAAACGGTGTCAACCGAATCTATCGCAGACCATGGCATCCTTTGCCCGGCTCATCACCCGGAATCGGGTAGCCGATGATCGTTTTAAGAGCAGTCGCCGTAAGGTCAGCGACCACTCCCGCTCTATAGGAACAACAACTTGGGTTGTCGACTACAACGGGCGAGCCCGTCACCACAGGGAGTTTTAACGATTAGTCGTTCTATCTCCCTGGAGAGAGCGTAGAAGACTTAGGACAAAAACAATCCACCGTCTAGCTACGCCACAACCCGTTAGAGACCAACGCCTTACCGCGAGATAGCCAGTTATGTTACCTGGCGGGCCCGACACTCGCACCCTAACTTCCAATTGTGACCAGATTTCTCCGGTCTCTCGATTGGTTCCGAGTTCGAGATCGCTTGCGCTTGCGCTTGAAGCGGTGAAACGGTGTATACCAAATCTATCGCGGACCATGGCGTCCTTTGCCCGCCTCTTACCCAGGATCGGATGGCCGATGGTCATTTCAAGAGCAGTCGTTATAAGGTACGCAACCACCCCCGCTCTATAGGAACAGTACTGCTTCCAGACTCCCCCGACTGTTAGTCAGAATGTGTCCGTCTTTTTTGTGTCCGTCTCTTTACCGCCCCGAGGGGCGTTTCGTTCTTTGCAGGATCCAGGGATTCCTCCCCCCCGTGGCTGCTCCGAGACCTGCCCACGGACAGCGCGCCTTCACGTTCATTGTTCTGGAGCGTCCTCTACCCCGCTTACCGGCTCCTAAATTTATGATATTGTTATTTCTTTTCTCGTTATATTATGTGTAATATTTTGTAAAATTTAAATTTTTTTTTGTAAATAAGTTTTATTTTTGAATAAATGGGTTCTCGGGGCGGTACGGGGGGGTGGTTTACCCTATTTCACCCCCTGCGCGTTTTACCCTTCTGGTACGCGCAGGGTTGTCGTAGCACGACATCCCGGGCAGACAAGACGACCCTCGTCGTTATAACTGCCCGGGCGGTGGGCGGGGTTTGCTGCCCTCACCTATCGCCTTGAAACTCTTAACTGTTAGTCAGAATGCACAATCAATTGGCTTACGCCGCACAGTGCGTAGACCGTCCAGGAGCGCCAGAAGATTGACTCTTAGGGGAAACTAGCCCTAAGGCCAGAGTCCTACCCGGGCTCGCGCTTCGTGCGTGGAGGCCGCCGGATGGGTGTTGACCCGTGAGTGTGACCGACCCTGAACAAATGGGTCTTCGTGGCCAACTCAGCAAGGGCCCATTTGCTCCCAGATATGACAGGATAATATGGATAGTCTGGTAAGTAATCCAATTTACAGCATAAGGTAAGGTGATATCGAAGACTGACGCGGACATTTGATCTTATTAACCCGCTCGGCACTTAACATCCCTTGCGGGATATGTATGGCGGCCGGCTGAAATCCAAACTATCCCATACGGGATATCGCGCTCGCCGCTCAAGAAAATGTCGTTTAAATTTCGAAATGCGATTGTATATTCTATCGAATGATGCCATAATATAGCCAAATATGCAACACTATGAAATTGCTCGATTGCCGCATGCGATGTTAGAAATATGAATTACTACATCCCTTACAAAATCGGTGACCTCATTTCTGACGACAGTCGCGAACTGCCCACCGCTGGCGGCGTATAATTCCGCGACGTGTTTGTGTTGTGAATTGTTTTGTGTATATAAGTGAAGTGTATACCGGATAAAAGTAAGTAATTTCCATTTTTAAGTAGTTTAGGCCTTAGGATTAAACAATTTACACAGCCCATTTGCTGTTTTTCACGAATTTTCGAAGAAAACACTTTGGCGAAACCAAACGGCTCTCGAAAAATGGCCGTCTTTATTTTGTAATGTTTGTGAAATATCCCGTTATATCGCGAAACATGACGTAATGTCGCTTTAATTTACTAATAAAATAGGTATTGCTTCATTTACATCCTAAGTTATCACATAATTATGCGTATTTTGAACATTATATGTTGTTTTCTAATATGGCTCGCGAAAATGAAACTTGTTTTGATAATTACTATGAGAGAAAAAAGTCCGATTTTCCATAGTTTTTCGATGAAATGTGACTCTTTGGAGTATAGTAATTAGTTATTAGACATATAATAAGTCTATGATAAGACAATATAATTGAAAAAATCTAACGAATTTTATATTATGGGCATTCAAAGTTTATTATTAGGTTCGGAAGTCGGAAACTCTCAAAACTTTAGATTTTTCTATAATATCAGACAAAGCTCAAAGTTCTGGTGTGATTTCTAAGAAGAAGTGATGTAGTAATAAAGTTATTTTGAAAGAATTTCATATAAAAAAATACCATAAGTAGTCACAAATTAAAAATTAAAAAAATTTTTTTTTACGAGAATACATACAATTTTTCTTGGCTGAATAAATAAATATTTTTTCCGTATTTTTGTATGCAAATAAGTAAAAAAAAATATCGTTTTGGTAAAGCATTTAATAAAGAACATAACTGTATTTACAATTTTTGATATTTACAAAAACTGTATTTACAAAAAAATCGAAATGATTTTATAGGCGAGTTTTTTCAGTTTGCCAATTTTGTAATATTTATTCATTATTATCTTAATTGTTTTACGAGATAAGGTTATAATGTTTTATATGTCAAATTTCAATGCGATCATTTTTCTATTTATATTTTTTTAATCCGATTAGTGGTTTATAAGTTATGATCGTTTTTCTCAAGGCCGTTGACTCGCGTCGATTTTTTGCGCGAATATGTCGCGCGCAAAAGTGATGTTTTTGGGCGCGGTGAGTTTTTACCTCGCAACGTGAGGGGTTAACCCTTATCGGATGCGACTTATTGCATGCTTGATTATCACCAGGTTGTAGTTATTTTTAACCAATCAGAAGCCAGCCTTCGCGTGTAAAAAATTGCACTGCAAGTTTTTGGTCAATTCTGTAAATAAATACTATCGTATCAGGGGCCGGTCCAAAGGGCTATGCGCAGATATTTCGAACGATGCCAAATGACTATAGGCATCGTTGGCGCCCGACCGGTTCATAAATATAATTTTAAAAAAATATATATATTATTCAGTTATAAAAATATTATTTTTTTTGAAGTACTGCATGTCTGAGTTTCCAGTAATTATATTTTTTTTTAATGAATGGTATTTTTTGAAACAATCTACAACATGACGAATGGTTTTCTCTTGTTCGTTTCCATGACGCAACCATAACGCAACCCTGACAACCCGAACAATATCCGAAGTAAAAAGCGCACGCTTCAAACCAGAGGTGCCTGACAAGTACACTTAGAGCGAGTACACATAAGGCGCTCTGCGCTGCGTTCGCCGCGCGTTAGTAGCGTACATACAGCGCGCTTAGTACGGCGTTTAACGAGCGTTACCAGATGTCCATACTACTGGCTCAGGTCAGAAATGGACGTCAAAGTGTTTGTGTGTGGCTCCTATACCGTCGCTATAAAAGACGACGGCAGAGGCACAATGGCGATCAAATGTATGGCACAATGGCGGCGCATGTATCTACAAGCGCGCAGCTGACGCCCGCGCAACGCGCGTTTGAATGAAAATCTGTGTCACCCCTCTGAATTTAAATATGTATTCTTTCACTTCATCGACTACGTTTTCATTTATTTTGAACTTTACCATATGTTTCTCCCTCGATTTACGACCGAGTTTTCGAGTATCCGAGGTACCCTCGGTCCATATAACCTCGGAAAAGCGAGATCCTACTGTATATGTATAATATTCTGATTAATAATATTTATCATAACCTCCCATCATTTATTGAACTAAAATAGTCCAAAACACGGCAGGTCTACTACTAACCATTGAGCAGTTGCTTTATAGGAACACCTTGGTACCTTGTGAGGTAGGCGGCATCACATTTATTGCAGTAACTCGCCACTAAAATCGTCTCAAACACGGTAAGAGGACTATATTACTAAGGAATTCCGTTACCCGTCTTTTATTTTCACGACATGGTTGCTTCTTGATCCTACTATTACATATAGATTCCATTACAAAATTCAGTTTTTTTATAAAATACTACATTTTTGCTACAGCATTTGATTACTACATTTCGGCTGCTGTACTACATTTTGGCAGCTAAGATTTTACTATGAAATGCAATGTGTCGATGGAACTCATAGTTTCAAACATTCATTAATCTTCTCTTATGAACAATATGATGATGTTCGTGAATTGCTATTGGTTTCGTCGGACAATGCTATCAGCTCCACCTGTATGTCGCCGGCGGGTTGCCAAAACGCATTGCAGTTGCATTGACCAATCTAATACCCTATCTATATAATCAATGATTGTAGGTATGTAGAACCTCTAGCCGCAAATTAGTGAATAGGCTACTTCATTTTTTGAACAGATTAGGGTGCCATCGACCCAAAAAGTTTGAGAACCGCTTCAATATATAATCAAAGGTAGAGAATGATTGCAGATAGAAATAGGGTTGCCAGATTCGACTAAAGAAAACTGGACAAGTCTTTTTTTCTTAAACTGATAACTTTACTGAAAGTCACTAAAATAATTAGTTAAGTAATTAATTTTTTACTAAATGATACCGAATGCTAAATCTATCTACATTTTATATATTTAGAATTTAATACCACTGCTTTTAATAAAGGTTTACTGCCTGAGATGGCATCTTGGAATTCCGCGCCATTAGATTAAAGAAAACACACAATTCACTTTTTACAGTGTTTACTGCGAGACAATTTCTTTTGGCTGTCCATACATTTCCCATGATGCCAAAGATTCGTTACATAAAAGCACTAGATATACGAATACTACACACATACTGCACTATTTTCAACAAATTTGTTGCTGCTTCACTGTTAAAAGAATGCACCATATATTAACTCCTCAAGACAGTAACGTCCCGAATCGGATACGATGTAGGTATTGTAGTCAATGCTCAGTAACCTCCCAAAGCGGGTACGAGTGCGGCACGACAAACCGCACTCCCAACGAACTGACAGTGCAACCACCCCCTGTTAGATATGTGTGAGAAAGACGGATAAATTCTGTATTGTACGATTATTCAGTCGTGCTTCTCGCAGTCTAGAACCCCTAATATAATTGTTTGTATTCTGGGGGCACTTAGTCGAGTGCTGCCATTGCTCGGATCTGTGCTTCTCTTCGGATATTATGTAGCTTCTCTTCGGATATTATGTAGCTTCTCTTCGGATATATGTATGAAAATAAATAAAACGAACTTATAGATTTGGTAAAGCATGTAATAACGTACACAAATGTGTTTACAATTTCTAGATATGGTTTCGTATTTTGAGATAAAACTTCGATATCGCTGAATAAGTGAGTTTTTTTCAGTTCTCCAACTTTCTAATAATTATTCATAATTATCTAATTGTTTTACAAAATGAGGTTTTAATGTTTTATATTTCAAATTTCAATGCGATCATTCTACAATTCTTCTTTTCATGATCCATCAAGTAGTTCCTTTCTTATGATCGTTTTTCTAAAGTGCTATATTTTTGACCTTCAAGTCTCAGAAATGACAGGTGACTGCCAAGATTTACACCCGCCGCTTGAGGGGTTAAGAATTGTAGTTCCTACTTGTCGGTTGTCGCCCCAAGCGCAAGCGTCAGATACTACACGAATTTTTATTGTCCGGCTTACCAAGATTTTACTGATTGGACAGACATAAAGAAAAACCGGACCGTCCGGTTGAAAACCGGACACCTGGCAACTCTAGGTATCCCAAAAATAAAACAATATCTACCATTAAAAATCAAATATCTTCAAAAATAAATTAATTACACATGATATTGTTCAAAATCGCTTAATTTCAGATTGTCCCTACACCAATCGTCGAATGTCTTTATTTCTTCGTCACTCATGTGAGACTTGTAATCCCCTGATTTACCCGACCTCATGAAATTCCCATTACAATCGTTGAAACCCAGCTTTACATTCATCTCCTTAACAATCTCATAGTTTACAGAGTAGTTGTTCTTCATGCTGTCGAAGCTGAGGTGCTCGGCCAGTCGGTCGACCTGTTGAGTCGTTAGGGATTTTCCTAAAAAGTCCGCCACGCGGTTAATCGTCGATTTGATATCGTCCTTCATATCCTCGAAGCGCAGGAATAGGATGTTTTCGTCGTTGCGGTGTTCCCAGAATTTGAGAATGTGTTGCCAGAATGGCCCGAAGCACACTGGAAATATAAATAATAAAATAAATATAGGTAGTTGTCATAGATTCAAGGCTTTCAAGGGTCAGAAATTAACTAGACATTTTTTTGCCAAGCAACTACTGATGAGGGGGTACCTAAAAGTAACGGGCTGTTGTTGCAGCTCCGCCTCTAACTTGGATTGGGGGAACACACGGCCACTCCCACTTAATTTAGGTCCCTGTGAGTCAATCTGTCCAGCCCTGTCGCTGTGAATGCACTAAGAGTAGTGCAGTGTTTTCTTTTTCAAGCCTTGTTTTTTAACCTCTGCTAAATCATGCTAAAAGAACCTGTATATTTGAGGTTTTGTTTCCTGTTGAAGAAATCTGCAGTTCAGGCTTATGTAATGCTTAGAGAAGCTATAAGGATGATGGAATGAGCTGCACAGGATTGTATGTACATGTGAGTGGTACAGTCGCTTCAAAAGGGGTCAAATGGGTGTGGAAGATGAACCTCGAGCTGGTCACCCTTCAACTATCCTCATCCCGGAAGACGTTTAAAAAATCAGCAAAAAAATGAATGAAGACAGCAGAATCACTATTGCGGAACTTTCAGAAGCCACAGGTGTCTTCGAGTACCTGTCAACGGATTTTGAGTGACGATTTGGGGATAAGACGCGTTGCAGCAAAGTTTGTTCCAAGAGTGCCCTACACAGTTTTGAGTGTTCATCGATATTTGGCTTCTCAGAGATGGAATGTCGTTCCCTACGCACCCTACTCACCCGATCTGGCTCCCTCTGACTTCTTCTGTTCCCGAGAATAAAAAGGGGTCTCAAAGGGAAGAGATTTAAAGATATGGAGGAGGTGAAAGCAACTTCGCAGGCGGCACTAAACGAGATCTTAATCGAGGAGTTCCAGAGATGTTTTGACCTATGGAAACACATATTGGATAAGTGTGTTGCTTCAAATGGAGAGTAGGTACTTTGAAGGAAACTATCTTGGTTTTTATTATAATGTTAATAAAATTTGCTTTAAAAAAAAACCTTATTTTTGGGTACCCCCTCGTAATTGCTCTAATACATGATCGGCAGAGAAGTAAGAAGTAAGAAGAATTTATTTTCAAAAACCCGTTCCGGGTATAGACATTACATAGATATCTAATGTTATTTCTACAAATAAAATTACATTTCCAATTACAAATAAAATTATAAGAAAGTATAAAAAAACTAACTACCTATTGAAAAAAAACATAGACATTCAGAGATTCAAATAACAAAGATACGAAAACTAGAAAAAATAAAAAAAACAGAAATAATGAGGAAACATAGAGAATCAGCAATTCAATAACAAAAATATATAAAAACTAGAAAAATAGAAAGCATCCAAAGAGTTCTACAAAAACTACATTTTAAAAGGATCAAACTAACGTTTAAAAAAAATACGAATAAAATTATCAAAATATAAAAATCTGAAATTTAATTTACAAATATAAAATCAATCAAAAAATAATAATATTAAAAAAATAATCTAAAAATATTAAAATTTAAATAATCAAATTAAGTAAAAATAGTCAAAATCAACGTAATGAAATAAGAGTCAGAAAATTAATTTAACAATTAAGGAAAAGAATATACAAATCACAAATAAGACTATATTACTTATACATAAGTTTTTACAAGTATATTATACAGAAGTCTTTGATATACAGAAGATCTTCCTGATGAGGTATTTAAAATGATTATTTGGGTCAGTAACGGAGATATTAGAACCCTTATAGATTAATCTGGGATCGTAAGAAGTAAATTTTGTGTCTATGTGTACCTATAGTTGCGAGTCCAAGGCAAGAAATTTCTTGTCGAACTGGGTCAGACTTTCCAGTTCCAGTTCCAAAATCATTGAATTCGAGTAAAATTTTTGGGGGTAGTCATTTTTAACTAAATTGTTTCACTAAAGTTTTTAAATGGAGTAGGCAGTTATAATAGAAATTTTCAACTTATAAAAAGGTATTCAGATGTTGAAAGTTGAATTGTACACTTAAAAATTTGACACCTGAATACTGGGCTCTATTGCGTTTCTCCATGAACTAATATCCGAAAATAGTTCTAATATGATCACGCGAACGAGACAGAGCAGTGCATTAGAGCGGAAAGTAAAATTAACGATCATATCTTTTCCCGCACAAATCTTATATAGTTTGAAAATTTCGTCCGGTCCTACATCATGCCGCTTTAAGTTCGATTAGTAGTTTTCATTCATTTCATGGTTCACTCTAACGTATTGGCCTGTCTCGCTCGCATGACCTAATTCAGATTTTAGTTCATGAAGAAATGCAATCGGGCCCAATATATTTTAAAAATACAGTTTACAAACTTGAAACATTCATTTTGACAGCGGCCAATCTAGACCAGAATGTGAGAATCGAGAAGGATGCTGCTATCTCCATAGTAAGGATTGCCATCATGTTTGCAAACACCTAACAACAGGCTTGATACCAAGGAAGAAAAACAATTTATTAAGCTTTCACATACCTTTTCCTGCTATAAAGAGTTCTATAAACTGCTTCAAGCCTCCTGTGTAACCTTCCAACAGCCTAGAATGGTGGTAGTACGATATGCAAGTGTCCCTTGCATCTCTGCTGCAGTATATCATCTGTAAAATATCATTATCATTATTCTATAGCAGTGTTTCCCAATTAGTGGTACGCGTACCCCCAGGGGTACGCGGTATTGCTTGAGGGGGTACGCGCGACAAACTATTGACTAAAGCAATTGATTTGACATTTTGTGGCTGCAAAAAATGGCGAACTTGTCAGATATTTTCACCAAATTAAATGAGTTGAATTTGAGACAAGTCCAGGATTAAAAACATATGTACTATGTAGGATAAAATTGAATCAAAAATACCAAAATGTATCTCTGGACATCGTATCTTGATATACGCAAATATGACGAGTTTGCAAATCTAAAACTATATTTCGATACGACTTTTTCATCATTGAAGGAATACATAGAATCCGCCATGAGATGCCACTTTCAAAATCTATATAAAAAGTTACGCAACTATTTTGTAGAAGTACCTTTGCAATGTGAAAAGGGCTCCATAAAATCCTTTCATGGAACCTTTCCGCCAACCATTCTTTCAACCCATCTCCGACCAATAGGAATTAAAAGACATCTTATGCAACAGCAGACCAAGGAGTTGTTTAGCAGAGCAATCGCTGGTTAATTTTGAGGTTGACCTAAAGGGTTGTCGCTAGTGGTTTCCGTCGTTCAGAATGAAACTCGCGATCGATGTTTGAATTTGCAGTAGGCGTTTATTTCGTTCCAAAATGCGGAGTACAAATTGAAACATCGATCGCGAGTTTCATTCTGAACGACGGAAACCACTCGCGACACTGGTGACCCCGACGTGATCCGTGTTTGCCGCTATAGTTTCTTCGTGTTTTTGAGTTTATGCTGCGTCGCGGCGCCCTCAGTTGTTACCTTCCTTCGCCACCAGTCTTCGGGCTGCCATGGTATAAGATGAAAGCTCTCTGCTGAGAAGTCGCTGCGATGTGGTTTTCGTTTGTTTTCTTCGTGACCTTTGCGTGAGAAACACGGCGGATAGATTCGCGACGGTTTGTACTGCTTTCTTCCACTGATTTCGATGTTTGCTTTAGCTTCTCGTTGAAGGCTTGTTTGTGATGATAAAATAAACGCCTCGCTGGAGGCACTTCAGATGCGTTTGATTATTGTGCGTTCGGGCTAGGTATTCCTAGTGATGGCATTGCACATCGCCATCTCCTTATTTCCCGTGTTGCCATTGCACCTCGGCGATACCATTTCCTGCCGCTTTCGGATGGAGTCTTCCGGTCCTTTCCTTTTATAGTACTTTGAGTAGGTGGGTTTTGCGTGTGTTTGTTGCTCCGCGACAGGGTGTTTATCGCGTTAGGTTTGCACAATTAAAAAACACTACCATTTTACACCACGTACAATTGTAAGAGCGGATTTTCAGCAATCAGCTGCACGCTCCAACTCCATTGCGGAAAGATTAACGTGGTCATATGGCGCATCAACTATGGCGGTTTTACAAATGGAGTTTCTCAGTACATACGCCATAAGCGTTTTCACTCCTCTCGTGAACGGAGGCACAATGGCGGGCCGACGTGGAGTGGGGGCAGTTTAAAAAGAAATACAAAAAGTGCACGAAGGATCCGAAGTTATGCCTCATTGTGGAAGATCTACAGTGTCTACAAACACTTTACAAACGCTGGGTTTACGATTATTTATATTTTCCGAAAATTCGGTTGATTACGTAATTTTGGAGAAAGGGCGGGGGGTCAGGCCGCTGATTACATCTATTTACATGGGGGAGGGGGGGAGGGGGTCGAAAACTTTCAAAAACGTGATTACGTAATAAGTGGATGGCCCCTTACAGACAAGTAGGTACATAACGTTATATTTTGTATGGAGAATGCATATGACCTACCTAATTGCAATGACAAAATTTTACACTATATAAAAAGCATAACAACATTTTATATTAGCACCACTACTCAAAAATCATCATTAAAATCTACTGGCTAAAATACAAATATAAATAAAAAGGGTACCTAATATAAAATGAAAAATGAGGCAACCGTGATAAACAATTAAATATATAAAAAATGAATAAAAAAGACGACTGCCTTTACAAAAAGTGAAGTACTGTATTTACCTACATTTCCTTTTTTTATGACATATTTGTGGTTTATGTATTTATGCATATAGATACATATATATTTTCGAAATGTACCTACTCAATAGGACCTTTCATTTGGCACAACACGATATATTTATGTTATTTTTTTGACATTTAGACAACTACTTACTTGATATTTGGATAGTTAGTGTACCCTATAACCATAGTAAAATAACATCAGTAGGACATCTCGAGCCCGTTTTCGAAATAAGTACCTACGCTTCGCCGAACCACCAGGGTTGCCACAACAAATACACAATTGACAAGTTGTGATCCCATTAAAGCAGAAATGCAATTCTTTATAATTGTTATGTACGTTTATGTATTTTTGATTTATAGATCAAGAGTCGGTTCCCAAAATTGTACTGTAACAGAATATATGAGTTAGTGCTGACTTTGTGTGACAGCATTCATCACTTGTTGCCTGTGTTCAAAATACCTTCATTTTAGTAAGTTAAAGTAGATACTTAACAAAAACGCATCTACCTACCTACCTACGCACTTACATACCTATGCACCTACTTACCTAGACACATACTTACCTACGCAAATGAACAATAAACGTTACCTCGTAAATGTAATTTTGTAACGTAAATGTAAATAATCGTAAATGTAATTTCTGGTAGGTTGCATTACAACCTGTATAGAAAACATTCCACTTATGTATACTTAGCTGACGTGCGACAGCCCTGACTGGCTAGCACCGAGACGCCCGAGAATCTATGTAGTAGTATAGTACGGACAACGGGTGCTTGTATGAGTGCGAAATCGGTGCGTACTATGAATATTGATATACTGTTCTTATTTTACTATGGCATTGTGGATGAGGCCAACTTCACTACTTCTTTAGTTCAACTAACCTTCGGTTTAACAATTTTATTCCTGATCTGGTTGGGAAGTAAGTCATAAGGCAAATGAGTTTTGATAAATCGTCTCTCCGTCATCCGTTCCAAATATCCAATCGAATCGAGCATGTACTCGGGAAATTGAAAATTTTCATCTGGCACTTTCACATGCCTAAAGTCGAATAATGAGGTCACTCTGCAAAAGAAAGGTTGCTTTTATAAAAGGTCAGGAAATTATTCATTAGGAGCAGTTGAGAGAATTTGGCGCCCTGGGTGAATTATCAGAATAGTACCCAGGCACGTATCCAGACTTTAGTTTCGGGGGTGGGGGGGCATTCATTGATTTCGGGGGGAGGGCGGCATTCATTGCAACAACGCGCGCGGCACCCACCAAACTTAAATTTGCCCGTACAATGTAACGAAAATACACCAGATTTTCGTGGGTTAAATCACAAACCCCCCTCCCCCCTCCTGGATACGTGCCTGACAATAGATACTTAAGTCGCGGATTTTCCCTGATTCTCAATTTTTTACTCAAAAAAAACCTCCATGCATTGCACCTTTTGGGTAAATTTTACGGAGGGATTTCTCCCTTATTCACGGATGGATTTCAGATGGACTTCATTAATTTTATAGCATTTTCTTGTTGGATAAGAGCCTTTGGAGTTTAGGGAGGTTCTGGCGATTTACTGGTCGGCCTTCAGCCGCCACAAGTCTATGGAAAACTCTTACTCTGATACAACAGAGGACTCTGCCTGCAACTCCACTTGCAACTCGACAAGCCCCGATGCGCAGGACCGCGATTACAAGGCCAGGACTTCTTCCATCTGTGATAATGGCCAGTCCATCGAGGAATACACCTCCGAGAAGACAGACAACTGGGACGACAGTGACATATCTTCCGTGGTACGTTTATTCCTGAATTATCATAAAGGTAGTAGATGCAGTGTGCTGCACGATCGCTCTCCTGCTTGAAGGAAAGGCCCTTGCGACATTATTTTGAGGTATGCCAGCAAGATCATACTTTTTGGCATCATACATTTTCAACAGTGATCATCATCACTGATGGTATTTATTAATTAATTTATTTATTTATTTAAGAATTAATTACTATAAACCATTGATTTGCTTACAAGAATAACAGGAACCGAATGGAAAAACCTTAACCTTTTGCTTATTTGATTCTGTCACCCAACTGGGACTAGCCCGTTCTAGGGTGGACAGGACTCTAATATTACTATCAAGTTTGCTTGAGCTTGATTGCTTACAGATGTACAAGTTGTAGTAAAAAGCTAATAACACTAAATTGCCCTAAACTGTGGTCTTCAAAATAATAATAAAAATAATAATAAATATTAAAAGATAATATAATAAATAAAATGCAATTCCATTAGGTATATAATCGGCAATAATATGAAATTCGATTAAATAATATAAATAAAATTATATGTGAGAAAAGAAAGAAACAGTCATTAATATGTAATATATGTTAAGTAATAAAGGATTTAATATAAAAATATATAGTCAAAAAAGTACAATTAATTGTCAAAATAATATATACTTAACAACAAAGTCAAATAACTTTTGGTAGTTAGTTCAATGTTAAATTATATTCAACATACATGTTTAAAAATATGTTTAAATTTGTGCACCTAAGTTTTATAAATAGGATAGAAAACGAATTTACCGCGTGAAATTTGTAGTACCCGAAGTTTCGGTGACGTTGCAGCCGCCGTTGTCTAGGGTAGATTCTAGGGGACAGTCTACCCTAGACAACGGCGGCTGCAACGTCACCGAAACGTCGGGTCCTACAAATTTCACGCGGTAAATTCGTTTTCTATCCTATTTATAATGTCAAACAACCGCGATAGTCTTCGATTTTACACTTAAGTTTTATTAAACTATTATTACTAACATTTGATGTATGGTTAGTCTGTCATGATTCGATAACCATTTCTGAATTCCCTAAATGTCAAATTCATTTTTATTTCCATATTGATCAGATTGTAAAATCTCGGCGCAATGAAAGAGTAATGTCTTTGTCCAAATGATGGTTTCATTCTGGGTATTATAAGGCTATTTTGTATAACTTGTCTCGTTGGTCTTCGGTTCTGAATTATTTCTTGATTTGAGCTATTGTCCAAAAATAGCCTTAATAGATTATATCGCATTTATTTGTTAGATGGAACCTTGATGAATTTGAGGAAGCATAGAAAATTAAAAACCATGCAACCTACCTACTACGCTCGCCCTAGTCACGCGAAAGCTATAGTTCTCGCACACTAGACACTGCCTGCTATAATAATAAGTAGTGTCTAGAGTACTCTAGAGTGACTTGTCGTGTAAAGGACTTTGGTCACACAGGATCCCGCATTACTGGCAGTAGAGTGGTTTATCAGACTCTCTACTTCCTAGACATAGGACCATATAATTTTTGGCCAATCCCTCGAGTTGACAAGTAAATATAATAGAACTAAAAAACACGACTGCCGTTACAGAAAGTAAACTATTGTATTTATAATTATTTTTATTACGGTTTTTAAGAAATATGTGTGGTTTATGTATTTATCCATGTAGATACGTGTATATTTACGGAATGTACTAAATCAGACCTTCCATTTGACACTAAACACGGTATATTTATGTTAATTTTTTACGGATATTTGGATAGTTAAGGTACCCTATGACACTCGGGATGACATAACGTTTTAACAATACCCGACACTTCTAAATCGGTTCAAGCGTTTGAAAGTTATGGTGGAAGAAAGAAACGGAAAACATACATAGATGAACCCTGAACACATTACACTCCTTTTTTGCTGGGCAGTCGTGTAAAAATGCCTTGAATAGGTCCAATTTGAATCAAGAAAAATGATGCATAATGCAACTGTCCGGTCCATCCTAGATATGTTTTCCAGGTGATGTGCATTACCCAGCGGACTGTTTCATAGAAGATTAGGGTCAACATTTGTATGAATAAGTGTATTTTTTCTGACCAAAGATTGGATAGTTTTCAACAGGGTAATATTTTTATTTTTAGAACTTACTCTAGAAAAGGGAAACGTTCCGGAAGAGGTACTTGAGCTCTTTGGAAATCCAAGTTGTTCTCGATGCACCAAACCATCTCCTGAGTCCATGTTGTTCCTGAAACAAAGTTTTAATTATGTTTGGTGACAATAGTTTACCGGATTTAGTGAAAATTAGATTTTTTATTTAGGAAATTAAAAACGTATTTGGAGACATAGCAGATTATTATGATCGTGACAGAAAAAGCCTTCCGAAAAGTATTTTTACGGAATTTCTCGCTACGTACTAAGAACAGGCAAATAAAGTGGCTTCCCATTAGACGATATCGGGATTTTCACATACTCGCCCTACTCTCCGTGTACTACAGTCAAACATGCCTACTTATTTGTCTCTTCTCACCGCTTTTATCCCACGGCCTTCCATTGCGCTCTCAGGAAAATCTATTACTGCCTATACCTCAGCATTCATCAACTGTCATATCCAGGTCTTTCGCAGTGCAGGCGGCCCGACTCTAGAATTCCGTGCCTTTGCCCATAAGACAATTTAAAAACCTGAGCGGATTTAAAAAATCGCTAAAGAGACATTTACTCAACTCGTGAATATCCCCTCCCCTCCGAGGAGAATGATGAATGTCTCTCACTTGCGGAAAGAGATGTAGGTTTAAGTTGGGCCCATTTTACAAGTAGTAACGCTCACCCTTCATCCAATTATCTAAAAAATTAAGCAACCATCCTTCTTTATACGTAAAATCACTGAATTTCCTATTATTTCAAGGGAAATAACAGGACAAAACGAGCTACTTGACAGATGGAAGAATTTAAAATTTCGAATTTCGTGTTTTTTGTTTCCTAAAGGTGCGATATAAAGAATCTGCGATCAATAATATTCAGCTGAAAATTTAAAACTAAAAGCGTGACATGCCCTCACATCAGCCTACCTAAACTAACCTAACATATCCCGAGTGGCATAACGGGCAAAGGACGCCCAGGTCCGCGATAAATTAATATGGAATTACCGCTGTAATACAACAGGTAGGGGCCGCGCAAGCGACTTCGGTCCCGTAACCAGTAGGGAGGCAGGAGGTTTGATTGTTTACACTCTTTATTGTGAAAATTTCACCATGGGCGGGTTTATTGCCATACGACAGCCTCTTCCAATCAACCCTACCTGTATCCTGAAGGTTAATTCCAGACGTAAATATCCTGCCAAAACTGGTAGTCAGGGGGCGAGGTGGACACTGGGTTACCTTTCTAGTGCCTCGCCGTAAGGCGTTAAACTCTGGCGGGCGGTTCGTGGCTTTGCTGCAGACGGTAGATTTGGATTGTCTAAACGTCTTCTGCGCTCACTCCACGGGAGACAGAACGATTATTATCGTTAAAACTTCCTGGAGTGACGGGTTCGCCCGTTGTAGTCGACATCTCCAAATATCCAGTCTGCCCTAGATATCGGCGGTTACAACATCGCTGAAATATCGTATGCTACAAACGTCACGCGGTGAATTCGATTTTATTCTTTTTAACACGCTTTTATTAGGTCGACCTGTATGTAACTATGTAATGGAATCTAAGGTAACTAATTTAACCATCTTCCAAGGATAGCAGCGTCATGAAAAGTGGCAGCTGTATGTAGTTCTGATGACAATACAATAATATGGTACTGTCGAACTGATATGATGATGGAGTCGGAAGATATGAACTGGAACTTCATGATGGAACATCGTATGATAGCTGTGTTTGGATTTGTTAGAAAAGTCTTGGAATGAACTTTGACCACGATTAGGTTTCAAGGTCTGATGATGAAGCCGGAAGATAGGCACTGGCATTCCATGATGGAATATTGTATGATAGCCGTGTGTATGTGAATATCGTATCATAGCCCAAAAGCGTGTTTTTAGTGTTTTTTTTAACTATTAATTTATTTATTATAATATCAAACAACCGCGATAGTTGTCGATTTCATATGTGGAATAATGATGGCTAGCGGCGGAATGTCTAGTTAACGTCCAATTATTGAAGGTTGATAACGAGCGATTTTTAAATTGCTTAGATGTTAACCTGTTTTGAAAGCAATAACCCAGGCAATAACCCAGGCACTCGCCCACCGTGAAATTGCACACTTTTTGGCAGTGATCTAACTCATCATTATGAAACTGTTATCTCATTGGGAACTTTTTCTTTTTTACGACTCGCGCTTAATTGTGAATATGCATAATATTTATCTTAAAGGTTATTACCAAAATACAATGGGACTGCTCTCGAAAACCAAAACTTTCCGCGTCAATGCAATAGGCAACGACTTTGATTTTATACTGATTAATACAATACAATATAATACAATCAACTACTCCAGTAGATAGGTATCCCCACACTTGGATGCGTCACAAAATTAAATGCTTAAAATTTAATTATTAAAAACATAACTATCATGATAGTTGTCATGGCTGTAATATTAATTTCAATATTACCTACTTACAAATAATCGAAATATACTAATGTCATTAAAAGTAAGAGAGAATAATATATTAAAATAGAAATGCAAATTCTATGTAGAATAATCATCGTAAAATCATTTTATGGTCAATCCAGCAATATGCCTTCGTATTTTTTAAACATAAATAGATGTATACTAAATTATATGAGAATTAGAATGTCAGCTATTATAATACCGTTATGTTAAAATTTTACAAATTTTGCTAATTATCAACATGGAAAATAAATTCGGAATTTTCAAACTCCCTTATACCATGAATTGGGTTTCTTGCCAAATTATATATCTTTTTAAATTGGTCCTCTCCAAGGCTTTTCATTTGCTCTGGAATCTTATTATAGAAGGACGAATTTTGGTGAATAAAACCGTATCGCACTTTGCTAAGTCGCTGTCGGTTTATGTGGAGATTCGATTTATTCCTCGTATCGTGATGATGAAAATCACTATTCACCGGAACTTCTGCTAGGCGTCTACGAGCGTACATAATATTTTGGTAGATGTAGGACGAAAATAGAGTCATGATTCCTGATTCTACGAACAGCGGCTTACAAGAACTTCTTGGAGAGACTTTAAACTGCGAACCGCTCTTTTCTGGAGGAGAAAAAATCTTTTTGAGTTTGGTGCCATTCCCCAAAACAGAAGGCCATACGTTATTATGGAGTGGAAATATGTAAAATAAACAGATTTAGCGGCTTCAAAACCGCATAATTTTCTTATATTTCTAATGGCGAATATGGCACTGCACAATTTTTTACTGAGATAATTTAAGTGATCGTAAGACGATGATTAATGATACGTGGTTAACGAGAAATATCAATACTAATAAACAAGGAGTAAAGTATTGCGAACGCCCCTTTCTTTCGAGATGAAGACGGATATATACATTTTGACACCCCCCGAGACGATTAAGACAATTTCCAGACTGAAGTCTGTCTGAGTGTCTGTCTGTGTATTCCCCCACGATAGCGCCCAAACGCTTCATCTGATTGAGCTGAAATTTGGCATGCAGGCATCATTTCATTATGGCAAAAGTTGAAAAGAGTGGTTAAAATCGGTCCACCAGAGGGCTCGCTCGTCATACTTCAATCTCGAAATATTGGACTTCAAGACATGAAACTTGGTACGCAGATGCCTTGTTGTGAAATTTTAGTCAGAATATCTCATTTTACAAGCGACACGGATAATATTTGAAGTCAGCCATGTTTAAGAAAATACCACATATTTTTTGGAACAATTGGGGGTTACACTTCTCCGGGGGGAAGAGGTGTTAACAGCGGCAGGTGGGGGGGGGGGGGGGGTTGTCTACTTGGTCTTCTGTTCTTCAGTTCAGTTTCAATCACGACTATCTTCTCTTTTTTTGATGTTGACTTTTTTACACATATTTTTTTTATCTCAACTATTCTTTATCTCACGTGTATCCGGTATTGTATTTATATATAGTAATATATTTTATGTATACAGTATTCTATGTGTATGTTTAGATCCATATTCTATATATGTATATATTTATATCTATATAAATATTCAGTATTTATCCTATACCTAATATATAATATAAAATATTTATTATTTTAATTGGATTACATATATAATGCAGTGTAATGTCTACTCTAGCACAAGTGTTGTTTAGTGGAGCGACACGAGACATTTTTAAATACACGCCTCTGTAAATCTTGCTATGGGTTATTTTCTGCGACGCATGTATTGTGTATTTTATGCTTAAGCTTTTATTGTGAATTTCCTAAAATAATACAATCTAGTTGGGGGATAAAATCCACACAAATGCAATCTTATCTGCTTCGCAAAAATCAATTGTATTGTTTTGAATAATTTTATAAAATAAAAAAAAAATAAAAAATAAAAAATAATAAAAATAAAAATGCTTGATTCAAAAGATAAGGCACCCTTATTGCCTACATACAATATTGTATAGCCTTGTACTGACTTAAGAACATTGTTAGCAGTGCCCTAGGCCCCGGATAATTACTAATAGATAATTACTAATTATTTCTAATAGATAGAAAAAAACATTGAATTGAAATTCTAAGGAGAAAATGTCTAATAAACTTTTTGATCCGACTAATAGCATAATTATTTTTAATTATTTACAGTTGGCCGCTGCCAGTCTGTGCGATCGTATTTTGTTTATATGCGCGTCGCTACGCAACATAAGCGTCGTCAAAAATGTTTAACGGCCCACTTTGCCGATGCAATCGCGTTTTGTTTATATACAGGTCTATCCTACACTATATCGTCGTCGGTATATATGACAGCCCAAAGGGACCTCGAAACGTTCAAAGAGGGCCACAAAATTTTGACGGCCTAAGGGATTCTACATGGGTTAAGAGGCCGTGGCGGCCAAAAGCTATATGAAGCATAATTTTGTGGCCTGGTTGTGAGAACACGAAAAGAATTTTAATACAATTATGCCGGATTTTAAAAACCCGGTCTAGGCTATCATTTCGCTAAAATAAAATGGGTAAATTATTTCAATATTTATCATATATCTTTATTCTGTTACTGTTTTCCAAAAAAATAAAAACGAGCGAGATTTGTCTTCAGGTTTTGAAGAACCTAGAGATGATTCTCAATATTAAAAAATACTATTTACACCAGCGTATGGTCTATTTGCATAGCACCAAGACAGTTTTTGGAACTTCCATACAAAAAATATAAGAAAAAAATATTTGAAATTACTTAATTTCCAGAAATGTTATGGCGAAACATTATTTTTTTTCTATTTATTAAAGATACTTTTGAGTGATATAAAAAATACCACAGTGATCTTAAGTTATTTTATTATTGTAATCTAATTTTGGCTTAATAAAAAACTATTTATTTGATAATTTATTATATTATAATTGAAAAGCCAAATCGACTATATTAGCGACACTCGAAGCCGAAATCGTCATTCGTAATTGGCCACTGCCAACGGTGGGACGTATTCCCTTGTCGCCGCGGTATACCTATCTTTATGTATATATCGAAAGCGCGCGGGCGCATGGCATTGCAAAAATACCTAAATTTTTAGTCTCGTCAACTCGGAAGGGAGCCTTAATCCGGCACTGATTATTAGCGGATAATTACCAACTTGACCTATAGAATGAGTACAAAAATAAATATTCAGTTATTATAGGTACAGAATGTGCTACACCAAAAATAAACTAAATCGTATAAGGACAAAAGTTAAAAAGAAGGAGAATGGGAAGGGAAAACGAATTTCAAATTTCCATGTCCTGTATGTTGAGATTTCAAATGTCCTCTGAGTCTGTTTTTAAAACATGTTATGTGAGAAGAAGTCACTGTTGTGACCAGGAATAGAGAGCAGAAGCAAGCTCCGGAAAAGCAGACAGAGATCTCTCGTGTCTCTTTTCTCCCGGGTAGACAGTCAGCGAAGTGGTCAAGTCCTTGCTGGATAACACTTCTGTGAGGTCGAGAAACGAGACATCTCCATAATCCAGAAACGGGAGGGGAACAATTGGGCGGTGTCGACTACAATAGGCGAACCCGTCACCCAAAGCTGGTATAACGATATGTGATCGTTCTTTCAGCCGTGGAATTAGCGTAGAAGACTTTGGGACTGCACAAACCTACCGTCCAGCAAACCTACGAGTCCGCCAGAGTCCAACGCCTTACGGCGAGGCACTAGGAAGGTAACCCAGTGGGGCCACCACCTCGCCCCCTGGCTGCCAGTTTTGGTAGGATATCTCCGTCTGGAATCAACTTTCATGATAACTCCTTACTCTCGACTGGTTACGGGACCGAAGTCGCTTAAGCGGCCTCTACCTGCCTTAAATCAGCGCCGATTCAGTTTGAATCTATCGCGGACCAAAGACATCTTTTGCCGGGCTCGTAATTCAGAATCAGGCAGCCTAATGGTAATTTCAAGAGTTGTTGACGACATGTCAACATCCACCCCCGCTGCTTAGAAGGCAATATATTTCCATAGTATCCATACTCCTTCAGCAATTAGCCAGAGTACACAACCGATTAGCGTCGCCGAACGGCAGGCAAACCGTCCAGTAGCTCCGGGAGGCAATAATCTAGAAGAAGACAATACTCTCGTGCGATTTTGTACAATGTGGGAAAAACCACTTTCAGATCTTCCCATTGTTTTAATGGATCGATTCATTGATTAATGAGCGTTTTTAATGTGTTTTTGAAGTTAGATTCAATAAATTCATATAATGTACACAAATGTGAACTCAAAAAAAACGTAAAATGATAATCAAAATCATCGCATAAGAAAAATTGCAGTTTTTTTTTGTCGAAGAAAGTCGCTGTTAGTGTCAAAATGTCGCTTAATCTAACGACAAAGTCGCTAAATTAGAAACACTGGTGAGAGTTGAGTTGAGAGAATAAACCCACAGGTCCGATCCGAAGCCGATCCACCAGCCGTGAGGCCTGATACGCAAGAGTATTTCTTCCTTCCGCACGAGGAGACTTCTGAATAGAAGCTGAATCGCGAGTTGAGCCGATCTAAGAACAAAATGGATCGTGTGGTCCAAGCAAGTCAGTGAAGTGGTCAAGTCCATGTATGTATCGAATGCAGACGTTTTGTCGACGCTCAACCTTGGTGACTAACACCTCCGTGAGGTCGAGAAACGAGACATCTTCATAATCCAGAAATGGGAGGAGAACAGACCAACAGAACGTAATCTGGCTTCCCCCGGAAGGATATTTTTCAACGTGTCCGACGAATGAAATCGGCCGAACCGAATAACGAAAAATGTATAGCTTTACCGAAAAGTACAAGAAGTATAACAAGGTAGGGTACTCACCACATTTGGGAAAGCTGCAAACCCAGACATCGTCTTCTCTCACTTCGAAATTTTGAATTTTATCACCGAAATCTTTAAAATACTCCGGTAGCAAATGACCAGCGACGCTGACATAACCCGTACGGTATTCGGAAGTAAAATCTTTTTTCAGAACATCCGAATACTCGTCATTTACTTCCTCGTATGCGAGAGGCGGCGACATTGTAAAAATCAATAAAATCCGTTAGAGCGTGGCACCGCTAGACAATCAAATGGTTACCGGAATTAAGGCGCTCAGCAATTTATACTACTTTTTGTCGCAGAGCCGCTGCCTGCTGATGGGAGATTCAAGAGTCAAATCGTGCGTGACAGAATAATGTACACAAACCTTGAAAAACAGTATTGTGGCAGAATTTTAGGTGAAAAACAGTATTGTGGCAGAACACAATACTTATCTATACTAATATTATAAAGAGGTAAAGTTTGTGAGGTTGTAGGAAGTAATCTCTGGATCTACAGTACCGATTTGGAAAATTCTTTTACCAATAGAAAACCACGTTATTTGTGAGTGTCATAGGCTATATATTAATCCGAAAAATTAAAAGACTTTTTCGTGGTAGTCGGATAGCAAGAAGACCGGTTGCACACCATGGCCCGTATTCCGTTTCTCGCAGGCTTAAACTAAGCTGGTGCCAAAAATTAGTAACTTAAGCACCTTCATTATTTTGTTGGTATACTGGGCCCGATTGCGTTTCTTTGTGAACTAAAACTAAAATTAGTCCAAGCGAACGAGACAGAGCGATACGTTAGAGCGGAATATGAAACGAACGATCGTCGATAAATACTACCTGTTGAACTTATACTCGTCCGAATAAATTCGAGCATATTTCGTGCGGTGTAAGATTTGACCTTGGCGCGCAGTTTTAATGCGAAAAAGCGACAACCGGTCATCTTACACTCCCCTCTAGCGTATTGCCCTGACTCGTTCACACGGACTAATTTCCGATTTTAGTTCACGAAGAAACGCAATAGAGCCCTCTGTTTTACCAAAAATAAGAACCAGCCTTAAATCTTAAAATTTTCCGCTTTGTCTGTGTCCGTTCCAAAGCAGGGTCCTAATTTTGACCTCTCGGTCACTCGCTCTTACGCCCGCCGTCGCCAGGGCAGACTATAATCTTTCTTTCGAAAATCGATCCATGCTTCGAGCCGCTTGGGAACAAGCCACAAGATGGCATTAGTATCTCATTTTCACAAAAAAAAATGCGGTTTTACACGACTGCCCCAAAAAAAAAGGAGTGTAATGTGTTCAGATTCATCTATGTATGTTTCCGTGTCTTTATTCCACCATAACTTCCAAACCCTGGAACCGATTTAGAGATTTCGGTATTGTTAGAATCGTTATGTCATCCCGAGTGTCATAGGATAACTTAACTGTTAAAATATCAAGTAAATAGTTTATCTAAATGTCGAAATATCCAAATGTCAATAAATTTACATGCATATATAATATCGTGTTTAGTGTTTTAAATGTTAAATGAAAGGTCTGATTGAGTACATTCCGAAAATATATAAATCTATATGGGAAAATATGTATGTACTATATAGATAAATACATAAACCACAAATATTTCATAAAAAACGTAATATAAATAATTATAAATACAGTAGGGGGAAGTCCCCTAACGCCGGACGGCACCTAGCGTCGGACACTAATTGTATCTCGACGAGTCACGGCGCGATCGATACAAAGACATAGGAAAAAAAATACGTGTGGCACTCGGGGACTGCCGCGGTAAAGCTATTGCATAGCATTTTTAACAACTTATGCAATTATAATTATTTATTAATTTTATTTTTTCTGATATCAGATAACTGCGCTCTATCGGAAAACGTTGAAATTATTCCGAATCATTTGCGGCTGCGGTAGCAAATGATTCGGAATAATTTAAACGTCTTCCGATAGAGCGCCGCGCACGATTTTTTTTATTCGATAAAGCAAAAAAATCGGATTATTCGAAAAAAATCGTAGATAAAAAGATAGATAATTACATTATCTTTAAAATGGTGCAGGTTTCGCAATGCGCACACCTTGAAGCAGGCACGTACCCAGGATTTTTTTTCGGGGGGGGATAATAATTTGAAGTACAAAATTTAAACGACGATTAATTTTCCTTCGCGTTTAATGCTAGATAAAAGAACGTAAAATAAAGATGTCTGTTTACAAGTTTAAGTAAAGATTTGCAATAAATGTGATTATTATAAATAGAAAACCATAACAGTACAATACTTTATTACTTTTACTTAATTTTAAAAATTTTAACGATACAGCAAATTTTTCTTATGTTGATATACCTAATGTATTACAGAGTCTTTCTTTAGAACTATGTAGGTAAGTAGCTCTCTAACTAACATAGGATTTAATTAAATACAGTCTTGGTTGTAATAAGGCCTGTGATTCGGGAAAAATCTCGGTCGGGCTCAACAAAACACAAGTTACATGTTGGCTTTTCAAGATTAGATGATTATACTAAAATTTCCTAGAATGTATTAAGGTGCAATCCTTTAAATTGAAATGAATAAAAAAATCTGCTGTGGACGAAACAAGACTTTTCCAGCGATATCCATAGACGACATTTTTTTATGTGTGAAAAAAGTACAGCAAAGGAAGATTTAATTTACAGGAATGATATTTGACATAGGCACATTAAATTAACATCTTCCTTCTTGACTTAGCGCTCATCACATCGAGCACTTCCTCCGGAGTAGGAGAGTAAGCTGAGTGGGTAGACAGCAATGCTAAGCCAGTCAGTCGATCATCTCCTGTTTTATTCCTGACGAAAGATTTTATCCTTTTCATCGTAGAAAAAGACCTCTCCACCGACGCTGTGGATACGGGTAAAGTTATGAGTATTTGTATTAGCTTTCTGATGGAAGGAAAGAATCCATGATCGCACGCATCTAAGACTTTCATCAGGTCCGTTGGTTTGGTTTCAAAATCCTTCCATCTTGAACACCAGAGTCGATATTCAGCCTTCATGATAACTTCTTCAACATCATCGGGCCAATACATTTTCAACATTTCTAGGGTACTTGCTTTCTTCTCGTCAACATTTTTGGGTAGCACAACTTCTAGTGAGGAGAGCAAGTCTCGGTTCTTGCCGAACCTATCTTCCATACCACAGATTACGTCATCTAAACAAGGAATAAATAAAGCTCGTCTGTAATATTCTTCTGCTGAGTCACTGGGGGGATTGCTTCTTTTAGTTTGGTGACCTGTGACACGCGGTGGGTTTATTTCTATATCCAAAATATTCTCTGCTATTTCAGAACAAGATGAATAAAGTTTTGAAAACTCCTTTTCGACATCGTTTCGAATGTCCCTTAATTTCCTGGTGACACTTTCTGCGAATTCCATGGCAGAAGCCAGAGTGTGAGTAGGATTTTGCAGATATTTTGAAAGCGGTAATGTGAAGCTGAAGATTAATTCGCACGTTTTCAACGATATTAAAAAACAGCCTTTTTCCATCGCAGCCAAAAGAGTTGCTGCGGTCGACGAAACTGCTCTGTTTGTATTGGACAGTTCGCGCAATGTGACGACTATTGGGAGGAACAACTCACAAAAAACATTTATAGAGTCATGACGTTCGATGAACCTTGTTTCACACAAGCCCACGAGTCTTATTCTTTTGATTTCGGGAGCGTATTTTTCTATGTTTTCTTTCAGTGTCTTTCCAGCTGCAGCATTGTTTCTCAATGTGTTGCATACTTCTTTGATAACGCCAAGAGCGTTTCTTACGTTAGACACAGAAAGAGCCTGCGACAGGACAAGATTTAAACGATGGGCTGTGCAATGCACGTACGCAGCTTTAGGGTATTGTTGTTGAATTCTTGCTTGTACTCCGTTGATCTTGCCGGCCATGTTGGCGGCACCGTCATATCCTTGACCGATTATTTTCTCTAAGTTAAGACCCAGCAAGCGGCATTTGTGAAGTATGGCTTCGCTTATCGCTTCAGCGCCTAGGTCGTATATGGGAATGAAAGCTAAAAAGTCTTCTCGAAGAATGCCTTCGTGAATATATCTTGCGCATACGGAAAACTGCTCTGTACCACTTATATCGAGGGTCTCGTCGCCAAGAATTGCGAAACACTCTGAACCGTTTACTTGGCTTACAATTCTCTTTTGTATTCTACTTCCTCTTAATTACGAGGCTCAAATATATGAATATTACTTACTGTAGAAAGTGGCCCAACATTACATTATCACTACCTTATTTTATGTCAAAAAGTTACGCCTTAGAAACCTATCGAAATACCAATGGGCGCGGCTGATATAGAAGTATTGAATACCGATGACGTCGTCGATACCCAAATATTAACCACAGAAGACTGCAATAAAATACTACAGAATGCTAGCGGGTTGAAAATATTTTCCTGTAATATTAGAAGCATTAATTGTAATTTTGACGAACTTTGTGCTACTTTAAACATCATCAACGGACAGTTTGACATAATAGTACTGAGCGAGTGCTGATTAAAAAATTACACACCTGTTCAATATTTGGATGATTATGACACATATTATACCACTAAACATGTATATCAGAATGATGGTGTCGTTATACTTACAAAAAAATCACTGCATGTGTCGGTCGAAGAAGTTAGTCTGCAGCATGCAAATTGCATGAAAGTGCTTTTAAACAATGATACGGTAATTTTAGGGATCTACAGGTCGCCTTCCCAAAACAATATCACCCCATTTTTAAACTCACTGTCGCATATATTAGAGACAGAAACTAACAAAAACTGGGTCCTTACTGGGGATCTCAACATTGATATCCTGAAACTCGAGGACAGACAAACTAATGATTATTTGTGTCTTTTGGCAGAGCACGGCATGGTGTCAGTGATAAACAAACCTACGAGGTTCAATGCATGCCTAGACCATATTTTCACCACATTAAAATATAACATTCAAGGGATTATTTGCGACTCAGTTATTACAGATCATTATTCAACAATTTTCACGGCTGATTTGAAAAACACTAATAACAAAAATCCGAGGAAATATATTAAAAAAATTGATTCCGACAAACTGCAAAGAGAAATCGATTTAGTGAATTGGGAAGATCTATACGAACTAACGGACACAAACGAGGCAACTAATTTCTTTATAAATACAATCGAAATGTTAGTTAATACAAATACAAACATAACGATTATCCCTCATAACAAACGTAAATTAAAACCATGGCTAACTGATGGACTATTAAAATCAATTCGTAAAAGAGACCGACTTCATCGGCAATCTAAACTCAACCCGGGCGATAGCATTCTTAAAGACTCTTATATTAGATACAGGAATATTTGTAAAAAAGTCTTAAACATTACTAAAAACAAATATTATAGCCAAAAAATTAAAGATACACAACACGATGCTAAAAAAACATGGAATTTAATAAATGAGATTACTCATAGGAAAAAAGATCACTCTTCAAATATACAAGAAATTATTATTAATGATGAAGTAGTACCTTGTGTCAATAATAATAAAAATAAAATTGCTGATTATTTTAATACTTTTTTCACCGACATTGGTGATAACTTGGCTAATGCAACAATGCGCAAATTAAATAGGTCTGAGGATGAGCTGGCAGATTCGTACAATAAGGCTAATACGCAACCATCTCTTACGTTTTCACCTACAAACCCCACGGAAATTGACAATATTATCAACAATCTGAAACCAAACAATTCTACCGGTACTGATTGCATTACATCCAAAACTCTCAAAAACAGCAAATACAGCTTATCTTCGCCACTTTCCTATATTGTAAACTTAAGCATGTCAACAGGAGTTTTCCCTAACGATCTGAAAATTGCAATTGTCTGCCCTATATTCAAAGGCGGAGCGAAGCACGATGTAAGCTGCTACCGACCGATCAGTCTCTTGAGTACAATATCGAAAATTGTGGAAACGGTAGTAAAGAAACGCATCGTTGCGTTTATCGACGAAAACAATATTTTTTCACCAGCGCAATACGGCTTCAGATCAGGTATGGGTACTCAGGACGCAATTGCATTTCTCACGGAAAAAGTAGTGAAAGCGCTTGACGAGGGAGAAAAATGCTTAGCTGTGTTTCTAGATCTTGCGAAAGCATTTGATACCGTCTCCCATCGTATTTTATTTGCTAAACTCGAAAACGCTGGAATTCGCAATTTGTCCAAAAAATGGTTGATTAGTTACCTTACTGGCAGGACTCAGAAGACTAGACTAGGAGAGACGTTAAGTTCTCAAGCCACAATTAAATTTGGCGTTCCACAAGGAAGCGTACTCGGTCCGTTGCTGTTTCTGCTATATATCAATGACTTACCTAACGTCGACTTAGAAGGGGGCGAAGCTTTGATGTTTGCAGATGATACTGTGATTATCTTTAAAGGCAAATCATGGCAAGAGGCATATATTAAGGCTGAACGCGGTCTTTGCCGAGTAAAGCACTGGCTCGATCACAACCTACTTACTTTGAATATAGCTAAAACAAAACATATGACATTCGCCATCAGTAACATCAATCGCCTCCAAGGTAGTATGCCAAACCTTCACTTACGCGACTGTGTACATGCTGACTACAATTGCCCATATTGTCCATATACGACTATTGAGAAAGTGAGTAAAATAAAGTACCTTGGAGTTATTGTAGATGATAAGCTCAACTGGAAGGACCACATACAGGGTACTGCATCAAAAGTCCGCCAACTTATTCACATATTTAAGGTACTAAGGAGTGTAATCTCAAAACCCTTAATCAAAACCATCTATTACGCTTTAGTCAATAGTATACTATCATATGGGATCCTTGGATGGGGTGGCGCGTCACTTTCAGCTCTAGATCCCTTAATTAAGGCGCAAAAGTCAATAATAAGGGTAATAAATAAAAAGCCTTTTAGGTTCTCCAGCGACCACTTATTTAAAGAGTTCCAAGTCCTAGACATACGCCAATTATATGTGAAAGTATCGACAATATTTTATTACACCCACACAGAGCGGCATATGATTAAATCTCATACTATCAGAACACGCGCAGTTACAGCCATGCAACATGATGTTCCCCTGATGAAAACTAAATTCGCCCAACGACATTTTTCTTTTCTAGCTGTCCGACTACACAATAGAATACATTCGGAATTAAAAGTGAAGTTAGATACCATACGAGGAAGAAAAATTATGACGGAATGGTTGATTGAGCTAGGAAGAAACGAAACGGAGAAATTAGTTAATTATAGTGCTGTATAAGAATACCAAACTACATAAAATTACTGCTTTATGTATATGTATAGATTATATGTATAAATGTATATATGTATATATGTGTATGTATATGTGTAGATGTATATGTTTATATGTGTATGTGTATATATGATTATTTAATATTATTATGTATATTATGTTACTAAATTATAAGTAGGTATATGTAAAATTTGTGTAAATATAGAGCTACCACGTAAAACAATGCTACATTATGTCACACTTACCAACTAAAAAAAAAAAAGGAAAAAAAGAATACATAAAAGTCTACCTTAGTACGGGCATTACTCCAGCAAGGTAGATTTTAATCTTATTAATCTAGTATTATAAATGTGTGTGAAATATTAATAAATAAATAAATAAATAAATAAGTATTAGTTCTCCACATAGGTATGTCAATAATTTCATTTTGTGTCTTTGGGCTAATATATGTAGCATTTTTAGAACTTTTTATTAAGTGCTCTTTTAACGAGTCGTCGTAAGCCGCCCTGTACCTTAGTAGCGCCCTAAACTTTCCGTCCTTTTCCACTGGCTTCTTCAGCGTTAGAGGACCGCTGTCATTGTCGCCTCGAAGTGGCAATTCTTGTTCTCCACACAAAATTATAGTTTCAATTATAGGTTTCAATGCTGCTCTATGTTGCTGTATTTCTGTTTGTCTTTGCGTATTTATTTGGCTTGCAATGTCTGGAATTTTTGAGGAAGTTATTCTTGTGAAGTTGATAGCGGCTAGTTGTGAAAACTGGTGGTATTTTGCAACTGAATGCTCGCGGAATTTTTCTGTAGCATTTTTCCAGTCTTTGAATGGTTTCGACACGAAACTACCAACAGTCTGGTGTGAACCTTTTCCAACATGCTCTGATCCGAACAGAACACAATACTTGCAGAAAGCACCATCGTTATCCGGGGAGTATGCTAACCATTCCCATTTCTGCAGCCAATCTTTACGAAATCGAAGTTTTCTTTTGCCGTATAATCGAGCTGGAAATATAAAGGACGAATCAGGAACGAAAGTGTCAGTAAGTACTGTAGTTCTCTGGGCATCATTGAGTATTATCGGCGAGCGTTTGTTATATATATAGCATTTGATACAATGCCAATGTCAGGAGAACTATCACTTATGAATACATCACTCTTTGTTTTAGTACTGCAACCTGGGGAACTATTAGTAGGCGGTTCTTCGTGGTTAGCAGAGCTCAATAACTGTTCCTCAGAAACACTATGATCCGGACTCGCAGGCTGTTGTTCTTCATATATGCTGTGGGACGGTTTCTCAGTGATGCCCCCTATGTTGACACTATCGCCAAAGGTTGAGTTTTCAATGAAAGACGCCCTTTTTTTAGGCGCAGGTTTAAAAAAAGTGTCAATTCTCTTCTTTGAATTTGATGGAGAAAATGTAGACACGGACGGATCACGAATACGACCGCGACCGCAGTGAAGCGGCGACCGACTGAAGCCGGCGCTGGAGGGTGTTGGTAGCATCGTCTGGCGCCCGGCTTCAGAGAGGACCCGGCCAGTGTTGCCAGATAGTCAAGCGGTGAAATCCCGACATATCGCTAAAAACCCGCTGGGATTTTTTTTTTTAGGATTTGAAATACAACACTTCAAACATTTCGGGGGGGGATAAGTCCAGTGTATCCCCCCCCCCGGGCTCGCTGTAAAAATATCAAAGTCTGACGCTGTCGAACATAGTGCTTTTATGTGACGCAAAGCACGGGTAAGCAGACTCCATCGACTTAGGTTGGTGCGCGAGGACGGCTCCGCAAATAGATTATGAGTGCGAGCACGATTATAATTGTCCGGAACAAAGAGACAAACCTTCGCTAGCATGCTAGGATTATCAACTCTTCCCCGGATCAGCTTGAAAACGTAGGCCATGGCGAGCATTTCTCTACGCAACTTAAGAGAGTTATGCCTAGTAGAAAACTGATGATTTCCGTACTGCTTGAAATATATAGATACTTGACTTGTCAAGATACTATTAGTGTATTAACGCTAGGTGCCGTCCGGAGTTAGGGGACTTCCCCCTAGTTCACTTTTTGTAACGGCGGTCGTGTTTTTTATTCCTCTTAATATATTTACTTGTTACTCGCAAATTTTCATTTTATCTTATCACTATGGTCGATGATGTAAGTATTATCATTATTTGTATCATATCGACATTACAATGGGCGACCTTGCTGGTTAGTTTATATAATATAATATAAGCCTATTTAAAGCCTAGTGTCACGTGTATTTACATATGTATATGTGCATCAAGTTATATGCTAATTAAATATGTTTTCTTTCTATATTGTTTTTGCTAAATTACAATATATATATGATGTATTAGTTTCTGAGGTGATCGTACATTTTTTATAGGGAATTCCCCTAAATTTTACGACAGCCTACCACTGAACATAAAAGATATTAAAATTTCAAATAGATTTCAAAATAGATTGAGTCTTCTAAATTGTACGACTGCAGACATCGAACATCTTATTAGACATTTTTAATATTTAAAATAAAAGCACATGTATAAATAGGTATAACGAGAAATAATAATTTTAAATTAGTAAAATTTTCAATATACTGAAATAATGTAGTGACCATGTATTATAATTGTATTCCCGTGTGTATATAACTTTTATTTTCAAAAGTAGAAAAAGTTAATCGAATCACGGTATGTCAGTAAAGGTAATTAATTCAGTTATTGATATTATTGCGCCGCATTTGGCTGCTATTTTTAATCAAAGTGTAGACCAAGGAGTTTTCCCAGATCTAATGAAACTTAGCCGGCTCATTCCATTATTTAAATCAGGACTACAGACTGAACCAATAAATTATAGACCAATTTCAATACTGCCTGTTCTTTCAAAAATAAAAAAAAAAATATATAAACAATCAATTGCTTATATTTTTTATTTCAAATAAATTGCTTCATAAAGAACAGTATGGTTTTAGCAAAGGCAGGTCCACTATCGATGCTGGTGCTAAACTTTTGGAGCATATATTTGATGCATGGAAGCACTCCCAAAATGGAATTGGTGTTTTTTGTGACCTTTCTAAAGCCTTCGACTGCGTAGTCCATGATACTCTTCTGCGCAAATTAAAATTTTATGGTTTAGAAGGTAAAGCATTGGAGTTGCTCAGCTCGTATGTGAGTAACAGAATACAAAAGGTTGATATTTCCGGAGTTAAATCGGAAGGATCTATTGTAAGAATGGGGGTTCCTCAAGGTTCAATTCTGGGTCCTTTTTTATTCCTAATTTACATTAATGACTTGCCATTTCTTGTACAGAAATTAGGTAATATAGTTTTATTCGCTGCACTCGCGACACTTCGCTTTTATTCAACTTTCCTGGGAAAACCAATAATTATGATAAAGTAGAAAACACACTGACACAAGTTTTAGGATGGTTCACCGCCAATAATTTGCTTTTGAATTCTAATAAAACTAAGTGCATTAAATTTATCTCACCTAACGTTAGTGACTCTGACATTAATATTGTTATGGACGGTGAAATACTAAAGTTTGTAAATTCTACAAAATTTCTAGGAATTACAATAGACAAAAAACTTCAATGGGGTCCTCATATTGAATTATTAGCTGGAAGACTTAGCTCGGCAGCATTTGCAGTACGTCCCATAAGGCAACTAACTGATGAAGCTACTGCCAGAACTGTCTATTTCAGCTACTTCCATAGTATAATGTCGTATGGGATTTTGCTCTGGGACCGCGCAGCCGATATGCAAACGATATTTACTTTGCAGAAAAGAGCCATACGATCCATTTATTGTTTAAACTCCCGAGCATCGCTAAAAGAGAAATTTAAAGAGATCAATATTCTGACGGTTTATAGTCAGTATATATTCGATAACATAATGTATGTTCGTAAAAACTTGCACAGATTCCGTAGGTTGGGTGACATTCACAATAGGAATACCAGGTTCAAAAATAAACTAGCCATTACGGGCTCTAGGTTACCAAAAGTGAGTAAATCTTGCATTGGAGACGGTGTTCGCTTTTATAACACTTTGCCTGAGGAACTAACCCTTTTACCAGACATTAAATTTAGAAAAATTGTTAAAGATACTTTGTGCTCTAAAGGCTATTATAAAATTGAAGATTTTTTAAGCGATACATTGGTCTGGTCAAGTCGTTTTTATGTAACATAGCTATGAAAACCATTTGTAAAGTGTTATTATTATTATTATTACTATTACGTAAAGCCATTGATTATATAGTGTACTAATCAATGGTAACGCCTACAAGCAAGGCATAAATGTCTAGAAACATAAGACGTTCGGAAAGTACTGTAAGTCTACTTCGAATAAAAATCTATCTATCTATCAATGCATACTGTGCGATTTTATATAGCTTTGTAAAAGTAGTTCATTCGACAAAGCGACGTTCGAAAAAGCGACTCTGGGCCTCCAGAAGGAGTGGTTAGATGATGCACTGCTTTCACTCAATGCGCAAAAAATAACGTACATAACATTGAGTGCAACCAGTACAGCTCAACCAAAACAACAGAATATTGAAAAACTCCGGTAATAATGGAGCACCCACATAATGGAGCTGTCGGCAAAAGTAAGGAAACTTACGTATGTTTTCAAAGACCTTAGAGGCATCCTGTACCAAAGGGCACTTAAGATAGTTCACTATAGCCAGTGCCAATCCATCCTAACCTATGGGATCATAGGGTGGGGAGGTGCAGCGAAATTTTACATGCAACACTTTAATCAGAGCCCAGAACCCAGAAGTTAGATCAGAGCCAGAATAATATTGACAATTAGAAAAAGAAAGCCTTGAAAATACTCCCCAGATGACATCTACAAAGAGTATGATGTAATGGACGTAGCACAACTTTATCATTTAAATAGCGCATTAAGAACCCAACAAAGAATCTGCACGCGGCAATCTCTCTAGCTATTGATTTCGACGTCCACCGAATGCAGACTACTTTTGGGCAGAGGCATTTTGTGTACATAGCCCCCAGGATCTTTAATCTGCTAGAAGAAGAACCTAAATTGAACTTGCCTAAGCCTTCTTTCAAAGCTAAAATTGATTCCTGGTTGGAACACGCACCCTGAAAATTTTCTACAAAATAATATATCCAGACAGTTTCTATTAATAAATATTCTTCTTGGCTACTCTTATTATTATCCTTCACTATTCATATGACAATTTCTTTAATATTTAATTTTGGTTACTAATATTGAAAAAAAATATATATAATTATTTAACACGATAATCTATTTTCCGTATTTCGTTTTAATTATTTCCTATTGTGATTATTAATTAGTTATTGTTAGTCATAACCTATTTTTGATAGCTACGATATTATAAATGTTTTTTAAATTGCCGAATATATGTAGCTAGCTACATACAAGCCTCCCTGCCTTAGAACAAGTCCAGACACATAGTCGGGCGGCAGTAGTTCACATAATAATATGCTAATGCTCATATAACGGCCGTCTTTATTTTTTTTAAATAATATCAATAAACATAAACTAAAATAAATGTTTGTAATAACTTGAAGAAATTTTGCTCAAAGGTGAAAAAGAGCAGTTGCTCCATTTATTTATTATTTATTAATTAATTTATTAATTTTAACATAACCTGCGAAATTCATAAAATGGTCATACCAAGTAATGGTGCGAAGTAAACGACGACCCACATTCACATGACCATGCGCAGCGGATGCCCAACTAGGCCGAGTATAGCCTGTATTTGGGCATACGATTAATTTTCAGACTTGGGTGGAGAAGCATAACTGACGTAGGACACATACACGCGTACACACACATATACATATACATACATACACACATACACATATATGTTGCATTATGTTTATCATCTTATATCACATTTATGCAGGTATATTATTTCTAAGAGATGATTTGCAGATGATAATTCTCTGTCCTTGAACGACATATATCCTCATGATGCTATTTTTTTATTTGTTTATTGAATAAAAAGGTATTTTCATTTTTTTATGTCGTCATCAAGACGGTTGAATATTTTGGGTGCGATAAAGTTTAATTGCCTTTGGGCAAATGTTGAATTAACTCGGGGAACGGCATAGGTAATTCAAGCCTGCAGATGCTCTTGTAGTTCTGTGTTGCTGGCTTCGTGGTCGTTTATCTAGGGTTCGATGGAAAAACATGATTGACTGTTTCACAAACAGCTGGCGTATATCTAACACCTTACTTTCTTGGAAAAGCAGGTTAGAATCATATCGTGGGGGCCTTCTATTGATTACCCTCAACAAAAGCTTTTGTGCTTTCACTAGAGGATCAGAGCTTTACTAGAGCTTTCATTGCCCGGGATCATCCAGCAAGGTCTTTAAAAAAATTGGTTGGGTCACCCCCTTAGACTTTCCTGGCATGTAGACAGCCCCCCCCTCGTACAATAATCCCCATGCACCTCCCCCTTGCACACCCCGCCACTCCCACTCAGCCCCCAAGTACCCTCCACCGCGCTTGACCCTCCTTGCAACCCCTCCCCCGCTTCCATTTCCCCCTCCGCCCCAACTCGCAACCCCCTCATCCCGCGCCTCAAGCCCCCCAGTAGTATTTTCGTACTATATATTGGTAGTATTTTCCGTACTATATTTGTTGTAGTAGAGTTTAACAATTATTCGCGTCGCTTGTATTCCAACCAAAATTTCACTATATAGTTTCGGCCCAACAAAGCAACTGTGTACCAAGTTTCAAGTCATTAAGACTAATATTTCGAGATCGAACTTTCGAGATTGAACAGAGACTAGCGCGCCCCCTGGTGGATCGATTTCAACCACAATCAACTCTTGCCATGAACAAATGATGCCTGCATGCCAGACACACAGGAGTGTTGCACAATACTTTCCCTCCGACACGAAAGTAAAACGGGGGGAAGCCGATACGTGAATAACCTGCCAACCAGAAAATCCATGCCATGACCAAAAAATCCTCTCCCGAAATGACGAACTGCGAATAAGTTTGATTCATCAAAACATGCAGGTATTAGAAAACAAGACTCTTGATGTTGGACTAAGCATAGAAGAATATAATGTTAACATATTTTGTGCTAGTGAAACCTGGATAAAAGAAGGCCAGCAAAACATCACATATTAATACTTGTAATTTCCTTCCCAATAATTCAGTATTAGTTGTAGTTAATATAATAATTATTTATGGCTAATTGCTTTTCATTTTATCGATAGGATTGACTTTCACTCTTAATGCATTCGGTTTATGCAATAGTTATGCAATTAGCTGTCCTAATATAATTGGCCAAGAAATCTTTCACTGTTGTTGTATCCAATTTTTAATTGCTGATACATGAATACAAGAATATAATTAAAGAACTGACTTACACTTAAAGTAGTTGTTACTTTGATGGTTAGATAAAAGTATATTTATTTATTTATTTCCCAAAACATAATTAACCTTACAGATGATTCCAAATCGTTAATTATTTTTCTAGGCTATTATTCTAGATTATAACTATTATTCTACTATAGACTATTATTATAATTAATATTATTATTACTCTACTCCATTACTATTACTATCATTATTATTCTAATATATAGATTATTATTCTACACTATAGCAAACGAGACACAGAAATACGTTAGAGCGTAATATTAAACGATTATACTTACATATATCTTATGTTTATCGAACCTTTCTTATTATACTAGTTACTACTTTTTAACAATTTTAATACTACATACTACATATTTATCTAATTACATGATTGCCAAGAAATGCCATTGCCGTACTTTGCAGTTATGCTAAGTTCACCGTCCAAATATCCAAGTCTGGCTCAGTCGAACATAGTGCATTTAGGGTACGAAGCGTCCGCACCGTGAAGCAGTGTTGAACGATGTTAGTTCTAGCTCGCGGTAACGCGAACAATACGTGAGTCCTAGCACGGTTGTAATTGGCGGGTACAAACAGACCGATTCTTCTAAGGATGGTCGGATTATCAACGAATCCCCTAAGCAGTTTATATATGTGGCAGATTGACAGCCAATCTCTTCTTACGCTTAGTGAGTTGTACCCAACCATCCCCAGAATAAATGCCGTAGGATATAGAAAGGGATAATATCCATGCTGTTTAAAGTACAAGAACCTCAGAAAGCGTTTCTGTATACTCTCCAGCCTGGATATGTAGCTATTTTCGTAAGGACTCCATATTGCCGCGTTGACTTGCTGCTCCGAATTAGGGAATTGAGGAGGCGCATGACAAATGTGTTGTTGAACTGTCTCATGCTCCTCATTACAAAACCTAGCAATTTGTAAGAATTATCAACTAGGGTGTAGATGTGCTGTCTGTATGTCAACCGTGAGTCAAAGGTCCCTCCTAGGTCCCTTGTTTGATTTACTCGTGATATTGCCTTGCCATCAATGTCATAACTATGTACAAGCGGGGCGTCACCTCGCGAGTACGTCATGATAGAACATTTGCCGGTATTGAAGTATAGCTTGTGAGCTGCTTGTGGTTTATGCTCCAAAGAAACATGGAGTTTATGTCATCCTGCAGGATTCATTACTGCCCGTTCTTGCGAATAATTTTAGGTCATCCGCGAAAATCAGGCAGTTAGTTTTTGTAACCACTTGTATTTATATAAGGTCTAACATAACTTGTGACTAATATTCCTAGGGCAGCTTTTTCATCTATATCAAGTATAGATGACATTTGCCAATTTTGTTTTTCATTTTGGTTTGGATTTTTGAAAAAAAAAAACAAAAAAATACCTGCTTAATGTGTTTGATATTCTGAACAACAGTTGTCAGGTACCTAACCATGCCAAAATGAGTTATACTTTCAGAGATATATTTTTTTAAAATTCGTTGTGACCAAATCAACTGTTCTTTATTTATTTACATGGCGTGGGTCAACGCCAAGCCCGAGGTAACTCGGGCTTGGCAGTTAAAGGGTTAAAGCGTGATTTTTTAGTTTTTCAAACTACAATTTTATTTCGTTGACAATATAGGAAACAATATTATACTTCTGATTGTTTCCTACTAATAAATGTAACTTGAATCGTTCAAGCGTGGCTAATTCGAAATTCACGATTATCGCGTGAAGGTCGCTTTATATTTATAGTGATTTTAACGGGAAACCGCAGGTTTTTCCGCGAAATACGACGAAAGAAGCATATTTAATATATATATATATATATATATATATATATATATATATATATATATATATATATATATATATATATATATATATATATATATATATATATATATATATATATATATATATATATATATATATATATATATATATATATATATATATATATATATATATATATAAAATAAAATTAGTAAAAGCTACTTAAAAAGTAGCGAAGGAAATCCCAGCTTGTATTGGGAAATGCTTATGTTTGAATGAGATATACTTACGGATGTGCACGACTTTCGACGGTGCAATGTAAGTTTAAAGGTCCTTTTGTAGTCGAAAGTCGTGCACATCCGTAAGTATATCTCATTCAAACATAAGCATTTCCCAATACAAGCTGGGATTTCCTTCGCTACTTTTTAAGTAGCTTTTACTAATTTTATTTTAAATAAAAACATCATCCTATAAACGGATTTCTTTACAAACATTATCAAATATAACTATATATATATATATATATATATATATATATATATATATATATATATATATATATATATATATATATATATATATATATATATATATACATATATATATATATATATATATATATATATATATATATATATATATATATATATATATATATATATATATATATATATATATATATATATATATATATATATATATATATATATATATATATATATATATATATATATATATATATATATATATATATATATGATTGAGAATATTTCGACACAAGTCGTATTCATCTCCATGACATTTCTGATAGAACAATTTTTTCAAAATTTAAATTTAAAAAAACTGAACATAGAGAAATGGGTTAATAATATTTTGCAATATCGTTATAATACACTATAACCGACCTTGAAAAACATTATTGATAATGATTTTTAAATGAAAAATATTAATAAGCTTTTAATGAATATGTCTGAACAAATATAATTACTGTATTAATTTTGCCTATTCAGACCGGGACCCTTGCAAGCGCCTAAAATATTTATAAAAGCCAACTCCCAAGATTTAACGTCTCTTTCTTTAGCGTTATCGCCAAGGCACTTAATAATTTTTACTTTAAAACAATTATCAAAAGTTAAATTGTGTGCCTTAGCATGCAATGCTATTGGAAGTTGACTATCATTGCCTACGCTGGCCCTGTGATTATTTAACCTAATGCTAAGAGGTGTAGTTGTTTCCCCAATATAAAATGCATTGCAGGTCTGGCAAAGTAATTGATATACAATATTTTTTGAAATGCAACTACTATTAAAAGGAACTCTGTAACTATTAGGAGTGTTAGGACTAGTAAAATAAATGCTTCGATCTAATAAAGGACATGTTTTACAACGTGATCGACCACAAGGCTGTAGGCCAAAATTTTTGTTATTACTAAGATAATTTCGATTATTTTTATTAAGTATTGATTTTAAATTAGGAGGTTTTCGAAATGATAAAATTGGTGGTATATCTAATAAACCTTTGGTTGATGGGTCGTTAGCTATAATAGGGAATAAATCTGCTAAAATAGGTCGCAGTTTCTCAGTGCCAGGAAAATAAGTAGTACTCAGAAAGATTTTATTTTGATTTAAATTTGAAACCAATTTAGGTTTAGGTGAAAATTTTGTTTCGGAATTTATTATATTTTTATCTAACAAAGAGGCAGGATAATTTCTTTCTATTAGTGATTTTTTAAGTTACTAACATCCATTTCTGTTACAGAAACCATCCTCCTATACTTATTACATCCAAGGGCATACAGTAATTCGGCTGCAATAACTAAGAACATCATAAATTATCAATTGCGGAAACAGGTGCTGCTGCCCTAAGTATTTAAAGAGGACATTAACTATCGGTAAAATGTTTCTGGTCCACCAGGACCCCAGATAAGTAACTTTTCATGAATCTAATTTTATATATTATTGAAAATAATTTAAAAAAATTTACACCCTTAAAATATCAAAATATAAACAATTTTACACTTTTTACTTACTTATTTTGCTATCACATGTATCACTATGAACGAATATAATTATTGGTTAAATCAGGTTAATTATCATTCTCGTAAAGCATCACAATTTACAGGACATGTAGAATATCTGTCAAAATGTCTAAATAATCATATATGTCCCAAAGGGTTAATACCTAAATTTCCTTTCTCTGCTATAAGTCCAGAAATCCAATATAATTTCCACACTTTAAGGTTTAATTATGCAATGGAGATTACATTTGTTTTACACAATGAATACAAAGTTTTGGTAGATAAACATTTAAGGTCTCTTATATATTATGTTAATTTGATAGAAATGTATTCTCCAATGCATTATATATATGCTAGTGAAATAGTTAGCAGTTCTGTAATTGATTTAAACAATATTAGGCTAAAACACGAAAATAAGTTTCATAATTTACAAATTTTTCACAAAATCAACAACTCTACACAACAAAATTATACGAGATATAATTCAAATCCTGTTTCAAATTATAACAATAACGAAAACATTCCCTTATATTCATCACAAAACAAATTCTCAGCTAATCGTCATTTTATAAACAATTATTCTCATGCAGATATGCATCCCGAACCTACACAAGTTCCTTTAGAAATCCCAATTATTGAAAATTTGATACCATCAGTTACAAATTCTAATGCTGCACAGGTTCCTATAAATAACGATAGACTTGTCGTAAAAAACTTGTCCTCAAAAATTATAAACCATAATGAATATTCAGTTTTATCTAAAGGGCTAAATTTCACACCAACTCCCAAAGTTGACCATTTCAGTTTTGGAAATGATATAGCAAAATTTTGTCGTAATTTGAGATGGCGTGAGTTTTGGCATTCAAGGGACAAAAATGGTAATAATAGTAAATTACATGACGCACTGGCAAAATTTCGACAATATTCTAATAAAGAGCCACCCTCTCTTCCAAAAAATCATCCTGTAGAAATATTTATTACAGTTTTAATGAACAAAGTTACACAACCAACATTTTTAAACAGCCTCAAACCTACACCTAACTTAACATCTGATGAACTTTCAGCTCTTAACAACCTAAGCAAAGATACCAATATCATCATTTTGCCAGCTGATAAAGGTTCAACTACAGTCATCCTTAATAAAACAGACTATGTAGCTGAAGGTTTGAGGCAACTCAGAGACGAAACTTCCTATAAAAAATTATATAGTGATCCGAATCAAAATTTTGCTAATACAATAAAAAAATATATTGAACAACAAAAAACCATTGAAAAATTATCAGATGAAGATGTTAACACTTTAATTCCTAACCCTATCAGAACACCAAATTTGTACTTATTGCCAAAAATTCATAAACCTAATAATCCAGGAAGACCGATAGTAGCTAGTTTTAACTCACCCACAGAAAGAATTTCAGCTTTTGTCGATTACTTTCTACAGCCATTTGTAAAAAATCTCAAGTCACACATTAAAGATAGTTACCATTTTATCGAGATTCTAAAAAATACCACAATTCCTAAGACTGACAACTTATTACTTGTTACAATTGACGCTGTCTCTCTTTATACTAATATTCCCCATGATTTAGGCTTAGAAGCGATTTCCCATTACCTTAATCAAAGGCCCAGCCCCCAAATTCCTTCTACAAATTTTCTTTGTAAGTTGGCTGAATTCGTCCTCACTAAGAATGCTTTTTCTTTTGAAGATGAATTTTATCTCCAAATTAAAGGTACAGCAATGGGAACAAGAATGGCCCCTTCTTATGCGAATCTTTTCATGGGGTTATTAGAAAATAATTTTCTTCTTACTCAAAATTTACAACCACTAATGTGGTATAGGTTTATTGATGATATTATACTGTTTTGGCCACATGGACATGACACACTCACTGACTTCCTTACAGATTTAAATAATTTCGGACCCTTAGATTTTACATACACTATATCAGAAAATCAAATTACATTCTTAGACGTTGATCTAACTCTATCCGAAGGCACCATTAAAACTGCAATTCATATAAAACCTACAAACAAAGAGCAATACCTACATTTCGATAGCTGTCATCCGTTTCATACCAAAAAGTCAATTCCATATTCAATGTCAATTCGCGGACACCGTTTAATTAATAATAAAGAAAATTTAGATAAGTACCTTTCCAATCTTAAAAAATCACTAATAGAAAGAAATTATCCTGCCTCTTTGTTAGATAAAAATATAATAAATTCCGAAACAAAATTTTCACCTAAACCTAAATTGGTTTCAAATTTAAATCAAAATAAAATCTTTCTGAGTACTACTTATTTTCCTGGCACTGAGAAACTGCGACCTATTTTAGCAGATTTATTCCCTATTATAGCTAACGACCCATCAACCAAAGGTTTATTAGATATACCACCAATTTTATCATTTCGAAAACCTCCTAATTTAAAATCAATACTTAATAAAAATAATCGAAATTATCTTAGTAATAACAAAAATTTTGGCCTACAGCCTTGTGGTCGATCACGTTGTAAAACATGTCCTTTATTAGATCGAAGCATTTATTTTACTAGTCCTAACACTCCTAATAGTTACAGAGTTCCTTTTAATAGTAGTTGCATTTCAAAAAATATTGTATATCAATTACTTTGCCAGACCTGCAATGCATTTTATATTGGGGAAACAACTACACCTCTTAGCATTAGGTTAAATAATCACAGGGCCAGCGTAGGCAATGATAGTCAACTTCCAATAGCATTGCATGCTAAGGCACACAATTTAACTTTTGATAATTGTTTTAAAGTAAAAATTATTAAGTGCCTTGGCGATAACGCTAAAGAAAGAGACGTTAAATCTTGGGAGTTGGCTTTTATAAATATTTTAGGCGCTTGCAAGGGTCCCGGTCTGAATAGGCAAAATTAATACAGTAATTATATTTGTTCAGACATATTCATTAAAAGCTTATTAATATTTTTCATTTAAAAATCATTATCAATAATGTTTTTCAAGGTCGGTTATAGTGTATTATAACGATATTGCAAAATATTATTAACCCATTTCTCTATGTTCAGTTTTTTTAAATTTAAATTTTGAAAAAATTGTTCTATCAGAAATGTCATGGAGATGAATACGACTTGTGTCGAAATATTCTCAATCATATAATTTCTTCTAAAATAAGTTACTAACATCCATTTCTGTTACAGAAACCATCCTCCTATACTTATTACATCCAAGGGCATACAGTAATTCGGCTGCAATAACTAAGAACATCATAAATTATCAATTGCGGAAACAGGTGCTGCTGCCCTAAGTATTTAAAGAGGACATTAACTATCGGTAAAATGTTTCTGGTCCACCAGGACCCCAGATAAGTAACTTTTCATGAATCTAATTTTATATATTATTGAAAATAATTTAAAAATATATATATATATATATATATATATACTTAAATATGCTTTTTCGTTTGATGCTCAGATGCTAGGCCGAATTTGTGTAATATCTGCTTCTACTTTGCGGATGAGGTCCCTTTCAGTTTCGAGGTTAAAAACCTCGGTGTAAATGTAAGAAGATTGTTTTTGATAATTAAAAGTCACAGAAGTATTAACTAACTTTTTATTTAAAATACCTACTAACATTATCCCTTTTAATTACAATTTCATGTAATGTTTTTTTCATGTAATTCAAGTATGTATTTTTTTAAAGTAATTCATTAAAATCAGCATCAGCATCAGCATCCTTTGATATTTAAAAAAACAACCGTCAGAAATACAACGAGTTACGCTTTCAAAGGAATAAAATCAAAAATACACATCACACATATAAAATTAGTCGATTTTGAATAGAATTTTGCCACAACTCCAATTCTGCCGTAAACAAAATTTTCACCGATGGCTCTATGAATGTCACGATCGAAGTAAATCTTCATTTTGAGCGTATCCTGTAATAATATAATAATGTATTATTGTTTGTTTACTTTAAATGATTTAGAGATATGTATGTGTAAATTCTCTCTCTGTTTTTTTCATCCTTAGTTACCTGTTTAAACCCGCAGTTTTCTGTAGGTTTCATATAATTGATGAAAAATCTTACGTAAAAATTTCGGCAAATATTTGGCATTCGATAATTGAAGAGTGTATTTATTGCCGTATTATTGACAAAGTGATATACAAATAATTCCCCCTGAAAAAGTCAATTATAGAAGTTTTATTTATTAACAAATTATTTTAATTAGCAAGATCGTCGAAAAGCCAAGAAATTACGGTTTTTATGAAATATTTGTGGTTTACGTATTTATCCATAAGGATGCCATATCCATATATCCAAACATGTATATTTCCTGAATGTACTCAATCAGACCTTTAATTTGACACTAAACACCTTATATTTATAATAACTTATTGACATTTGGACATTTGAACATTTAGACAACTACTTACTTGATATTTGGACAGTTAAGGTTAAGGTTATGACACTGGAGATAAGATAAACATTCTAACAATACCACGCACTTCTAAATCGTTTCAAGCGTTTAGAAGTTATGGCGGAATAAAGAAACGGAAAACATACATAAATGAACCCTGAACACATTACACTCTTTTTTTTGTTCGTCAGTCGTGTAATAAAATGACCATCGCCAGCAGTTTCAGATTTCTTTTCGGTATTCCAAAATCAAAACGTGACCTGTACTAATTATTATATATGATATTAGATTGCTCATCTCCATAATACGTTTTGGCAAACTTTCGGAAACGGCGAAATGCAAATGGCCCTGATAGCATAATATAAATTTATTTGGTCATTTATAATAGCATTGATAATATATGTTTTTTTTATGAAGGACTAAGCTTATAAGCCTTTAAGCTTATAAGCTTACAGCTGTAAGCCAGACTTACAGCAGACAGACTGAAGTGTTTGGGCGAGTGGAAGCGAGAAGGGCCCAATCACCCTGAGCTAAACCTTCTCCACAAAAGCCCATTCACCCTGACCCAGGATCGACTAATAAAAGAAAAATTGGTAGAGCAATCCTATAAAATCCTAATCCCCGCCAGGGAAGACTGGAAGAATCTGCATTGGCTCCAAAGCCACAATGCGGACGCTTGGTTCATCGACGGATCAGGAACAAATGGTCGATTTGGGGCAAGCGTGTACGGACTCAAAACCAACCACAGAATCGACATCCCCCTTGGACAATATGCCACGGTTTTCCAAGCCGAGGTGTTTGCCATATTGGAATGCATAAAACTCCAAAGTCGACTTGAGGTAAAAAATAGAAAAATCCTCATCTGCTCTGACAGCAGAGCAGCATTGGGTACTCTGGCTAAAGCCACCACAGAATCTTGTGGTCTGGGGCTGTACCTACACAAGAACTCAATAAATTGGGAAAAGCCAAGAAAATTCCTTTAATATTGACACCAGGGCATAAAGGCATACCCAGCAACGAAGAGGCCGACATACTGGCAAAACTGAGCACACTCGAATGCCCGGTGTAGCCAGTTGTTGAGGTCCCCTTTGCTATATGTATGTATGTAAGAAAATCATCAGGGACTGCTTGAATCAGGAACATTGGGCATCCTGGAAACAGAGCGAAGATTGTCGCCAGGCAAAGCAGCCACTTCCTAAGAAAACTAAGGCCTTACTGAGCATGACCAACTAGGGTTGTCGACTACAGCGGGCGAGCCCGTCACCCCAGGAAGTTTTAACGATTAGTCGTTCTATCTCCCTGGAGTGAGCGCAGAAGACCTGGACAAAACAGTCCACCATCTAGCTACGCCACAAGCCTGTAAGAGGCCAACGCCTTAACCGCGAGATAGCCAGGAGTGTTACCCGGCGGGCTTAAACTCACGCCCTTACTCCCAATTGTGACCAGATTACTCCAGTCTCTCGATTGGTTACGAGTTCGAGGTCGCTTGCGCTGTCCTCTCCCTTACGAAGCGGTGAAACGGTGTATACCGAATCTATCGCAGACCACAGCGTCCTTTACCCGACTGTTCACCCAGGATCGGATAGCCGATGGTCGTTTCAAGAGCAGTTGCCGTAAGGTCCGCAACCACCCCCGCTCTATAGGAAACAGTACTGCTTCCAGACTCCCCCGACTCTTAGCCAGAGTGCACAGTCGATTGGCTCACGCCGCACGGTGCGAAGGCCGTCCAGGAGCGCCAGAAGGTTGATTCCCAGGGGAAACTAACCATAAGGCCAGATTCCTACCCAGGCTCGCACTTCATACGTGGAGGCCGTCAGATAGGTGTTGACCCGTGAGTGTGACCAATCCTGAACAGAATGGGTCTTCGTGGCCAACTCAGCAATTAACTCCCACTCATTAACTGTGCATGAGCAAGAAGAATATTAGAACCACTATCGGTCTCCTCTGTGGACACATGAGCACATCTATTCAACCTTGGCTTGACCGAGAGCAAGGACTACAGAAAATGTGGCGATGAACCTGAAGGCAGCATAAACATCGTTGGTCGCTGCCCAGGTCTCGCCGCAAAAAAAACACAGTTTACTGGGACGAGCATTTCTCGAACCCAGTGATCTTCCCAACTTGAAGGTCAGTGATCTGTATGGGCTGGTAAGCACTACCGTGCTTCAAGCAGACCACTGACCCAACCACAAAGTAGGTAATTACAAAAGATCTTATAGATCCAGGTGACACCAGGGTCTGGAGACAGCCCCGCCCCACTTCTTTTACTACTACTACTACTACTACTACTACCTTTAAAGGACTGATTGATTATAAAAACCCAATTATTTAACCAATGATAACAATAATAATAACATTCAATTATTAGTGCCATCTATCTAATTTCTTTAGAGGCTGATTACATTACAGAAATAATACAGAGAGATATAATCTATTAGTCTATCTAAACATTAAAGTGCGTAGCTGACCCGTGCCCACTTCGTTGGGCGGTAAAACTTTTTACTTGTAATGAAATTATGAGTGTGGTTTGGTTAGTACTGAGTGCTATGATTTATTTCCTGACTGCCAAAAGAAGGGTTATATATTTACTGCATATGTAGGTATGTATTTGCATGCCAATTTTACTATATTACCGTTGTTTGAGAGTGTCTTCTTGTGTGTGTCTTATTGTGTGTATTTAGCGAAATTTATGTGTGTGTATTTAATTTATATGTAATTTTATATGTATGTGTTTTGTGTATTTATATAATTTTGTATATAATATATAATTTTATATGTATTTTATATGTATGTAATTTTATATGTATGTAATTTTATATGTAAATTTATATGTAAATTTATGCGTGTGTATTTAACGAAATATTATCGACAGGATTAGCAATAATTTTAATACGATTCAACTACCTGGCTACGTTTCCTTTTACACGAAATTTAATACTTTGAAGAATGACGGTGTCGTCATATACGTTAGTGACAAATTTTCTAACAAACTGTTAGTAAAGGAGATACGTCTGGATGGAGCAAACTGCCTAAGCATACAACTAAACGATGACTTAAATATTATAGCTATTTACAGAAGCCCCTCGATGAGTAATATTCAAAAATTTCTATTAAGTTTAGATGACATACTGAAAAAAATTCAAACTCTAAAGCATATTATTCTGACAGGGGATCTAAATGTATCGATCAATGGCAAAAAACATCCGCAGGCAGACGAATATTTGGGTCTACTTATGGTCCATGGCCTACGCAGCCTCGTAGAAGCACCGACAAGAGAAATCAACAATTCCAGTAACTGTATTGATCACATTATGTGTCGCTCTAATTTCGCTACATCTTCTATTGTATATAAGACTTCTATTACAGACCACCATGCTTTACTATTTAAACTCTCTGATCAGTCATTTTCCGATTCTTCAAACAAAAAACATGGATCGTACGCAAAGAAAAGTTTAGATCCCATTAAAATCCAAAATGATATTGCTAATGCAGACTGGTCACAGGTATACAACGCCTTAAAAGTAAATAGGTCATCTGAATTATTTGTTAAAAAATTAAACGACATAATAAATGAAAATAGCTCTGCTCTACAAAAATAGTCGACATTAAACATAAACAAAAAATATTCAAACCCTGGATCACCAATGGACTCCTTTTTTGCATCCATAAACGAGATAGACTTCATTTAGCAGGTCGACGAAATCCTGATAATTTAATACTAAAGGAAAAAGCAAGAAAATATCGAAATCTATGCAATAAAATTATACATGAAACAAAGGTTAGATTTTATAAAAACAAAATAAACGAATCTAATGGGGACTTAAAGGCAACATGGAAAGTCATTAACGAAATCTCCAACAGAAACAGTCCTAAAGTTAAAGTAGATACTATTAATACAGGCAACGAAATATTATCTAGTAATGACAAACCACAAAGACTGGCAGACTACATCAATAGCCATTTTGCCAGTGTTGGCAAACGATTAGCCACAAACATATTGAGCAGATCAACTAATACATCTACTAACACATCTACGCCAATTTTCTCGAGCCCCGTATCATTGTTCCTACGACCGACTACGCCAAAAGAAGTGGCTAGTATAATATCTTCCTTGAAAAATAATTCGTCTGCAGGTATCGATAATCTCAATGCAGGTTTATTCAAAACTTCAAAGAATGAGTTAAGTGAGCCTATAGCGCACATAATAAACGCCAGTTTTAAAAAGGGGATATTTCCAGCCAATTTAAAATGTGCAAAAATCATTCCTATATTTAAAAGCGGAAATAAGCAGGATATTGCCAATTATAGGCCTATTTCACTCCTAAGCACATTATCGAAGATAATAGAAAAAGTAGTTAAAAATAGGCTTCTGAAATACTTAAATGAAAACAACTTTTTGTCAAAAAGTCAATTCGGGTTTAAGAATGGAATGGGCACTTTGGATGCCATTGCAAAGGTGACAAATTCTATTAGTGAAAGCCTGGACAGAGGCAATAAATGCTTGGCTATATTTTTAGATCTCGCGAAGGCTTTCGATACGGTTTCGCATGAAAAATTATTACAAAGACTAAGAGACATTGGATGTGTAGCACTAGCTTATGATTGGTTTAAGAGCTATCTGTCAAATAGAACCCAAATCACATCTATACATAATACTACCAGTAATCCTGTCGGTATATCGTTCGGCGTGCCCCAAGGCAGTGTGCTCGGGCCTATTTTATTTCTAATTTATATTAACAATCTATGTGATCTAGTAGGAAAAACTATATCATTTGCCGATGACACTACAATTATATTTGAAGGTGAAAACTGGAAAACGACATTTGAAAAAGCCAACAAAGGCATAAATATAGTTAGAGATTGGTTAGATAATTCGCTGCTCAGTTTAAATATAGAAAAAACAAAATTAATCACTTTTAGTATTAATGTTAAAGGTCAACCCTCATTGGAGCACAACGTTGTTATACACACATGCAACAGACAGAATGGTTGCAACTGTCATATTTTAGAAAGAGTGGAATCATTTAAATATCTCGGTATCACCATAGATACCGAGATATTTAGATAACTAAGATGGCAAGAACACACGGATAAATTAGCATCTAAAGTTCGTAAACTAGGATACACTTTCAAAGAGGTAAGAAATATTTTAGGCCCAAAAACACTAAAAAGCGTTTATTATGCATTGTGTGAGAGTATCTTGAGCTACGGGATGATAGGATGGGGCGGTTGTTCTAAAACCATTCTTTACCCCTTAGATATTGCACAAAAGTCGATTTTAAAGATTATCATGCGAAAGCCGTATCGTTATCCTTCGGAAAATCTTTTCAATGAATATAATGTGTTAGATATTAGGCAACTACCTATATTTAAAAACATCACTATCATATATTAAGTTCAATCAGATAAATATTTTTTCTCAAAATACCCTATCAACGAGGTTTTCCGAAGATAATAATATGATAGTACCCAGAAGGTATACTACTTTTGGTCAGCGAACCTATACATTCATTGCCCCACGGTTTTTCAATGCTCTTCCTGGCGGCATAAAATCAGCACAAAATAAGACCTACTTTAAAAGGCTGCTTAGAAACTGGCTTGTAAAAGAGGGAAGACAAGGAATTTAAAAAATACTGGACATTATAACCTAACCCGGATATTTAAATATTTTGAATCTTATATTGTATTATTTTATTATTATTATTTTATTTATTATTATTATTATTCTTTTGTTTTAACGTATATTAAGAGATAATTTGTTTTAGTTTTAACACTATTTTATCTTAGTTAGTTATAAGTAAAATGCAGGATTATTTTGTTTGAATTCTTATTCTAATTTTTACTATTTTAAATTGTTTTGTTTTTTTTTGTTTTTTTTATGATTTGAATTTATTTGCTGTCATTTTAATTTTCCACTTCTAACTTTAATTTAATTATTTAATTTGATCAAGTATTTAGTCACTTTTATTATTGTTTTGCAATTCCATTTTTGTGCATACATGGATTATATGCCACTCTTATAAACACGGTATTTGTGCAAGCACATTAAAAAAATAATGTTTACCTTAGAACAGGTCCCGGCCTAGTTAGGTGACGTTGCCACTAGACTATGCATTGTATTCTTTTTTCTGCTTTTGATTCAATTTTGAAAGTATTCCTAAGCTGAAATTGTTTACTTTTTAATTATTTGCATTACTTACATATATAAATAAATAAATAAATTTGTGAGTGTCTTATCTCTTTAACCATTTATGCAGTAAAAGTGAAATTATATGTAGTAAAAGAGAAAAGTCTTTTGTTTAAAACACTTGAGACGATAAATTAACTTATTTTGATATGAATTCATAATTGTTGATAATATGACCAATAAACATGACCTAACGATTTAAATTATTTTTTTAATTTGAAAAACTACTTTTTGTGACTTAAATATAAAAGTTAAACATATGCTGTCGCTGACTTTTTTGTAGGCATTATCAAGCTCTACAACTTTTCCCTAAAACTTAAACATATATCTCTCATCGTTAAGGCAGCGTTCGTTAGAAACGTTTTCGTTCGACCGTTTTTTTCCGACTTACTTTGGAAATCCGACTACCACGAAAAAGTCTTTTCATTTTTCGGATTAATATATAGCCTATGACACTCACAAATAACGTGGCTTTCTATTGGTAAAAGAATTTTCAAAATCGGTTCAGTAGATCCAGAGATTACTTCCTACAACATCACAAACTTTACCTCTTTATAATATTAGTATAGATTGAAACCTGTATACCAAAATAAATATTGACATCTTTATATAAATAATATTAAAATGATAAGAGCTAGGTATGGTTTAAACAATCGTTTGCAACTATATTATTAATATTTTATACCGTATCATACCGTATTATATAGAGCATCATCTACAGTGCGCTGCCATAATTGTATGCCATAAAAGTCGCCATATTGAACATAATAATAGAAGATTAATCAATTTTTGGGACTATGAGTCTACACTGAGAAAAATACAACGATGTAATACAAAGAAATACGCATGTTTTAACAAGGATTATGTATATAACGCGGACTGTGGTTCATACGTATGAATTAACATGACGCGTAACGGTATTGGCGTGACGGTAGTTACCGTGTCGTAATGTTATAACATAACAATATTTCATTACGTCTCGACATTGGAATCTCGCTTTTAATATGGCAGCATCTACATGTCGGACACATGCATCATGTTGAAACTACAGTATACTGTTATTTCCGTATTAAACATGTTGATACATATAATCGGATAATAGAGTTTATTTTTTTTTTTTGTAATTTAACAAAATTACGATTGAAACATTGTTATTCTGTATCAAAACCGTAATAAAAAAATGGTAATGTAAGAAGCAATCGAATATTTTTCTCATTGCGTTTCGTAGTGAAATCCTAGTTACCAAATTGAGTACCGTTTTCTCTAGAATGTGTAACGTCCCTTCCGGGATGCAACAGGTACGGCCAAGTTTTACTTCACAAATTTAGGGGCTAGTAATACATCAGCAAATATTGGGTCCTTACCTATGTAATTGCTGTTTTTTTCACACTGGCCATTTTGAACTTGGATAATTTGGGTTTGATTTGGAATTTCAAATTCTAATAAATTTTAATTTTAGGCCATGTTAGGGTCATCTATTTATTTGTTTTCCGTCGTTTGTTTTTGCTCAAACATTTTCGTTTGTGCAACCATGGCAAAGTAAAAAAAATTCATTATTTTCAAATATGAGATCCTGGGCGGGTGTTTTCTATTACAGTTTTTTGCAATCTGGCTATACAGATACCGTAAATGTGTATTGTTAAGAACTGCAAACAATGGTGGAGAAGCTCGTGATTAAATAACAGATCCTTGTCAATTGCTCATCGCCACTGCTTTTGCATGACAATGCATATCCACAGATTTCACTGCAAAGAGTCGCAAATTTGCAAGAGGCGGCTGGAGACTCTTAGTCACCCATCTTGGTCACCCATCATACTTGTAAACCTTGCTCCAATAGAGTTTAATTTTTTTTCAGAATTTCGATAACTTTTTACAAGGAAAAAAAATCAACTTTGAAGAGTCGGTAAATTGGCCTTAAATTTCATTTATAGAACAGCAACTTCATAGGCAAGGATCCAATATATCTTATATATATATATATATATAAAAATGAATCGCCGTGCGTTAGTCTCGCAAGATCTCGAAAATGACTCGACCGATTTGAATTATTATTTTTTTGTTTTGTTGCGTTGATTCAGGGGTGGTTTACAAAAAAAAATATTTAGGAAAAATTAAATTCCGTTCGATTATGTAAAATTGCAAAAAGTCGAAAAGTCGAAAAAGTCAAAAGAGTCGAAAAGGCCAAAAAAGTCGGAAAAGTCAAAAAAGTCGAAAAAGTCGAAAAAGTCAAAAAAGTCCAAAAAGTCGGAAAAGTCGAAAAAGCCTAAAAAGTCGAAAAAGCATTTATATTTCATCATGTAAATTAAATTGATTGAATTTTAACATTGAATTTTAACATTGAATTTTAACATTGAATTTTAACATTGAATTTATTTTAATTACAAACGACTTTCATTTAATCACTAAACGAAACTCAAACCGTACATGATTCGGCCATATTATACACTTTCGAGCAACTAAATCGACTCACCCCCTCAGTGCGGAAAACAACTTATTTTTTAAAAAAATGGCTAAGTAAATCCATACAATTATATACTTTTAAACCCCTTATTTTGTTAGCTGTACGTTAATACCATAATCATGAAAATTCGCTCAGGATCTTTTTTAAAAATTAAATAAATTTTAAAATGGGAGTAAAATGGATGTTCAGGAGTAGAAAACTAGGGATATTTAAAATTAAATTAAAACGGAAAATGCAAACCTAAGAAGGAAGGGTAATTAAATTAATATTAAGTGTTACTCCCCCTTGCCCGGATGACAGCTCGCATGCGGTTCCTCAACGTCCTGATCAGTTTTTTTTATCAAGTCTTGAGGAATCCCATCCCATTCCCCTAACAACGCTGTCTTGAGCTCGTAGATATTAGAAGTTGCCGGATTTCTGGCTCGGACTCTTCGTTTCACCTCGTCTCACAAATTCTCGATGGGATTCATGTCTGGACTGAGAGCTGGCCAATCCATCGTCCTCAAACCAACTTCATCTAAGAATCGCCTAGTGATAAGCGCTATGTGACACCGTGCATTATCGTGTATTAACACAGAGTTTTTTTCCCAATAAATCCTACATACGGTATGACATGATCTAGGAGAATAATTTTATATAGGGTTCAGCATTCAGGCCTTCTCTCCAAACTCCCACTGGCACGAAAACGAGGTTGGTCCTTCCCTCTGAAGAAATGCCAGCCCACACCATGCAAGAAACGCCGCCGTAGGAGACTGTTTCGGCGAAGCGGCACTGTGAAAATCACTCACTTGGACGCCTGGAGACCCAGTCTATTCTGTGAATGCCATACAGACACATTCTGCTCTCGACAGTAAATAAAACTGACCGTCATTGCTCTATGATCCAACTGACGTCCTCTCGAGCAAATTAAAGGCGCGCTAGCTGGTGGCGTGTGGTCAATTTAACACCTGTGACAGGTCTCTTTAGAACGAGGTCGGATTTTTTCAAGCGTCTTCTAATCGTTCACTGAATGACAGCTACCCCTTGAAATTGTCTCAGCTCCTGCTGTACATTAACGCCAGCGAGGTCACGATTCTGCAGTAACGGTCGTCTCTCTCAGAAGCGCACCGGAGCCGGCTGCTATTTGGTGTCCGATTGATGGTACCAGTTTATTCAAACCTCCTTTTTACTCTTGAGACGGCAGACTGACTAAATTTTATTTGACGAGCAACTGTACGTTGACTAAGGCCCTGCTGCAATAAATCAATAACCTGAGCGGTCTTTTTTGGTGTAGTATCCATACTTTTACGATAATAATGAGTTTGGCTTACGGAAATGTTTCCGCATCAACTAATGATAAGTAACTGCTAAAAATACACCTGTTCCGGAGGGATTTATGAGTGATTAAGACGCGAAAACTTTTTCCAATACTTCCGTTCAGATATTATTATTTCAAAAAGTTCTGAACCGATTTTTATAAAAATAGTGTCATTAGAAAGCTAGATAAATAAGTTTTAATAAAAGTGTATATTTGGTGTACATCCGGTTAGTCGTTTTAGAAAAAAACTGGTTTTTATCCGAACTGAGGGGGTGAGTCGATTTAGTTGCTCGCAAGTGTAGATTTCAATGAATTGGATTTTGAAAGTTGATTAGGATCAATAAACGTTTATGAAGAGTTACAATCAAATCAATTTTAGGTGGTACGAAGTTCACCGGGTCATCTAGTATATTATATATATATATTTACAAGTTGAACACGTATTAATAAAACGTTTCATAAGAATTATATTTAATCAAATATATAATTGTAGGTTTTTAAGTCAGATCAATAAATCTAAACGCATAAATACAAATCTTCTTTAAAATCTTAGTTTTAAAAGTGCGAGTTTTTATCAAAACGATGCCTTTTACAGTAGATGTATCGCTTTGACAAAATCTTCCATGGTAATTTCAACATTGTCAATTTTATAATATTTGATTGATCGAATCATATACATACAAGACGAATGACTTTGGTAGAGTATCTTTATTATGGTCTCCTAATATGTCAGTGTATACCTACATCTTCACTATTATCATATTTTTTTCTCACAAGACACAGATTTAAAGAAACTGATTTGATAGAAGTAAATGCTGACAGCGACAATTTTGATTTAGGTACGATTTAAATTCGATTTAAATTCGTACGTAAATGAATCAATGAAATATATTCTGATTTTAAATACGTCTCAAGCAAGGTGTTCTCGGTTGCACTTTACTTAGCACATAAAAAAACAAACGTTTAAATTTAATTTATGCCTACCAAAATTTAGAAGCATATTGCATTTTCCCTGATGTCGTGAGTTGTCGATATGATCAGACTCCAAAATTTGTATCCTCGGCTTAGCACATGCATTAGACCATTTATGTATCCCAAAAGAAGCGAATAGAAGAGATGGCTTACCATTGATAACGTCAAACTAGAAATGATTATATATGCTAATTGTATGCACTTATATATCGGTAGAATTGCTATTAAGTGGGGTATTTTTTGTGTGAACATAATATATGTAACTATGAAAGACACACTATTTTTCATACATTGATAAACTGCGACGTGTGAAAGACTCGTTTAACAAATTCAAATTCATTTTTTTTTGTTAACCCCTTGAGTATGATACGACCAAATCTGGTTCTGAAACAATTATCCGTTGAGTATGATACGACCAGATCTGGTTCCGCGTTTTTTTCACTTCTTTGACGTTCTCATATTTATTCATAATTATCTAATTGTTTTACAAAATGATATTTCAATATTCTATATTCGAAATTTCAATGCAATCATTGTGCAGTTGTTCTTTTTATGATTGGTGTAGTAGTTTCGTAGTTATAGTACTTTAAGGTCGATGTCGCCGAAAATCCTGCAAAAGAGACAGATGCATCCATGAAAATACATATTTACTCCAAGGGTTAATCTATAATATTACATATATTTTTAAAATTCAAAGCCATCCTAACTAGGCCTCGCCTGTAGGTAGGCTTATTATAAAACAAGGTAGAGTGGTTTTCGAAACTTGCTGTATTATCTTTGTATATTATTATGTTACATAGAAGATCTATGGACTTTGAAAGAAGTCACATTTTGACCATTGTAAAAAATGTTTTTGTATCGTTTTCTAAAAAATTTCTTCTCACTGATGTCTCCGGCTCCAAAAAAAAAACAGGAAACCATTGGAAAACCATCGTACAACCTTCATGTATTTTTTCTTTCAGAAAAAATAATTCAATTGTAGTTCGACATTGAGCAATCTAATACACTATACAGGTGAGTTTTTAATTAGTCACATCCTTGAAGTGGATAAATCAGTACGAGCAAATAAGCAACTTTTGATAGAAGAAATTAGAATAAACAACAAAAAAAATGAAAATTGAAAAAAGTTTGAAAATGAAAAAAAATATATGCCCATTGCGCCATCTAGCGGTAGGTAAAATATATCGAATATTGTTTATTTGCGATGTTTTACCTATTGCTAGATGGCGTAGCGCACTCAACGCGTGTCAAACTTTAAAGATCAGTCTTTTGTTTTAATGTTTTTTTAAATATAAAAAAAAAATGTGTTGTTCCCAAAGTTTAATATCAAAAGTTGCCTGTTTGCTTGTACTGATTCACGCACTTCAAGGATATCACTAATTAAAAACTCACTATGTATAATGAACGCCTGTACATACCCAGAAACCAATCCTAGGTACTTATATACATACGCGCTGTTCTGGTGCGCTATCGGAGGGACCTCATGAGGAACACGGATAAAGACAAACCAGAGCACGAACACAACACTAGACACAAAGCCAAACAGATTCAACCAAAAATGAGGACTGTATACGGACAACGACACTACGCATATCTCGGACCTAAACTCTATAATATATTTAACTCGTACACAGGACAGATTTTAAACATAACCGACAACCAGTTTAAGAGACGGGTGTCTCATTGGCTCTCGAATTATACTAGAGATGAATGCGAAAGTATGATATATTAAAATATTTTATTTCTAACCACAAATTATAGGATATACAGATGTAAATTATAGATATACTGATATACAGATTATAATATGTTATATTTTATTATGTTATACTATATTATATATTATGATACATTATTTTATATGTTAAAATATATTATATTGTATTATGTTATGTTATATTATATTATTTATGGGTGAGGCCGCCATTTTTTGCTGATTTCGTTAACAAAAACCTCCGCTGCCTGTATTTTTTAAATTACGTTTCTTTTGTAATTTACGATAATTGCAACGAGGCAAGCAACAATAGGGCTCACGTTGTCACTTTAAATATTTCAGTTTAGTTGGGAAAATAAAAAGATGTGTCGAATGAAACGTGAAAAAAAGAAGGATTTTTACAAAAAAACACCTATCCGCCACGGTAGAGGTATACTTTAAGTGACGCTGTAGCAAAAAGTAAGAGATATTTTGAGACACGACTGTTGTGTGAAGAATACTCATATAAATAGCTATCATTATTTTTAATTTCGTAACGTTGTTTCTAGGACCTTCCGTGAAAAAATATACAATTTTCAATTTTGTCGTAATACTTTACTTATACGCTACTCTATCAACGTCACCAATATTTCCGGGCACGTATTAAAACCAAAGTTTTTAGGGTCACGATCGGGGGCTGGCAACACCAAAGTTTAGATAATCTGTGGTCAGCAGCGGCTTGAAGGCAGCCATTTTTTTGACAGTCGATAAGTCAACGTCACCTCGAGTGAATGTGCACGCTGTTTCCCGAGGAAGATTTTTGAAAATAAAAAGGTGAGTTTTCGTGTTTTCATAAAAGTTATCAGTGTACACTGTGTGTTAAGATGAAATTCATGTTTGGAGCTGTAATGCGATTGAAATTGTACGTTATTTACAGAGTTCTGACCGGTTTTGTCAACGCGACCGGTAGCGTATATGTACCACTACGCCACCTTTTTTTGTATTCGCCACCTCTGGTGACGTATATATTCGTCACTTCCTATACGCTACCAAAATAAAGGTGAGTTTTCACTTGTTTTTTTATTGCTATTTAAACAAAGACACCGACTGAATAACAGGTCGAGTTTGAGCAGACTTACATGATTGATACTAATATTACGGGCTTGTCAATATGATGGATTTAAATTAATTAATTATTTTTCATCGAGCCCCTGGTTTACGTTAGCTATAATTTTCACTCTCATAATAGTAGAGTTTCACTCTCAGAATATCAGTTCAAAAAGGCTTCATGCGCGGCGTCTCGGGCTGCCTCGAGCACAACTCTCTCCTGGCTGCTGCCATCAAGGATGCGAGACAGCACGAACGCCAAATCAATGTATGCTGGCTCGACCTAGAGAATGCCTTTGGGTCAGTCCGACACAGTCTCCTCCACTTTGCACTCCGCTGGTACAACTTCCCACCAGTCGTGCGTGACATTGTAGCCTCCTACTACAACTGTCTGACTTTCCATGTTAAAACGCAAGAATGGACTACCCGCTCTATACCATATTCAATTGGACTATTTCAGGGCTGTTGCCTCTCCCCGACGATTTTTAATATAGTTTTTAATATACTTCTGGAAAGCCTGAGCCAGTTTGACAGGAAGTGGGGCTACCGTTTTAAAACAGACGGCCAATACACCTCGTCGTGCCTCGCTTTTGCCGACGACCTAACTTTCATTACCAGAAGCCCCAAGCAGCTTTCCCTGCTATTACAGAAAGTGGAGCTTTTCTGCGACTGGTCAGGCTGTATAAAAGTGAAGCCCTCCAAATGTTTTTTGCCTTGGACTCGCCCGCATGGGCACAAAATTTACATCCTATGACCCCAAATTGGTCTATAAGGGCTCTAATATCTCCCTTATAGACCCAAACAATCATTTCAAATTCCTCGGCAGAAAAATCACCCATCAGGGAAAAGACGTCTCGGGCGATCATGTTATAGAGCATTTCAAAAGTTGCCTGGCGAAAATAGATGCCTTGCTAATTTCTGGCCCTCGTAAGGCCTGGATCTATGACAATTATCTAATGTCACATTTGTCATGGCCCTTTCTTATTTACGATTTTACCAAAACCCAACTGTCCCGTCTAGATGCACTGGTGACAGCTAGTTTAAAATCCTGGCTGTCCTTAGCCAAACCAGCTGACCCCTCGACTCTCTTCAGGTCCAAACAAAATTTTGGGCTAGCGCTTAAACTGCCCTCTCTGCTCTACGCCAACTCCAGAATAACCAAAAATTCGATTCTGTGCAATTCCAAAGATCCGGCAATATCGAAGCACGTAATAAGTGGCTGTAGTGATTCAAATGAACTACAAGCCCGCGTAGACTTCCACAAAAGGTTCCTTACTGGAATCAGCCAGAATGGCACTGGTCTGGGGTATGGCAGTACAACCACGAGCGACGTGGACTTGAAGAAGTCTCTTTTGCGGGGAGATTACGACAGCAAGAGTATGGCTCATGCTATTGGCCTTCAATGCCAGAATGATTGGACAACAATTGGTGACTTTTGCATTCCGCCTCCAATGCACTGGAAGGTAATGCTCTATGACTGGACGCCAGAGATGCTGAAATTTTATTTGAATGCCTTTCAGCATACACTTCCAGACCCCAGTAACCTCGCTCGTTGGAGCTTTGCCGAGGATAGTTCTTGTCCCCTCTGTAGCAATACCCCTTGCACAGCTAGGCACATTCTAGCTGGCTGCAAGGTGGCCTTAGATCAAGGACGGTACACTTACCGCCATGACAAAGTTCTCGCTGTTATTCGCGAGGTAATTAGTCTCTCAGTGGCTCGTGCCAACAAGGGTTTGACAGTATCCTCCAAACCCCCAATACAGTTTGTGCGGGATGGCTCTAAAGGCAAAAAACATTTAACTACAAAACCTTTCTCAATAATCGAGAAAGCTACAGATTGGATTCTGGAGGTTGATTCGGTCTCTAAGCAGTATAAATTCCCTGAAAGTCTCGGATGCACAGCCCTCCGTCCAGATATAACTCTTTACTCTCTATCTCGGAAGGTGGCTCTTATCGTAGAATTAACTGTTCCATGGGAATCAAATATCCCAAAAGACCATGAGTACAAATTAAATAAATACCATGATCTTGCAAATGCCGTAACCCGGAACGGCTTCACTGTTCACCTTCACGCGGTGGAAGTTGGCGCTCGTGGCCTGCCAGCTAAATCTCTATTTCACCTCTTTAAAGATCTTGGCCTTTCCAGAAAAATAATCAACTCTTTCTTAGAAAAATTATCTAAAACTGCGATTTGCGCATCTCAAATTCTATGGCTTCGAAGGGGGAGTGAATGGGTGGCAAGGTGAACGCTCACATGTGGCAAGACAGCTGTCCTAAACCTACCACAGCCGGTTCGTAAGTCCGGAATCCACTGCTCACCCCCCAGAAGTGTAAAAAAATAGTATTATGATGGGCCCGACTCCGGTCGGTGAATTCCATGGCAGCTCCGTTTGTATTTATTTATTTATTGTCCTTATGTTTTTATTATTGTTGATATCACTGAATTTTCAACGTTTGTCAGTTATTGAAAATTTATTCATTATTAACTTTGATAAAACCAAATCGGAAGACGTATCGAACTCAAAATGTGGCACAACGAAACTGCGTACCTACATGTTCTCCGAACGGCTTAGTCAGATTTTTGTGTTTTCTGCATGACATAATTTGACAGCTGACAGTTTTATTGTTTGGTTTTGCATGACACATTTAAGTGATGTAAAGGGAGTTATCATATTTTATCTTCCTAATTTGATTACATCAAAGATTCTACATTTATTACAGATGCCTTTAACATCAGCAGAGAAATCTAAAAGGTATAGAGAGAGACTTAAAAATAACCCAGAAAAATATGATATATCTAAACGAAAAAGCAGAGCAAGATCTTCTAAACAGTATCAAAGAAAGATGAAGGATTTGGATGAAAGCAAGAAAAATGATATGAGATTAGAATGGCGCCAACAATATGCTTCAAGAAAGCGTAATACAAATCTTCGAGGCAATAGTAATAGCACAGAAACTAATTCTAACGAAGTACACAGTGAGGTGAGTGAAGTTATTATTTATAGTAGAAAATTATAGATTTTGGCGTATGAACACAAATTTCACTATATTATTTTGTTACCAGGTGCAAAATATCAACGCCGAGATACAGCCAAAAACTAAACTAGATAAAACTGAAGTAAGTAAAATAAGAAGAAACGTTGTCAATATTTTGAGACGAGAAAACGCAGAACTGACGCAAAGACTCCTTACTTTAGAAAGGGGATTTAATACACTTCGCAGAGAAATGCGCGATTTGAAAAAGAAATATCAAGACACAAGACAAGAAGTACAAACAAACATCGAAAATGTAACTGTCTCAAGACAAGAAGACACTCCTCTCAAAAGAAGTGACGAGTTTGCAGTAACACATCTTGCTGCACTTGAAACTCCCAAAAAGGAATTAATTAAACGGAAAATATTTGAATACAACGTTCTCACGGACTCATTAAAGAAAACTTATAAATCTTTCAATAATACCGAAAGAAATGTTTTAAAAGAGGTTTTCGACAACGAGTTTGTGAAGAGATATAAAGTCACCACAAACCTAACTCAGAATATTGGACTTAAAAGTAACATAAGGAAAAAAAAAGAAAACAAAAAGGTAGCAGAAGAATTAAAAGAAAGATTAAGAAAATTTTATGAAAGAGATGATGTGAGCAGAGCAAGCGCTGGGAAAAAAGAATGTCTTACAAACAAAAAAGTTAAAAAACAAAAGAGATACTTATTAGATAAACTCAGAAATCTGCATCTTAAGTATATGATTGAAGTTGGTAAAATTTCTTTCAGCACATTTAAAAAGCACAGACCTTTTTATGTGGTGGCTCCAAATTTGAAAAATTTAGAAACATGTGCTTGTTTAAAACATGCAAACATGCAATTCATAATAAATGCTCTGAAATCTGCTGGTATATTAGAAAATAACGATCTGAATATGATAATTGCAAGTCTTGTTTGCGACCAAACGTTCAAGGGGTGTATGTATGGTGAGTGCAATGCTTGTGCAGAAAACTTTATTAAAGTTGATGAAATTGAAAATAACAAAAGAGTCAAATGGTTTGCTTGGACATTTAAAAACTATGTTTATAATGAAAAGGGCACCACTAAAACCTCGAAACGCATGGCCAAGATGGAAAAAACTGGACCTATAAATGAATTATTAGATTCCTTTCACGTCCAACTAAAGGCTTTCAAGATTCACCTTTATAACGTACGCCATCAATATAAACAATATAAGCTGTGCATAGAAAACCTGGACAATAATGAAGCTGCTATTCATATAGACTTTTCAGAGAATTGGGTTGCTAAATACAACGAAGAGGTGCAAGCTATGCATTTTGGGGCATCAAAAACACAAATAACGCTGCACACTGGCGTTCTCTACGTCAAAAATGCAAAACCATTCTCATTTTGTTCCATTTCAGCGGAAAATTCACATGGTCCAGAAGCTATTTGGGGGCATCTTCATCCGATTATGAAACATATAAGGTCAGCACATCCAAACATCAACAATCTTCATTTTCCTTCAGACGGACCGACAACTCAGTATAAACAAAAGAAGAATTTTTATCTTCTATGCACAAAAATGTATGAGCTTGGATTTAACGCAACATGGTCATTTTTTGAGGCTTCCCATGGAAAGGGGGCAGCGGACGGAATTGGTGGTAGCGTTAAAAGAGCCTTAGATTTTAAGGTTTCACATGGTCTAGATATACCAGACGCTCAAACAGCATTTGAAGTTTTACAGAATGCAGAATCGACAGTCAAAATGTTTTTGGTACCACCTGAAAACATTCAGCGTTTAGATACCAGTATTGTACAGAAACTGCTTCCTATCCGTAATACATTGAAGATACATCAACTCATCACGCATTCAAAGTTTGCTGTGAAGCACCGCATTCTATCTTGTTTTTGCCAAAGTTTGAAAGGAAAATGCAAATGCCATAATCCTGAGTTACACGTTTTTAATTTTGATGAAAAGTCGCCCAATGATTGTCAAATGGAAAAGGTAGACGAATCATGCATATTTTTAGACGAAGTGACGGGAAATATCATAAAAAGTAAAAAAATATGCAATAAACACAACACTGTTGATTTCAATGATGAAGACATCTTTCCTGTTGATTTTAATGAAGAAGACATCTTTCAAACAAAATATTTAGATGATGCAAGCACATTGTTACCAAATATCGACGAAATAACGGAAGATTTTTTTTCGAAAAAACGAAAAATAGAAGACACTTTGAACTTGACAACTAATCACAAGAAAAATAAACGCTTGAAAAGAAATACATTCCTGAAAGAAAAACGTAGCCTGATTGATAGTTCTGACGAAGAAAATGAGTCTGATAATTATTCTGTTCATGACTCATCGGACTCTGATTTTGCCGCTGGGACGGACTCGGAAGTGACTGATGACAATGATTTTGAACGCAACAAGGACACAAACATAGAAATAATTGTAGGATCATTTGTTTTGGTTAAGTTTCTTACTGAGAAAAGGACTAAACGCTATATTGGAGAAGTCACAGAAATATATGAAAATGGTTATAAAGTGAAGTTTTTACGAAACAAAGGAAAAGGGAAATTTGCTTGGCCAATTACCGAAGACAAATCTGTCGTATACAGATCCGACATCGAACAGATACTTCAGAAACCAAAAACAGAGAGAAGAGGTTTAAAAACCTTTGACATTGAAGATCTGAGCATAATAATAGAGTAAGAGTAAGAAAAGAAGAGGGAATGTCATTGTACAATTTAGATTTTTATGCGGTTTTTAGTTTAACCTATGAAAACTTGCTTGAATACACGCTGATGCCTCTCACAATAGCGTATTCACATTTTTGTAAATTTTGTATGTGTGCCTAATAACAAAATTCTACTTTAATAAAGTTGATTTCATTACTTAAATGGGTTTTCTGTGCTTTGCTGACGGGCAAAGACGACTCATGACATTTTTTGATTCTTGTAATTTAGTTAAATAATTTAAAAATTAGGCTTGTGTAGAACAACCCTTAACATTTTATCCGTCACTTTATACGCGACTCAACGTCACCGACGCGTAGCAGAGTCCACGTCACCAATCTATTACTTCTTCGCCATATCAGCAAAAAATGGCGGCCTCACCCTTATATTATATTATGCTAAATTATATTACGTACTGTTTTTTTATGAGACGGAAGTAGGACAGCAATCAAGGCGTACGGGCTCAGCAAATACCCCAGAACTTTGTATCCATCACCCCAACACAGGCGTATACCTAGTGGGGTGATGTAATCCTGACAAGTAGGTAATGCCCGTTCGCGATTTTTATAATATGTATTTTTTTTAATATGTTAAAAAAATGAACGCAATCTATTTTATGTACCTAACTATAAAAATAGGATAAAGTATAAATAAATAAAATATATATATATATATATATATATATATATATATATATATATATATATATATATATATATATATATATATATATATATATATATATATATATATATATATATATATATATATATATATATATATATATATATATATATAGGTATATATATACGCTATACACTTATGCGCTACATACTACATACGCAATATACGCATACGCTATATAATTATAGGTACGCTATATACTTATATACACATATATATATACTTACGCCGATCGGTCCGAAGTTACTCAATATGTCTACTTGGAATGTCACATACGGATCAGATTGATTAGTAGATATTTCTATTTGTGATAATGTGGCGTTTCTTTTCTTCGGACCAGCGCATTTGAAAAAAGATCTTGCTTTTACTTTATAAAGGCCCTGCTTACAGAGAATTTGGTTAGTGTATGTAATTTTCTCTACCTAAATTTAACTTTCCCGGCCAGACAACGGTTAGGGAAAGTAATGTGAATGCTAAAAAAAAAATCATATGAAGACGGAAATATCCATTTAACCCCCTCCCCCTACGAGATGATTAAGACAATTTCCAGATTAAAGTCTGTATGTGTGTCTATGTATGTGTCTGTGAGTTTGTGTGTGTCTCTCTCTCTCTCTGTGTGTGTGTGTGTGTGTGTGTGTGTGTGTATGTGTGTGTGTGTGTGTGTGTGTGTGTATTCCTCCAGGATATCGTCCAAACGCTTCATCTGATTGACCTGAAATTTGGCATGCAGGCATCATAAGATTGTGGCAAGAGTTATTACATTTACGTCGTGTCCAATTGGCGGCTAAAAACCGCTCTTGGGCGTGTCAAAATATTTGTGTTTTAAGTAATAAGTATCATTAATACTTTAATCTTTACTTAACATACATATATTAATTAAAAAATATATATATATATGTATATATATATATATATATATATATATATATATATATATATATATATATATATATATATATATATATATATATATATATATATATATATATATATATAGTATCTAAGAAACTTTGGAACCTACTAAAAGTTATTCGTCGTAGAATCGTATTACAAAACAAAAGGCTTATTTAATAAAATATTCAATAAGTCTAATGGCTACCTACTAAACACACAATAATTAAAATAGTCTGTTAAAAAGTTGAATAATCAAAGCAGAAGCTTAACAATTTAAATAGTCAATAAATCGAATATATAATATGTACTCAAAACTGTACATAGTAACATCCAAAGTAGTAAGTAAATTGCTAAATAATCAAACTAAAGCTAAATCTTACATTTAAATACTAAAAGTACATATATAATTATCATTCAAATTGTGATTGAAATCGGTCCACCAGGAGGCGCGCTAGTCAAATTTCTAACTCGAAATATTGAAGTTAGAGGCTTGAAATTCATTACACAGATGCGTCGCTGGTCCGATACATTGTGATATTTCGGTTGGAATATTTCTTATACAAGCGACATGAATAATTTTTCAACTCAGCTGTATTTAATAAAATACTACATCACATTGGAAAAAAGCCATTTTAACACCACAGAAATACGAAAATACTAGAATATTATACTACATTTGCGATCGTTACTTGACTCAATTACTATCAGCTGGAAGGGCGGGGGGGGGGGGGGCTTGTCTGCTTACCGGGAAAGTCTAGGGGTGACACAAATGATTTAACTAAATACTCACATTGCCTGGTACAATTGGAGGTTTGATGCTCTCGGCTAAATTTTTCAAATCAGGTGGAACCTCTTCGTGGTTGAACGCATTCAAACGTTCACATAAAATCAAAAAACAAATTGAACGAAGAATATTTTTTCTCAATGAGAGCATTTTTGATTATTATATATTATTATTATTATATATTATCGTTAGGCATTTGATTAAAGCACGTTCCACGATGGCACCCTCGCCAGTAATGCCGCAATCTTCCGTTTTATCTATAATTGTATCATGCAGAAATTGTGGGTAATCCTCATTATATTGTATTTATATTGAATAGTACTAATCACGATGATTTGCACGAATTGTTGTTGGTATTACCATTAGATTATATAGGGCACTAGATTGATCAAACGGGCGAGCCCGTCACCTTTGGCTAATATAACTATATATGATATTTCTCTTAGCCAACTCGAGAGTATTTTTTCGTCATTTTACTAACGCACTCTACGCAATGGCAATGCTCGTCAATAATAAAGCCTAAGCACAAATTATTAATATATTTTTAAATAGTACGTACATATGTTGATTATATTTTAACATTCAACTAATTACCAATTCATTTTGTTGTTACATATTGTTTTGACAATGAATTGTACTTTATTTTATAATATTTTTTATATTTCTTAACATAATAAATTAAATATTACTTATTGACTTTTTATTTTTTTAATTAGAGATTTATCTTACTCTTTACTTTAGTTTTATGTAAATTCTCTGATTGTCTCGCTCTAATTGATTGTTTTTTTTAGGATCATATTTTAGGGCAATTTAGTTTTATGAGCATTTTAATAAAACTTTTACATAATTTATTGTAAAATTAGAGTCCTGTCTATCCTAGAATGGGCTAGTCCCAGTTGGGTGACAGAATCAAATAAGCAAAAGGTTAAGGTTTTGCCATTGGGTTCCTGTTTTTTTATAAGCAAAAACAATGTTTTATAGTAATTAATTCCTATATAAATAAAATAAATAAATAAAATACCACGATCTTTTGTTTTATCACTAAGGGGCCGTCCACATATTACGTAATCACCGAAGGAGGGAGGAGGGGTTGGACTTGTGGCTTACGCTTGATTGAAGTCGGGACCATTTTTAGTGTTTGGATTCATCGTCTCACCGCCCATCACAGCCTCACTAGATTTTCATATTATTACTATTATTATTTTTTTGTCAACGTAGACAATTTACCTAGTTCTTAAGTAGTTTGTAAGTGATATTGTTAAATATTATGTTTTTTTTTAATAAACGGTTTACGGGGTGTCGGAGGGGGTATAAACCCGGAGAATCCTTCTCCATGTCTTCGTTCGTCCACTCCTCACGCACTACCCTTCCGGTATGTGTGAGGTTGTCGTTGCACTACATCCCGGGCAGATAAAACGACCCATGTCGTTAGAACCGCCCGGGTGGTGGGCAGGTTTCTCCCCTCGCCCGTCACCGCGTAAATATTAAAGGTCTAAATATAGTGGTAATATCGGAATAATTGTATATGATTTATGTGTAATTATGTCATTGGGTTATGCACTGACTAATCACGATGAGATGAGATGAGATGAGATTGAATCTATAATAAACGACAGTGGTACCGGCGATGATATATTTTCTTATAATATTGGTAATCATATTGGATATATTAACCTCGACGGATTCTAAAAACCTCAATGGGGCAGATCAGGAGAAAAAATAAAGAAACAGATAATATACGCATTCCATTAGATTTATTAGATAACGTCAGAAATACAACGAGTTACGCCTTCAATGGAATAAAATCATAAATACTCATCACACATATAAAATTAGCCGACTTTGAATAGAACTTTGCCGCAGATCCAACTCTACCATAAACAAAATTTTCACCGACGGCTCTATGAATGTCGCGATCGAAATATATCTTCAGTTTAAAAGTATTCTGCAATAATAAAAAAAATATTATATATAGCTGCATATTCTCTCTCTGTTTTTTTCTATTTTTATGAACCTACCTGTTTGAACACGCAGTTCTCTGTAGGTTTCATATAATTGACGAAATGTCTTATGTAAAAATTTTGACAAATATTTGGCATTTGATAACTGAATAGAGTATTTATTGCCGTATTATTGAGAAAGTGATATACGAATAATTCACCCTGAAAAAGTTAATAATAGTAGTTTCATTAAAAAACAAATCACTTTACAACGTTGTTGTAAGGTCAATAAAATTTCGAGACTGATTTAACCAAAAACCTTAAATTGTCCATCACCACCAGGTTTAGACTTCTCTTCGGTATCCCAAAATCGGAACTTGACCTGTAAAGCGTCTGTGATAGGTCATTTACACTCTCGCGCGAGGCGCGAGGCGAGACGCGGGACCCTTATAGTAAACAAACGGAACAGAGGCAAAGCTTCTAACGAGCGTACAAATTTTTTATATACTTTGCTAGAAGCTTTGCCTCTGTTCCGTTTGTTTACGATGTGGTCCCGCGTCTCGCCTCGCGCCTCGTGCGAGAGTGTAAATGAGCTATGACAAATGCCAACGGTGGGACGTATTCCCTTGTCGCCGCGGTATACCTATACATCTTTATGTATATATCGAAAGCGCGCGGCCGCGTGGCATTGCAAAACTACCTAAATTTTTAGTCGCGTCAACTCGGAAGCGAGCCTTAAAAAAATATCTACGCGTGACTGTCAACTTATGATATTTTGATGAATTATTGAATTTATGCAGAAATGATTTAGTGTGTAGCAACTTTTTTTTCAACCACAGAAATTTAGCTCTCTTTTAAATTACTGTGTAGCCGGGCTACCTTACGCAGATCCGGGGCTGCCTGTACATACCCAGAAACCAATCCTAGGTACTTATATATTGTACTTACGCTGACGGCCTCCACGCATGAAGTGCGAGCCTGGGTAGGACTCTGGCCTTATGGTTAGTTTCCCCTGGGAATCAACCTCCTGGCGCTCCTGGACGGTCTGCGCACCGTGCGGCATAAGCCAATCGATTGCGCACTCTGACTAACAGTCGGGGGAGTCTGGAAGCAGTACCTACTGTTTCCTATAGAGCGGGGGTGGTTGCGGACCTTACGGCGACTGCTCTTGAAACGACCATCGGCTATCCGATCCTGGGTGAACATCCCGGGATAAGGACGCTGTGGTCCGCGATAGATTCGGTATACACCGTTTCACCGCTTCGTAAGGGAGAGAACCGCGCAAGCGACCTCGAACTCGTAACCAATCGAGAGACTGGAGTAATCTGGTCACAATTGGAAGTAAGGGCGTGAGTGTAGGCCCGCCGGGTAACACTCCTGACTATCTCGCGGTTAAGGCGTTGGCCTCTTACGGGCTTGTGGCGTAGCTGGATGGTGGACTGTTTTGTCCTCAAATTCTTCTGCGCTCACTTCCAGGGAGATAGAACGACTAATCGTTAAAACTTCCTGAGGTGACGGGCTCGCCCGCTGCAGTCGACAACCCAAGCTGGCCACAGCTGCACTCTCGCTCACCTCTATAGGATACACGTCCTCCCGTCTTCCCAATGCGATTGCGGTCATGCAGTCTGCACTGCTGACCACCTCTTTTTTAACTGCCCATTTAACAACAACTATCCTAATTTCGTCTCGGACCTTACAGCCCTCAAAATTCAGCTCCCACTGTGTGTGGGCCATCTCGTCTCCCTGTGGACCATCTCGTCTCCCTAAGGCGTTGACCTCTTACGGGCTTGTGGCGTAGCTAGATGGTAGACTGTTTTGTCCTCAAGTCTTCTGCGCTCACTCCAGGGAGATAGAACGACTAATCGTTAAAACTTTCTGAGGTGACGGGCTCGTCCGCTGTAGTCGACAACCCTAGTTGTACTTACGCCAATCGGTCCGATATTATTCAATACATCCACTTCAAATTTCACATACTGATCCGATTGATTAGTAGAGATTTCTATTTGAGTTATTGCGGCGTTTCTTTTCTTCGGTCCCGCGCATTTGAAAAAAGATCTTGCTTCTACTTTGTAAAGACCCTGCTCACAGATAATTCGGTTAGTGTATGCAATTTTCTCAAGCAATTTTTAAAAAATAAATACTAACACTGCCTTGTATGATTGGAGTTTTTATGCTCTCGGCCATTTTTTTCAAATCAGGTGGAACCTGTTCATGATGGAACGCGTTCAAGCGTTCACATAACATCACAAAACAAATGAAACGAAGAATATTTTTTCTCAATGAGAGCATTTTTTCGATATCGGATATTGGATCATGCAATGGCAACGCTCACCAGTAATGCCACGATATTCAGTTTTGTCACTAATCGTATAATGCAGCAATTGTAGCTAAGCGTAATTATATTGTCTTTATGTTGTTTAATTTCTAGAATAATTATGATGATTGGCAAAAAATGGTTGTTGGTATACCTATTTACGTGTTCTTGCTACTTTTCTGGTGATCTTATTCTGTGAACTGAAATATTTTTGATCATGATAGGAAACGGAGATTTAAAAACGTTAAAGCGAGCTGCGTAGAAAGATTTTCGAACTGGGCGAGGAGGATAGCTAAATGTATATTTTTTCCTAAAATATTGTTTTATTTAACAATAAATATTGATAGATACATACTTTATTTTATTAAATAGATATTTCACTAAATAAAATAGATTTTATTTGTATAACGGAAGGTGGTGGCCACAGTTTTGTTTTGATCACCAATACTTACATAATTTGACGATGGGTTAACCGTATGGTTAACGATGGGTTACATTTAACGATGGGATACGTGAGAGCGGAAATATAAAATATATATGTGAAATCGTAATCGACATCTAAATCGTGTTAGATGTGGTAGTCCTGAAAAGCACATTGGTTTATTGCGGCTGCGTTACAGTTGCCTCATGCTCTATGAAAAATTGCGAATAATATACATTTTTTGTTTCTGTCAATTTTACTTATTTAATTAATATTTCTTATGTCATTCCTTGACTAATTCTGGAAACGGAGTAGGTTTTTAGTTGTTAGTATTTATTTCCTTTTTTTATGACATATTTCCTCTAACTATTATATGTCTATGCATTTAGTGTTTATATTATATTTTAAGTTGCTATAATATTTTTATTTTATTTTGTACTTTAACTATTTTATTCCAATTTGAATAGCGTGTATTTTATGTATTTGTGTATTATGTATATGTAGTAGAACTTCTGATACATCTAGACTACTCCTACTGTAAGTTGCTTGTTTCTTCGTGAACTTAAATTGAAAATAGTTTATGCGAGCGAGATAGGCCAATACGTTAGAGCGAAATATGAAATGAATGACTGTCACTTTTCCAGCATAAAACTAGCTATCAAAAGCGGCCTAATGTAAGACCGTAAGAAATGTTTTCAAACTAATTCAAATGGTTTTATGTGCGGCAGGTAGTTTTTACCGGAACAAACACCTACATTAGTTCAGTTTACGCGCACTGCTGTGTCTTCTTCTTCTTCTTTCTTTTCCTTGTGGCAATTCCACGCAGCTAGGGTGCTGGTGATTTTGTGCCAGTTTGTATGTATTGTTGACGGGAGGATGACTACTGTTAATGTTAGTACCTACAAAAAAAAAACAAAAAGGAAGGGACATCACAATTGCATACACAGAAGACAACATAGAGACTAAAAACATAACAGAATATTAGGGGAATATTTTGGAGGAAGAAAAAGGAGAAGGGTCAAGGTAATGTTCGCATAAACTATTTTCCGATGGTAGTTCACGAAAAAGAATAAGCTAAGCTCATCTAAGTATCATCTGATATTTTTCTCGTAAAAATAATTCCTTTACGGCCGGCCTGCTGTCACTGATAATTTCACTGCGATAGCGGTAGCGATTTAATACAAACCGCCCAGCACTATTCAAAAGTAGGGTTATGTTATCTGTCATTTTTTCGTAAACTGACGTGCTTAACAAAATTTTACAAAAATGCCTTTTATGATAGGAAAAGCGCCTATTCGGCGTACAATACAATATTTAAGCGCCGGTAAACTAGTTTTTAGAGACAACGTTCGTATATTTGCCATAAACTATAACGTCTTCGGCGATCATCACAAGGGCATCAAGGAATTCGTTTTCTGGTCCGTGCCCCAGTTGCAGTACAAGAATCCGGGCGTGCAGATAGCATTATTCAAAAATATGACTCCTTCGCCGTTCCTGCGGGTGTTCTTCGTGGACGGTGGACATTTGCTGGTCGACGTGGATGGCAAATCGAAAGACGACATTGTCAACCATTTAATTAAAGTTGTTGGGAAGTCGGAAGAGGTGCTGGCCAGGGAAGCGGTTCTGAAAGAGAAGAAGGATAATCCTGCTAACTTCGGCGTTGGTTGCGATAGGCCTTGCATATGTGAAGTTCTCGGGCAGGTTCCTTGTCCTGGCGTCGTACCGCTACCTAAATTCATGCGAGGGAAATACATATTCGCAAAGGACAATTGATAGTCATATTTATGCATACGTTTTGTAGATAAATTAGCATTTAAGGAATAAAAATAATTATATAAGTAAGTCCATCAAGGGTTATTATTTTTACACGACTGCCCAACAAAAAGGAGTGTGTTCAGGGCTCATGTATGTATGTTTTCTGATTTTTTATTTCACTTAACTTCTAAACGCATTAACCAATTTAGAAGTGTTTGGTATTGTTAGAATCATTGTCATCCCGAGTGTCATAGGATACCTAATAAGCCCGAATGTCAAATAAATAATTGTCTAAATGTCCAAATGTCAATAAATTGAGATAAATATATCGTTTTTGAAATCATGTGAAAGGTCTGATTAAGTACAATCCAAAAATATAGGTGTATATATCAGTGGCGTAGCGTGCCTTGGCGGGGCCCCGTATATAAATTTGTTTGGGGGCCCTTAGGAAGGGTAAAGATTTCTCACAAAAGAAAAAAAAATGTTTGCATAAAATTATAAGAAATATATATTCATCATAACTATCTATCTGTCACTTTTTCCAAAATTTTTACAAACAATTCAAATTGAATATTCACTCTCCTTCAGCGGCGCCGACTTCTTGAAAACCTCGTGGGTGCTCATGCAGACGACTCAGGTGGCTCCTTTAAAAAAACTGGCAAAGTGAGTGAGGAGAAATGCACACTGACCGACAAATAAATATTCTACCTACAGTAGAATAAATATTCTACCTACAGTAAATATTCTACCTACAGTACAGTAGAACTCGAGTTATAAGCGAACAGACAGGCAGTAGGATAGAAAGATGTTTTATTTTATAAAGAAGATAAACGGAAGAGAAGAAAAGAAAATAAATAAAAATGATAGATCTAATAATAAATAATGTTTATCTGTTTATTGCTTTTTTAAAGTGTATTATGTCTGCAGCACCTTTGCATCGTTCTACCCATTTATACTAAAATGTAAAAATTAAACGATAATTATTTTATCAGTGATATACATATTTTTTATTAGCAGAAAATATAATTATTAGTATCTGCTTTGTACACAACTTGATGTGTACTGCAACACGAAATGTATAATCAACATTAATAAAGCTTTGTTAGATGAAGTGTTTTAAAATGTAAGTAATTATTGACATATTTTTTTTCCTAATGCGATGCGAACGTATTTTGATGAACTACAGCTCTATTTATAAATATATCAGCGATTTCTTCAAGGTCCAAATCATCTGCTATTTCTCGGTTTACATGCACTACCATGTGATCATTCAGTCTTTGCTGGGTCATCGTACTTCTTAAATAAGTTTTTATTCGCCTTAACCCTTCAGGCCTCGGCCCCTCAGCCGATTGAAAAGTTGATGTTCCAAAAAATTTTTGTAAAAATTAGTAAAAAAATTGAATTATGACACTGTTTCACCAAAAACAATAATTACTGCCAAACCACTGTACCCATAATTAAAATGAAACATATTAACATAATAAAACAATAAAATAAAACAAATTAAATTAAAATTAAATTAAAACGGGCCCGTCACGCAGAATCAGTTTGTGGCCGATATCGGCCAATCGGGGCTTGAGGGGTTAATGCTGAAAACGACCGTTCGGCAGTAGGTACATGTCGATACTGGAATAGTTAAAACATTTGATGACTTCAGGTGTCATATCTTTGGTAGCTTCGCAATGAGAAATTATAAAATAAACAACATCCTCCACGTTATTCAGTCGGACATTTTTTGTTCGTGCAATATCTAAAAGCATGTTACGTTGAAGTACCAAACGATCCATATCAAAGTCATCTCCGTAAAACTCTTTTAAATAACTGCTGATTGTATCGTTTTGCTCAGTAAAAAATAGTTCCATGTTACTTAAGTGTGTCATAGCATTTTTAGTAAAGAGCTGTTCAATGCAGCCTATGACTTTATATAACACTTCAAAATATATTGTTCGATAAAAGTCAGCTGGCGAGGAAAATTAGTGCGGTTCATTTGAAGAGTCGTCTATCTTTTTAGGTCTCCTTGTTATTTTTGGAGTGTTAGGTTCATCCAATTCTAAGATATGCGCTAAGTCGAGAGTAGATTTCCAAACGATTTGAAACTTTCATCAGTTCTTTGGGACGATATAATTTGCTTGGCAGTATTAATATCGACAGCTTTTTGCAGATGTAAAGATTTCTTCTGTAAAGTAGCATTTAGAGCCTCGATACGGTCAAGAATTTCTATCAGAAAATTTATAATAAAAAGCGATTCGAAAGACTGAAGACTTTTTAAAAACCCTTTTGCTTTTGCGCCGGCATCATCTTTCTGGCTTTTTGTGTCATTCAAAAAACATAGCAGTACACTGTAATTATTTAGAATAGTTTTCAACGAAGATATAAGGCAACACCATCTTTTTGAGCAAAATGGCCACAGAGAAAGATATTGAGAATCATTAGCTGCCTGAAGTGATTCCGAAACAAGTTTGACGTTTTGGCGAGCCACGTACAAATACGATAAGCTCTCTTATTAATACTAAAAAATCTCTTATTGCAGCTACTTCTTTCATTGTGTCTTGAACAACTAGGTTTAATGAATGAGCGATGCAATGCACATGAATTGCCCTTGGTTCGATAGCTTTTATTCGCGACTTAAGGCCAGTATGTGCTCCACTAACATTAGCGACGCCATCTGTGCATAGACCCCTACACGCTTAGATGTCGAATCTTCTTAGCACGTCATTGAAAATTTCAAACAAAATTTCGGATATTGTTAATGTCGTCTTATAGAGGCCGAAAAAAGTTTCATGTATATGTGAGTTTCATATTTCATGTAAGCTGTGAGTCCACATAACGAAAGCAAAATGTGACTTGTTCATGATTGGAAATATCACTAGTTTCATCAACCATAACTGAGTAATAGACTGCATTTTGTACTAGTTTGATTATTTTATGCAACGTTTCGTGACTCAAAATCGTACACAGTTCGATAGTGATATGTTGTGACAACCACTTATATTTGCTACGCTGGAGCCACGAGTTACCTCGTGAATATCCTGTGATCGCAACTTTAACAACCGAATATAATTTGAATGTTTGTCCTCGTGACCCCTTATGGCTAGGCCTCCGGTCATTAAAAAACGAAGAGTAGAAATCATTTTTAAAAGGCCGGTTCTAGCTGTTTTCATATCTTTAAGTTTACTTTTTGATAACATAGAGTGCTGATTGCCGCCACGTTCTAAATTGGCTTTATGCATTACACAAAATCGGTGAATGTCAGACATTTCGTGCTTTTTAAACCTTTCTAAAGCTTTATTCCATGATGAAAAACTGCTTTGTGTGAATGCCTTTTGCTTTGGACTCATCATCTCTTGAGGATTTTTTCGGCGCAGAAATACGCAGTAGTGCTATCTTTACAGATTTGGCAAAACACTTTATCAATATCTCCATCATATAACAGCCACGGAAAAATTGACTGCCACTTGCTTTGGAAACTGCGTCCTTTCTTCTTAATTTCTTTTACTAAAGTAAGGCTATTTCATGGGGTCCGATTCTCTTCTCTCTACTCAGATTGCATGTATTACGTTTATATAACACCAATTTACTGAAACAATAAATGGATAGAAAGACCTTAAAACTAGTTGTCTGCATCTCGTGCGGAATTTTCGATGAGATTGTATTAAAAGCATTTTTGAGCCAGTGTCCGAGGGACCGCGGCCGGTACAGTCGGTACGGGTCCCATCAAACTTGCAGAAGGCAGATTTGCAGACGGCAATCTTGCAGACGGCATTCTTGCAGGCGGCAGTTTTGCAGAAGGCAATCTTGCAGAAGGCAGTTTTGCAAATGTCAAACTGACGTTTCGAGGGTCGGCATTTTTGCAGACGGCATTTTTGCAGAAAATGAAGTTAGAAGCAAAACATCGTATTTAAAATTTAGTGTTACCAGAGTAGAAATCGACAAAAGCCGCGTTTTCATATGTCAGGGTACGGAAACCAGTCCACTTCTTTGAGTGTCCTCTCCATCGCGGATCTCAGCAATCAACTTTCGATTTTAGCGAAAGAAAAACCTAACCTAACCTAACCTAACAGAAAAACTTAAAACATTTTTTTTAATGTTTAGTTTGATGTACTGAATCATCCACTACAAGGATGCCGGTAATTAATATCACTTCGATTTTAGGGAAAGAAAAACCTAACCTAACCTAACCTAACAGAAAAACAAAACATTTTTTTTAACCCGTTTGATGTACTGAATCATCCACTACAAGGATGCCGGTAATTAAATGTGGAGAGGTAAAAATATTCACCACTTTAATTTACCCTGACATGATAATTTGCTACTTCTTTTTCTAAATTTAAAATTAATAACATATGACCGCTTTACTGCTTTATTTTTGGTTTGTAAAATAATATAAAATTATTTTATTCATGTAATCATGTCCTAATGCGCCATTCTCAAACGTTGCTAACTTCGGGTTTGTATGCAAGTTTGCTTTCTGCAAGAATGCCGTCTGCAAAAATGCCGCCTGCAAGGTTGCCGCCTGCAAGGTTGCCGCCTGCAAGGTTGCCGCCTGCAAGGTTGCCGCCTGCAAGGTTGCCTCCTGCAAATCTGCCCTCAACAGATTTGGAACTGTCAAAAGTGACATTTGTGCAAGACTGCCGCATGCAAAACGGGTCCCATCAAACTTGCAGAAGGCAGATTTGCAGACGGCAATCTTGCAGACGGCATTCTTGCAGGCGGCAGTTTTGCAGAAGGCAATCTTGCAGAAGGCAGTTTTGCAAATGTCAAACTAACGTTTCGAGGGTCGGCATTTTTGCAGACGGCATTTTTGCAGAAAATGAAGTTAGAAGCAAAACATCGTATTTAAAATTTAGTGTTACCAGAGTAGAAATCGACAAAAGCCGCGTTTTCATATGTCAGGGTAGGGAAACCAGTCCACTTCTTTGAGTGTCCTCTCCATCGCGGATCTCAGCAATCAACTTTCGATTTTAGGGAAAGAAAAACCTAACCTAACCTAACCTAACAGAAAAACTTAAAACATTTTTTTTAATGTTTAGTTTGATGTACTGAATCATCCACTACAAGGATGCCGGTAATTAAATGTGGAGAGGTAAAAATATTCACCACTTTAATTTACCCTGACATGATAATTTGCTACTTCTTTTTCTAAATTTAAAATCAATAACATATGACCGCTTTACTGCTTTATTTTTGGTTTGTAAAATAATATAAAATTATTTTATTCGTGTAATCATGTCCTAATGCGCCATTCTCAAACGTTGCTAACTTCGGGTTTGTATGCAAGTTTGCTTTCTGCAAGAATGCCGTCTGCAAAAATGCCGCCTGCAAGGTTGCCGCCTGCAAGGTTGCCGCCTGCAAGGTTGCCTCCTGCAAATCTGCCCTCAACAAATTTGGATCTGTCAAAAGTGACATTGTGCAAGTTTGCCGCATGCAAAACTGGCGCCCCCCGTCGGTACTATACAACAACGTCAGCAGCCAATCAACAGCCAATACTGCGTACTGCGGTCAAAAGAGAAGGTTAAACCCACTGGTCATGGTGTGGTCATGGTTAAACCCATCTGCGCGGGGTGCAGCAGATACGGCGGGTGACATTCGGCGGGTGCGGGACCGGCGGTACAAACTCAGCGGGATGCAAATTCGCGCCCATCCTTTCTCACTCGGAATCAGCTGTCAGCTGTCAAATTGTGTCACTTTTTTCGAATTTGCTAGAAGCGCTGCGCGGAGAGGGAGCGGGTCGCCTACGCGCAAATGTTGAAGTATTTCGCTTTACGTTTGTTTATTTAGCAAATAAGTAGTAAACAACGGTTATAAATTAAAATGAGTGCAAAAAGTGATCTAGCAATGGAAGAAAAAAGCTACGAGGACGATTATGCGAAAATAAAGGTAGGTTATCTTTTCTTTGATTATTTTCGAAACTTGCGGAATATACGCAGTTTCGAAAATAATGCATAAAACTGCCATATTTTTTTCAAAACTTAACCTACCGCCAGATAGGTGTTTGTGGTGATTTAAAAACAACTAACAACCTACCGCCATATAGGTGTTTATGAATTGTTTTAAAAAAAAACTAACCTTTCCCACCAAAATGTAGGTGTTTAATACCCCGGAATTTATTAGATATTGCTACCTCGCATATCTTTCAACAAGAAAAAACACACACCACTAAATTCGATCATTTTAATGATAATTCTAATAGAAAATCGAGTCTGTTTTTTTATTTTTTATATTTTGAATTAGTTTTTATTATGGTATTTTTTAAGAACTAACCTAGCCTACCGCCGTATATGTGTGTGTTTATGAATGTAGATGTTTGACACTTCTTTAAATATCTATGTCTCTCTTATTTATTAAGTCCGACATAAGATTATTGCAGTTTCGGTGACTAAAAAATCAACAAGTTCAGTCAGAATAACTTAAAAAACCAACAATGTTGAACTGGGAATAACTGCAGTATAGGAACCTCTCTCAAAAAAAAAATATTCACACTAATACATTGTCTCATTTTAATGCTAAATCTGTAAGAAAATTGTGTCGGTCGCTATAAATAAGCGAGATATAGTGCATTCAAAGTGTAAATTTTATATGTAAACAAACAGGCCAAAATAAAAAAAAATATATACAAATAGATTCGATCATTTTAATGCTAAATCTGAAAGATTTGGTCTCAATAAATCAGCGAGATATAGGCATTCAAAGTTTGAATATACAATGTCAACAAACCACCGCCATTTTGTTTTTACATCCTGTCTGGGAACCATTCGATAAGTGTCGTGACTATAGTCGAGCATATCGTATTATCGATAACAATTAGTGTTGTCAAAAATGTCATCACAGAAGTGATGACATTTTGCAATTTTTAGATTAAATGAAATATTTTGAAAAAAAAAACAATCGGAAAAATACATATCTCCGCGACTGCGTATTGGTGACAAAGGTATCCTAAAATTTTCGTTTGTTTCAGGTTACCTTTTGCCATCACTACGCAGTCATTTTGTAAAAACTTTGAAAACTGTCAAATTGTTTTAGATTATCGCTAAAACATGTTAATATTATAAGCGCCGCAGGTATTTTTTTTTCTTCGAATTTCGTGCGAAATTCGAAAAAAACTTTTTGCCTGCGGTGTTAGTTTGATATTGAAAAAACCTCGTTTCTTTCAAGTTACCTGTTGTCATCAATACCCAGTAATTTTGTAAAAACCTCGAAAAAAATCCGAATTCTCGCTAACACATCATATTAACATCAATAAGCAAGCAAGCAATTTTAGCAATTTAAAGCAAGCAATTTTTTTTTTGATTTTTGCGCTAAATTCGAAAAAACTTTTCGCTTGCGGTGATATTTCCATATTTAAGAATTTTCTATTGTTTCAGGACACCTTTTGTTATCAAAACGCAAAGTCATAAAAAACCTCTAAAATAGTCCCATTTTTTTAATGTCGCAGACATGTTTTTTCAAGACTATGTCATAATTTGTGTAATATCGCGAATTGTTATCGGTATTAGAGAACTCCCGTTATGTCAACTATATTCACGACACTTCCTCCGAAACAAAATGGCCGTGTTGTTGACATACTAAATGAAAACTTTGAATGCCTATATCTCGCTCATTTATTGAGACCGACAAAATATAATTGCAGATTTAGAATCGGCGTGGCGAATATAGTCGGGTGACGTTTAAAAATCAACAATCCAGGAGAGGTTCTTATACTGCAGTTATACTTAGTGGTAGCAATATCTAATAAATACCGATACTTCTTTAAACGTATATATCTCGCTTATTTATACACCGTGGAATTTAAATTGCGCACAAAACTTTAAGGGGTGATTCTATCCGTTAAATAGATCACATTTTTTTTGTTGATAAAAAAAAAAATAAAACAAAATCAGATAAATTAATAAAGTATGGATGTGCTATACTTTATTATTTTTTGTGTTTGATTATTTTTGTTTTTTTTATTGAATAAAAAAATACTTTCGTGATCTATTTAAGGGGTAGAATCACCCCTTAAAGTTTTGTGCGCAATTTAAATTCCACGGTGTAGAGATAGAGCAAAGATTTTTCAGATTCGGAATCAGTGATGAATATAGTGAGGTGACATAAAAATATTTTCAATGTAGAAGAGTTTGATAAACTGTATAAATACCAAACTTGGTAACGTTTTTACTTTTAGGTGGCGTCGCGGACCACGTCTCCTATAAAATCGACCGCTGTTGTAAAGTACTCTTCAGTGCAATGCCCTGTGGAATATGCCAGGCTAAAATGCAATACCGATTTAAATCTGCCGCCTTCCAATTGGCTGAGCAGCGCTGCCGATTCTTATGGACTGAGACAGATATACACCAATTCAAGCGGATTTTCAAGGTACTCTGTTAACGCAGTTTTCAGGCTATTTTCTGTCTATCTTTTTTTAAACTCTATAGATAGCTAATGTTCCTGAACATGAAGATAAGCTAACCATTCGACTTTTTTACTTTTTTACAAAAAAATATATTTTTTACCTTTTATGTAATAAATCACAAACCTTAAATAGAACATGTTTCTTTGAGATGAATAAAACACTTATACTAACAATGACTAAATTAGGAACTATTGTTTATACAGGTTTTTTTCTTCTTCGGTTAAATATATAACTAACCGCCTTACCTTTGGGTTACTATTTAAAAAGTAGGTAAATCCTTGTTTTTTTTTTCATTAGATTTCTCAATAATAATATTTGTTTAAAATACACCAGACAAAATATATAGCGGTTTATATAAGCGGTTTTATATAAATTTGTACAAATTTAATTTTTTATACGTTTTTCTATATGATAATATAGTGGACGTATCACGTAAGTTCGTATAGGTAGGGTGGTTAAATTACAAAACCTACAAATGAAAGTTAATTATCAAATTACTTAGTTTTTTTATTACTTAGGCCTTATATTACGGGTGTTAAAGTTACGCATAAGATAACCATTCGTCAAACTGTATACAGTTTCGTATCTCAAATACGAATTTACTTACCCGCAAAATGCAACCAGCATACGACGCAGTCTAGCGGTCACTAAGTTGGAGGGAAACCGCGATTGCGCAGGTAAAACAATTAGAAAGGGAGATATTTATTAGATGCTCCTCGTTTTGACGAACGTTGGCTTTCTAGGATTAACACTGTTTTTAGGTTCTTTTTTGTAATCCTTTTTTTAAATTCATTTTTATGGGTAAGATCACAGACATGTGAGCTATTAGCTATATTGTCATTTTGATTTTAAAAAATTGGCAAAAAGGCCCATTTGGAATTTATGTAGTATTGGCACCTTTTTCATTTATAAAATAAAGCACAAATAGATTCAATTACGGAATAATATTCGATTCGATATAATAGGTGTTTGTGATAGTTTTTTGCCACCGTGCTGTGTGCCACCTTGATCTGGAGCACAGCGGTTACAAAGTATTTGAAGTTCAGGAGTTGATCGTTGAGGCTGAGGCGAGGAGTAGGCACATTAAATTTTAGGTTACTTTTAGGTTACTGCTTGTCACTCTACAGACTGCTGCATACAGACTGATGATAGGTAACATGCAATGTAAGTGAAAGGAGCATTTTATCAGTGTGGACAGAGCGCGCGCACAAACCGAACATGTTCCTACTCGCATCTGTTTCCGGGGTGCGCGCGAACATCGGCAGTCTACTGAGAACACGCCTGGTTCTTATCTGGTTCAGTTCGTGTTCGCGCGCGTCTCAACACAACCGGTCCACACTGGCGCTCTGAGCACACTGCACGCCCCTTTGTGTTCGTTCGGAAAATGGACAAATCACGGATCGTTCCATGCGCGACTTGAAATGCTCGTAGCATTTGTCCAGACTATGAGAATTTATTACAAAGTGTATTACATTGCATGACACATTGCAGTAATGTGGATGGCAAATTCTGTACGCAGCATTATGCGCTGTTATTTTCTTATTATTGCAACTGTGATATACTTTTTTACCATTTTGTCAAATAATTATTTTCTAGTTTCCGAATGGCACATATGTTCCCGGACTGTGTTGGAGAGGTGGATGTTGTATCTGGAGCCGAATGTATTAAAACTTTACTAAAATTGCCGTATAATCCGGATGGAACTGTGAGTATTTATAATTAAGATTTACAAGAAAAACTCTCATAAGCACTTCTTCCTCAAATGCCTTACCTTACCAATGTTGGAGATCGATAGCAGATGCTCCTTTGTTAGCGGCTTCTCTGAGCGGAGAGGTGTTTATTGTATATTTTTACCAAAGCAACTTCCAGACCATAGAATACAATACATTATTTTAAAATTGGCATGCCAATCTATGGTGCCAATCGAGTTCACATTGATTCACACACACACAGTGACGAAACAGGAAAAAGTTTCTGGGAGCTAGATCTGGCGAATAGGGTGGGTGCGGAAGCAATTCAAATTCGCACGACATGTCTGTCCGTATGCGCTTTTAGGTGATCGTCAACAAGAGCTGCACCCAGCGCGCGGAAAATTTTCTCATATCCAAATCTTGATGTAAAATCTTGTGCACCCATTTAGATGATATCCCACAAACCTCAGCAATATCCTTAACAGTCAATCGACGATCTTCCATCACAGTTTGATGCACTTAATCGACCATTTCGTCAGTTGGTGCGGTTTTCAGGCGCCCGGAACGTTGCTGTACGACCACATTTGTACTCGTCCACCTAATGTTTGACCGTTGTAAATGAAGGGGAGGCTTTACCGTACGCAAAGTCTAGGTCATCTTTTATTTCATGAGTCGTTTTCCCTTTCAAATGAAGGTGTTTTATTACTGCGCGATACTCAATTTTCTCCATTGTTGACAGACAATGTCAGCTGACAACTTTGGAAGAGTGCCATAAATAAAGTAATGCTCAGAATGACTTGACATTTTTACAGTTTACATATTATGTCAAGGCCATCTATCTGACGGCGAAAGAATTATTATTGTGCAGGTTTCTTATGTCAATGAGGCGGGAAACTGTTCAAATGATCCTCGTAACTTCAATATAAATTTCATGTGTGCGAAATAATGTGCAGTCATTTGGCATCTGCATATATCCTCCCCTTAAGTAGAATGTATGCTAGACAGCACCTCGCAGAAACTGCAATTAATGCAGACATTCACTCGCATTATACCCGCAGTAGCTCCCTTTTATGCGTACCCCGAATACGACTGGCAAAAGTACAGAAAAGCTACTTATACCTTAGCATTAAATTCTATAATCTACTCCCTACAAAATTTAAACAGCTGGAGGGCATAAAATTAAAAAAATACATCAAGGAGATGCTGATAGGCCACCCTTTCTATAATCTGGCTGAATTTGAGGGCCATGATTTTCCAAATATTGTGCCCATTTAAATTACTTAAAAAAGTAGAGCCTTATTGTCTGATTAACTTACATATATGGTCTTACATCTGTACTTTTAGTTTAAAATGCATAACGTAGATTTAATTTGATTATTTAACATTTTACCGACAATTTGAATATTACGATGAATAATTTTACTACGTATCTTTTCAAATTACTAACTACTTTAAATATCAGGCTTCTATTTTGATTAATTATATTTATAGTTTGACAATCTAGTAGTTAATTCTTGACTACCTATGTATGTTCAGTAAAGAGTAGTAACAAGACTTACTACCTAGCACGATTATTTTGACACGTCCAAGAGCGGTTTTTAGCCGTCAATTGGATACGACGAAAATGTAATGTAAATGTTAGTTAAAATAATATTTTTGTGTTTAATGTCACTTCAAACAAATTGAGAAAAAATATATTTAAGAAGGATCCATTATTATGAATAAAATAATACAATAATATATAATATATCAAAATACTATCGACATTGATTATGTATGATATTTGATTGCTCAACTCCATAGTACGATTTGGCAACCCTTTTGCGCCGGCGAAACGCCAGTTGCTCTGATAGCATTGATTATATAGGGTAAGAGATAGATTAATACCATAGTATATTTTGGCAACCCTTCTATGCTGGAAAAATCCAGGTGGTGCTGATAGGATTGTACGGCGAACCTAATATCAATTTATTAGGCCTTGATAATGATTTTTTTTTTAAAACACCGATTGATTAAAAAAAAACAATAATTTAACCAATAATAACGATAATGACATTCAATTATTAGTGCCATCTACCGCATTTTTATATATGCTGATTAAACCACATAAATAATAGAATGCCATCTATTAGTCTATCTGAATTTAAAGTATTTTATATTATTACGTATTAAATTCAAGTATACCACATTAAAAATTGACATCTGTAAATAATACAATACAATACAATCAACTACTCCAGTAGATAGGCATTCCTACACTTGAATGCATCACAAAATTAAAATGCTTAAAATTTAATTATTAAAAACATAACTATCATGATAGTTGTCATGGCTGTAATATTAATTTCAATATTACCTACTTACAAATAATCGAAATATACTAATGTCATTAAAAGTAAGAGGGAATAATATATTATAATAGAAATGCAAATTCTATGTAGAATAATCATCGTAAAATCATTTTATTGTCAATCCAGCAATATGCCTTCGTATTTTTTAACCCTTGGAGTAAATGGGTATTTTCATGGATGCATCTGTCTCTTTTGCAGGATTTTCGGCGACAAAGACCTTAAAGTACTATAACTACGAAACTACTACACCAATCATAAAAAGAACAACTGCACAATGATTGCATTGAAATTTCGAATATAGAATATTGAAATATCATTTTGTAAAACAATTAGATAATTATGAATAAATATGAGAACGTCAAAGAAGTGAAAAAAACGCGGAACCAGATCTGGTCGTATCATACTCAACGGATAATTGTTTCAGAACCAGATTTGGTCGTATCATACTCAACGGGTTAAACATAAATAGATGTATACTAAATTATATGAGAATTAGAATGTCAGCTATTATAATACCGTTATGTTAAAATTTTACAAATTTTGCTAATTATCAACATGGAAAATAAACTCGAAATTTTCAAACTCCCTTATACCATAAATTGGGTTTCTTACCAAATTATTTATAATTATCTTTTTAAGTTGGTCCTCTCCAAGGCTTTTCATTTGCTCTGCTATCGCATCGCACTTTGCTAAGTCGCTGTCGGTTTATGTGGAGATTAGATTTATTCCTCGTATCGTGATGATGAAAATCACTATTCACCGGAACTTCTGCTAGGCGTCTACGAGCGTACATAATATTTTGGTAGATGTAGGAAGAAAATAGAGTCATGATTCCTGATTCTACGAACAGCGGCTTACAAGAACTTCTTGGAGAGACTCTATATACTAAAATAAAAATGAGCTATGATTTAAAAATTCATTTGTTTATTATATTATTATTTTATTTCAGGATAGGATACCGTGTGGGCGTGTTTAGAGTGCTATCTAAAGTGTGCCACCATACTCTTATACCGTGAATGCTGACATATTGAATATGCGAGAAGAATAATGAATTTCTAGAACTAGGGGTACTGTTTACATGTTGCATTTCGTAGTAAAATCCTAGTTGCCAAATCGTAATACGACACTGAGCAATCGAATATGCTATATAATCAATGCTATCGACAAAAAATATCGATAAATACCACACTTATCAAGAGCGCACTGCAATACGCTATCAACCATGTGTGTGTGTCTCGCATAGAAAGATGTTTACTTAAAGTGGTAAGGAGTGAGATGGTTATCACACGATGCCCCATTGGTGTTCTAGGGGAATTTTAGACTTGGTCTATCCATTTGCCCGGTTTCCGCAAGCTTTACAGGGTTATTAAATATTCTGCTGAATTTCGCAGGTGAGCATGATGGTACATAGAATAGAGAACACGCTCCTTCTAGACAATTTTGACGTGTACCACTATCTAATGCGCTCCGAGTGGGAGTGGCTCAAGAACTTCTTCTGCGAGAACATTCTTAAGTCGCTGAGCGAAAAGGACAAAGTGCTGCATATTAATACCAAGAACCGCCTAGTTCTGCAGAGGAAGATGTTGCTGTCCAAGTTCCTGTATCACAGTTTAGTCGCCGCACCGTCCGCCGGTCAGGTTGAGCAAGCCGATGGATTGGAGCAGTCTCAATTTCGGTTACCACTGACAGGTAGGTCTGCGAGGGCTTTATCATTAAACGTTGGCTATAACAACTGTAGGCCGCAGCTTGGAAAAGGGATGTAGTATAAATAAATACAAATGGAGCTTGACAGCAAGGACTTTGTCATGACGGTAAGTATATCGTCCTTGATCTTAGGCCATCTTGCAGTCAGATATAATATTATTTTTATTATTTGTTGATGAACTAGCAGCTTAATGCTGATGTGTTCATATCTATGAAATTCACTGGTGTTGCTGTTTCCTTTTTTTTCTTTTATACATTTTTCTTTTATATATCATTTTTTAAATATATATCAAGCCTATTTTTGAATGCGTTTATGGTTGGTGCTTCAATAACTTCCTCGGGCAATATATTCCAGCTGTTCACAATTCTGTTTGTCAGGAAGTGCTTTCTTGCTTCAGTTCAAAAGCTTGTAACGTTGAGTTTCAGGCTGTGACCTCTTAGTGATGGTTTGAATTGAACACAAACATGCTTTCCAACTCTGGGCAGTTGTAGTGTTGCCTATTTTGTATGTCTCTATGAGATCTCCTCTGTGTCTCCGTTGCTCCAGAGTTGTCAGTTTGAGGATTTTTAAACTATGTTTATAGGGTGTTTTTCTTAGGGTTTTTGGCAGTTTTGTCGCTCTACGTTGTATACTTTCAAGCAGGTTGATGTCCTTGGCAAAATAAGGATTGAAGATTTGAAAACCATACTCGATCAGAGGACGAATGTAGGTTTTGTAAATTTTTAGAAATGTCGGTATCGTCAATACTTGAAAAGCTTTCTTTACCAAATATAGAAGTGAGTTTGCTTGTTTTACGATGTTTTCAATATGGTTTGCCCATTTCAGTTGTCCATTATTGTTATACCAAGGTCTTTCTGTGCATTTGTGGTGGTTAAGCTGATTGATCGATGAAATCGAAGACATCATAGAGACACATTTATGGGCGCCTATGCAAATGAACCCCAGTCCAGTGCCTGCCTGTACATTTCAACTGCCTGGGTAGTTAACGGTTCCTGTGCAGTTTTGCCATTACGACCTGCTTGTTATCTCTGGTGGGCTCAACTCACGGTTTAGCTTCTATCCAGTAGCCTTCTCGAAGAGGGTTGCAACCGATAAGGACCGTTTCTTCTGCCATGGCAGGTGAATTAGTTTTCCCCTTTGGGATGTCCTTCGGGTGCTGCTGGGCGGTTTCAGTCAATCGACTGTGCACTCCGGCGAATAACTGGAGGGGTCTGGAAACGATCTTACACCTTTCCTAAGCAGCGGGCGTGGATGTTGACCCGATGTCACCTACTCTTGAAACGGCCCGTTGGCCACCCGATCCCGAGCGATAGACGGGCAAAGGATGCCACGGTTTGCAATAAATTCGAATTGAATTACCGCTAACATCAGGTATAGGCCACGCAAGTGACTTCGAACCTGCGACCAGACTGGAGGATGGAGAAATCTGGCTCAATCCGTTAGCGAGGGTGCGAGGCTGCCCGGTAAAACGTCGGACTCTCGCGGGCAAGCGTCGTAGCTAGACGTTGGACTCTTTTATCCCCGAGTCTACATTCCCCCCGCGGTCGAAAGAATGATCAATATCGTAATCGTTATACGTTCCCGGAGCGGCGGGTTCGCCCGTCGTAGACGAACTCCATACTGTAAATTAAAATTTGATACTACTTTGTTTCGTCAGGTCCGACGTTACCGGAGCCGGAAGCGAAAGGCGAAGGCGCCGGGCCGGATTACTCCAACCGCAGCTACAACCGAAACGTCGTATGGACATTCGAAGACATCCAAATGTTGATCGGCAGCGACATGCCCATCTTCGGCGGCGCGGAGCGGCCGTGCGTGAGCCTGCGGCTCTGCGAGGCCAGCGAGCCCATCAGCGTGCTCACCGGCATCGACTACTGGCTGGACAACCTCATGTGCAACGTGCCCGAGGTCATCATGTGCTACCACATCGACGGCATCGTGCAGAAGTACGAGCCCATCAAAACCGAGGACCTGCCCCATCTGGAGGACTCCAAGTTTTCGCCGAAAGCGATCAAAAACGTGGCCCAGAACATCCTGTCCTTCCTGAAGTCGAACGCGACCAAGGCGGGCCACACGTACTGGCTGTTCAAGGGCACCGGCGACGACGTGGTCAAGTTGTACGACCTGACGTCGCTCTGCGGCGGAGTGGGCGGCTCGGACGGCCGCCAGAACCCCTTTACTACCCCCGTGGCCATGCTGCTGTACAGGGTGGCCAGGAACATGCGACGCTCCAGCCAAGGAAAGAACGTCAAGATGCTGTTGGAGAATTGCGTCAAGCTGTTATCGGTGGATAACCATCCTCAAATATTGGCATCTTCGCACTATATGCTTTCGGATTTATATTTACCGGTCGATACTGATCCGGCCGCGCCGAAATTTCAAAGTAAGTGCATTTTGTTATGTCTTCTTTTTTTAGTGCCGTTTTTTTATTTGGTTTTGTTTGTGATCATTATACAAGTAGGTTTTAATTAAGCGGCATCCTTGAAGTGGGTGAATCGGTGCGAGCTCGCAAGTAACTTTTCATAAAAAAAATGCGGAAAAACTAAACAAAAAATATATAAAAATTCTTTTTTTTTGTGTGTTTGAACAACTTAACTAGTTAATAAAAGTTTCACAAGCGTTGAGTGCGCTGTACAATCTAGCAGTAGGTAAAATATCGCAAATAAACAATATTGGCGATATTTTACCTACCTCTAAATGGCGCAGAACACACTTAAAAAAAAACTTTTTTCTCTTTACCCACAATTGTTTATAAAAGTTGCTTATTTGCTCGTGCTGATTTACCCACTTCAAGGATGCCTATAGATATATTATCTTTTGAAGCCGCTTCACAGAAATGTTTTACCTTACTGCTTGACGTTGGAGGTACTCGATGAATACATTAGTGGAGATACCCATCAAAGATGGCCAAAAAAGATAATATTTTTGCATGTTTTTTTTAAACATAATGTTAAAATCTGATCATGAATCTCTTATACCAGTTTGATTAACATTTGAAAGATATATTTTTTTTTTGTGTAAAAGTAAAAAAAAAACTATTTTTGAGATATTGAATCGCAACTGTTTTTACCGCTGCAGAAATTACAGCATCTGCTTGCGCCAGGCCGGTAATATTTATTTATTTTATTTATTTATTAAAGAAAAGCACATTTTTATGGCAGTATATTGTAAGTTTAACATTATAAGCTTAAATGTAAATAATAGCAAAATAGAAAGCACCGCAGACCAAAATTTCTTGAAATCAACGCCGCCTAACTAGGCCTAGGCCCGTACTAAGGCAAGCGTACCAAGTAGAGTGGTTTGTGCAAACTTTACAACACTTAATTTAAAAAATATGCTAGGTATTAAATAATATAAAAAATAAACTAATAATAATAAACATTGTAATTTGAGTGTAGTGTAGTGTAGTGTGATGTAACTGTAGCTATGGTGTGCTGGAAAAATAACATTTAGTAAATGGTGAAATAATCAAATTGAATAATAATAATATAATGTCGTAATAAATACAATAAAATATAAAAATATTAATAATGAATCGAAATAAATGGAAAAATGATATCGCAATAAATATTTAAAGAATCAAATTTAAATAGTCCGAGGATACAATTATATATAAAATGTCAATATAAATTTCAATATAATTCAATTAAAAAAGAACAAAAACACAAGAAAAGCGATTTAACAAAATAATTATAATAGTAATTCAATTTATTTAAATTAAATTACATTAGAATGTCAAATATTTGGTGGCTAATATCCCGACCTTCATTCAGAAGCCACCTGTGACACCGTTTTTTAAATTGGTCTTTACTGTATACAATTTTTATCGACTCATCCAATTTGTTGTATATCCTGGGGCCTATACTCATAAGATGCCTCTGACCAAAAGATGTTTTTGTTCGACGGACGTCTATCATATCCGCCACGGATCGCCTTGTTCGGTGTGCTTGTTGTGTGGGCGCTCTCTTATTTTGAAATTGAATAAAAACCAGACAAAATTTTAAATAAAGTTGCCTTACTTCAAGTACACTGAACTCTTCAAAAAGTTTTTCTGAAGGGTATCTGTACGGTTTACGGTTGATAATTTTAATTATCAGCTTCTGTGCTACCTCTACTTGATGGATAATTGTTTTGGAGCAACCTCCCCACCCAATGATCCCGTAACTCAAAATGCTTTGACACAAGGCGTAATAGGTAGTTTTTAATGTTTTGGGGTCTAGAATATTCCTTAAATCTTTAAATATGTATGCCAGACGTCTGATCCTTGAAGACAATAACTCTATATGATCAGCCCATCTCAGCTTATTATCTACAACTATGCCCAAGTATTTTAGAGACAGCACTTTTTTTAATGGCTCACAATTGCATTGACGGTTCATGCATTGATGAATAGTTATCGAATTGGCATCTGGTGGTTGTCCTCTCTTATCTATGCTGAAAGTTAAATACTTAGTTTTTTCGATATTAAGTGTGAGTAGTGAGTCATCCAGCCATTCTTTAACAATGTCCATTTCTTTATTGGCCTTTGAGAAAACATGCTGCCAGCTACTGCCGTTAAAGATGATTACCGTATCATCTGCAAATGATATAGCTTTACTGGCAGGTTGTAGAGGTCATTTATGTATATAAGGAATAAAATAGGCCCCAAAACACTTCCCTGTGGCACGCCGTATGAGAGACTTTTCACGTCGCTGGAAATATCAGCGATCGAAGTGATTTGCGTCCTTTCGGATATGTAGCTTTCAAACCATTTTAAATTTTGATCTTTTACACCTATGGTCAGTAGTCTTTTTAAAAGGATATCGTGAGATACAGTATCGAACGCCTTGGATAAGTCGAGAAAAATAGCAAGACATTTCTCTCCCTTGTCGACAAGCGCTGTTATGGTTTTCGTGGCCTCTGCAATAGCATCAGCCGTACCCATTTCCTGCCTAAAGCCATATTGGTTGGACGATAAAAGACTATTGATATCCAGATATTCTACTAGTCTATTTTTCACAACTTTCTCAATGATTTTAGAGAGAGTACACAGTAGTGAAATGGGCCTATAATTATTTACATCGAGTTTATCGCCGCACTTAAAAACAGGCACGATTTTTGCGCATTTAAGTCTTGTTGGAAATATTTCTAGTTTAAAACTTAGATTTATTATAAATGATATGGGTGAGCTTAAATAATCCTTCCCAATTCTATAAATATCACTAGTTAGACCATCCATACCTGAGGAACGAGACTGTTTTAATGAGTTAATGCTTTTACAAACTTCATTTGGCGATGTAGGAGTTAAGGAAAACACAGTAGTAGGTATCCCTTCAGTAAAGTTTTTGTCCTCTCGGGCGATTTTTTTTCTATCTAATATTTTGTCTGCCAGTTTTGAACCTACACTGGCAAAGTGTGTGTTAAATGCATTAACGATTTCTTGCAGATTCTCTGGGGCATTGACTACTCGATTTTCAATGACTAACTTATCGATGATGTGCATGTTATCGGAAATGTTAGCTGCTTCCTTGATTAGCTGCCAAACCTTCTTAGAATCACTGCTATTTTCAGCAATTTTATTTTTGTAGTAGTCTTCTTTGGTTTTCTTTATTAACCGTTTGCATAAATTCCTATAAATTACAAATTTGATTTTTAAACTTAAGTTATGAGGGTTATTTTTTGATGCTAGGTGTAGTTTATCTCGGCGTAATTTTGCCTGAAACAAAACAAAATGAACTAAGATATAAATTTTTACATATCGACTCTTGAAAGGCAATCCTGATTAAGCGACATTGAGTAAACTTTACAGGAAAGTGATTTAAAATTAAAATATTATAAAAATGTATATTTTAAATTCACCTATTTTTTGTATACCTATCAAAACAATTAGCTGAACAAAAAATATATGTTTTTTTATTTTAACTTTAAATCGCTTTATTGTAAAGTATACTCAATGTCGCTTAGTCAGGATTGCCTTTCAAGCGTCGCTATGAATTTTGTAGATGAACAAAAAAAATAACTAAAACAAGGATTTAAAAAAAACGTAAAAAAATATATAAAAACATTTTTTCTGTTTTTTTAAGTTTATATAAAAGAGAGTTTAAAAACTTTTTTTTTTTTGGGAACAACTCTTACTGTCAAGTAGTTTTTTAAATCACTGGTCCAAGACTGAAAAATGTGGTTTTGATGAAAATGCATTTAAAGTTTTCTTTAAAGAAAAGAAGTACGTTTTTACACTTACAGCAATCTGAGACTATCAGCTATTCCAGAGGTAAAGGATTCATGAATATAATTAATTTTATGATTATAAAAAAAAACCATGATAAACATGTTTTTTTGTGGCCCTCTAAACCAGGCTCCTCCCCTTAAGAAAAGCTGCACTTACTCCATTGTCTGGTTGCTATGCAGTGACATAGTATTATTATTGTTTATAGACCTATATGGTTTGGAGAACTTGTCCAGTCGATTTTTAAAGATTTTTTTATTTAGGCCTATGCTATTGAGGGAAACATTTCTGAATATCCAAAATGAATATTTAAAAAAAAGTTGTTTTTCATACAGAGTTAACCTTTTAACCCGTTGAGTATGATACGACCAATTCTGGTTCTGAAACAATTATCCGTTGAGTAAAGGGTCCGCCAAATAACTTTTTTTTTTGAAAATGCTATAAAAAAAAACTACTGAATATTTTTTCAAATTTCTTTTTTTATTTGAAAGTACAATCCCTCCGGTTAATGATGGAAAATAATTTCATTCAAATGGCTGCCTCGGCTGGCCATGCAGTAGCCTACACGATGGGTCCAATTTTTAAGTACATTATCGATTGTGTGCAGCTGTATTTCACCAATGGCTTCACGAATATTGTCCTTTAAAGCGTCAATTGTCTCTGGTTTATCGACGTAACACTTATCTTTGACGGCACCCCACAAAAAGTAGTCCAACGGTGTCAAATCGCAGCTCCGAGGTGGCCAAACGACATCAGCTCTGCGGCTGATAATGCGATTTTCAAAAACAGGGCGCAAAACATCAAGTGTAGCGTTGGCTGTGTGGCACGTAGCGCCGTCCTGTTGAAACCAAATGTTGCCAATATCCTCCTCTTCAATTTCTGTGAACAAAAATTCGTTCAACATGGCCCGATAACGATCGCCATTGACGGTAACGGCCACTCCTTGCTCATTTTCGAAGAAAAATGGCCCAATTATGCCTCTGGACCAAAATCCGCACCAAACAGTGACTTGTTTTGGGTGCACCAGCTTTTCAATGAATGCGTGCGGGTTTTCTGTGCCCCAAATGCGACAATTCTGCTTGTTTACATACCCGCCAAGATGGAAATGAGCTTCATCTGAAAGGATGATTTTTTTGGCAAAATCCGCATCTTCTGCAAGTCGATCGCAGGCCCACTTAGCGAAGCGAAAACGCATTGGATGGTCAGTTGGCTTCAACTCCTGAACCAATTGGACTTTGTACGGCGTCATACCAAGGTCTTTACGCAAAATTCGTCTCAATGATGTCTGCGAAATGTCCAATTGTTGAGAACGACGGTGAACTGATGTTGATGGCGATTCACGCACACTTTCGGCCACAGCAGCAATATTCTCGGGTGTACGCACTGTTTTTGGCTTTTCACGCGTTGGTTTATCGATGAGGATGCCAGTTTCTTTCACTTTTTTCACAAGGTAACGAACATACGGAGCTGACGGTGCTTCTCTTCTTCCAAAATCCGTACGCAATTTTCGCACTTATTCTGCAACATTACCATGATTTTCAAAGTAATGTCGCAAGATTTCCCAGCGTTGTTCAAGCGTATACACAACCATATTCGTTCAGCGGAAGGATAAAACTAATTATCTGTCAAATCAGACATGAGGTAAGTGTTGCCATACACGAAATAAGCACTAGTTGAAAAAAAAAACGTTACATGGCGGACCCTGTATGATACGACCAGATCTGGTTCCGCGTTTTTTTCACTTCTTTGACGTTCTCATATTTATTCATAATTATCTAATTGTTTTACAAAATGATATTTCAATATTCTATATTCGAAATTTCAATGCAATCATTGTGCAGTTGTTCTTTTTATGATTGGTGTAGTAGTTTCGTAGTTATAGTACTTTAAGGTCGATGTCGCCGAAAATCCTGCAAAAGAGACAGATGCATCTATGAAAATACCCATTTACTCCAAGGGTTAATGACAAAATTCAACTGTCATAATGGTTAGTGTTGCCACATTAGAATACACCCCCCCCCCCCCCACGTCAAATTGATTTCTACTTGACGTCTTGCAGTTGCATTTCGCTTATAATCCAAAGACTTTGAATTTAAGTTGATTTCATAATAACTTAGACATTTATTTCACGGTTTCCAATATTCACTTCTCAGGCGATGAATCACAGAATGGCAGTTCAGACTCCAGTCACTACTTTAATGAGACGGATGAAAACCTAGAAGAAAATGACAAACTAGGACAACTGGTACACACTGGAAATCTGACCTTACACGGCATCGGGGATTACATTGAGAATCACGAAGAAGTTAGTATAAACCTTTATCTTCTCCTATTCCAGCCTAATCCTTACTCAATTGGAATCTTCTTTGTCACTTTTTAAGTGGTTTATAATGGTTCCGTACAGTTTGAGTGATGTTGGCCAAAAATCTGTCATCTGGCCTGCCCATTTCGCGGTTCAACTCCTATCTGGTAGCCTCCTTGAAGAGGGGCTTTCCCTGTCAGGTCCGTTGTGAGCTTCTGCCACGGCTGTAATCCTGCAGTCGGAGGCGTCAGATCAGAAGATCGCGGATTCGGGGGAATACGTCTGGCGAACTGGGTGGTTGGTGCACCTGCAAATAACTAGGAGGGTATAACTATGATAGCAGAGGGTAGTTGACGACCTGACGTTTTCAACCCTTGAATCGATCCTTCGGCCATCCGATCCCGGGTGATCGTGGGGGGCAAAGGTTTCGCAGTCCGCAAAATAGTCAAACTGAATAACCGCTCACGTCAGGCAGAGGCGGCGCAAGCGACCTCGAACCCGTGACCAGACCGGGGGACTGAGAAATCTGGTCAAAACTGGTAGTAAGGGCAAGAGGTTGGCCAGCTGTCTTCACATTCCAGTGCCCGCGGTAAGGTGTCGACTTCCTTTGGGCATGTTGGCGGTGCTAGACTGTGGACTGTGTTATCCGTAAGTCTCCTTGTAATGACCTCACGGCTGAAAAAAAACAATCTATATTGTTATAACAGCCTGAGGGGTTGGGTTTGCTCGTTGCAGATGACAGCTCCAAAGTGTCACTTTTTAGGTAGCGAACTGTTTCGTGCAGTTCGGGCCATAAGATCCACTTTGTTTTCTAGGGTTAGCCCAACTCACGATTCAGCTCCTGTTCAGCAGTCTCCTCGAGTGAGGGACTACCCCGATAAGGACTCTTGTGTCCCAGGCCTTTCGGCTGGTGAATCGGTTTCCCCTGAGGGATTGCCTTCCGGTGCTACTGGATGGTTTGCACACCGTATGGCGTTAGGCAATCGGTTTGTGCACTCTGACTAATTATTGAAGGAGTCGGAAGGCTATGGAAATAAACTGTTTCCTAAGCAGCGGTCGGTGGATGTTGACCTGTCGTCCTCCACTCTTGAAATGTCCACTTGGCTACCTGATTCTGAGTTTAGAGCGGGACAAAAGATGCCATGGTTTGTAATAGATTTAAACTAAATCACCGCTGAACATACGGCGGATAGAGGACAGCGCAGGCGACCTCAAACCCATAACCAGTCGGGAGGACGAAAGTATCTTGATGGTTAAATCCAGATGGCGATATCCTGCCAAAACTAGTAGCCAGTGGGTGAGGTGGCCTGCTGGCTTACCTTCCCAGTGCCTCCCCGTAAGGCATCGCTGGACGGTTGGTTTGTACTCATCCTTGTCTCCTACGTTCCCCTCTAGGGAGACAGAAATCGTTATAACTTCCTGGGGTGAACGGTTCGCTTGATGTAGTCGACACCTCCAACTGTCACTTTTCTATACATATTTTTTGTTTTGAAATACGTTAAGTTTGAGTAGCGATGCAACGTCAGTGCAATGTAAAGCCGTAACTTCACTGACCCGATGCCAATGCATCGAGTCAGTGAAGTTACGGCTTTACATCCCTTTACCTTAATTGACTGAAGATCAACAATCGCTCGCTACATGGATGATTAGTTGTTTTGAGTATGTAGGATTAGGCCCTATGATTAAATTTGATTAAATCGCGAGTGCCGTGCCCCGTGGCCGTCGACGGCGCACGGGCGCGGTCGGTGCAGCTAGTATTAAAACGCAGTGTGTGCTCCGTAAGAATGTTTTATTGCAACTGGATGAGCGAACGGTTTTTGTTCGCTCGTTTGGGTGTTACTTGCTGGCAACATTTTCTGCCGTTGCAAATGGCAACATTTTCTGCCTTTGCGAATGGCCACATTATTTAGCAGGCCAGTCTCTGGGGTGTACAATTTGTTGTGTTGAAGACGCCACATGAGAAAATTTCTACTGTATAAGTCAAGGGTCTTGGTCGCAGCACTTGCAGGTCGTCAAAACTGGAGATCATCGATCAAGGATATTATTTATTTCCGATTTAACTAACTTCCGTTACATTTTTATTTAATTTACTGATAAACGATTAACGAAGTAAAATTTTTGGTTAACCCCTAGAGCCCCAATTGGCCGATATCGGCCACAACTCGATTCAGCGTGACGGCCCTTTTTAATTTTATTTTAATTTAATTTGTTTTATTTTATTATGTTTTATTATGTTAATATGCTTTATTTTAATTATGGGTACAGTGGTTTGGCAGTAATTAATGTTTTGGTGAGACAGTGTCTTAATTCATTTTTTTTACTAATTTTGACTAAAATTTTTTGGGACATCAACTTGTCAATCGGCTGAGGGGCCGAGGCCTGAAGGGTTAACTGATTAACAATTAATGAAGTTAATGATTTGATTGTCTGTGCCCACCTCTAGCTGCCATAAGCCAGTCTTTGCATGCAAAAACAGCGCTGAACCTTTTTAGTTGATTGTGTATATACCAACAATATTGTTTTTTTTTATGAACTCTCTTAGTACCTAATAATTATTAGTCTTGTTAGTTATGTATATTATATATTTGTATAATATACAGGTGAGTTTTTTATTAGTGACATTCTTGTAGTGGGTAAAGAAAAAAAAAACTTTTTTTTTTAAATTTTGACGAAAACTTTTTTTTATAAAAGTATAAAAGTATAAAAGAGTTGAGCTTGCTGCGCCTTCTAGCAGTAGGTTATAAAGATATCGCTAATAAACAATATTAGTTATATTTTACCAACCGCTAGATGGCGCTGCTCGCTCAACGCTTGTCAAAGATTCTTCAAATTTACAAAAAAATAAATTAAGTATTTTTTTTATTTTTTCAAATATTTTTATCAAAAGTTGCTTATTTTGTCGTACTAATTCACCTATTACAACGATGTCACTAATAAAAAACTCACATTGTATATGGAGGCTGGCCGAAACACCTAGGCGCGAATCTGTCAACCCCCGCAAATGGCCGATTAGCCTTTTAGGCATCCCAAGTGTTAAACATGCAAGTTTTCTTACTTAGGAAAAACAATCAAGGAACAAAACTCCACCACCTCTGAGCAACTGCCCCGAGGAAAGATGCAGAAGTGCTTTGAACCACGTCATAGATGGATTGAAATGTCTCCATTATTATGCTGACTCCGAGGGAAAGTATCAACAAAAAAAGGAGGTGAGCAAGTTATTATTATATTTATACTGGAAGATCCAGTCCAGATTCGAATATTTTATTTATTGTAGAATTACCCATATTACGGCCATCCACATATTACTTCATTACGTTTTTAGGATTTTCAATCCCCCCCCCCTCCCCCCAAGATTACGTAATTAACCGAATTTGCGGAAAATGTGAAGAATCGTGAACCCAGCATTTGCCGTGCCCCGTAAGTGTACCGTCCTTAAACTAAGGCCACTTTGCAGCCAGATAGGATATATCTAGCTGTGCAAGGGGTATTGTTACAAAGGGGACATGAACTATTTTTTTTAAGAATAAAGAATAAAGAAACACATTATAAAAAGTTTTCAGATACACATACTAAAAATACGAGAAATAAATTAAACATTTTTATACCATGTATTAAACTAAACACAGCAAGGCAAGACACAAAATACTCCGGGCCATATTACTTTAACAGGCTACCGGAAAGTTTAAAAACAATTCAATTGGAAAGCTTATTCAAAAAGTTACTTAAAGAATTCTTATTAGACAAAGCTTTTTACTCGATCGATGAGTTTGTTAATTTTAAATAATTTTTCAAATTTTTTGGCCATTTTTTTGACAATTTTAAGTAGCATTTTTTAATTATTCTGACTTTTTCTGATTTTAATTTCTTGATTATTTTTATCCATTATTTTAATTTGTGGTTTTAGTAAATAAATCTTTAAAATGATTTGATGCCCTAATAGCAATAATGAAGTAACTGTATGTACGTGGTGATAAATTTAAATATTGTAAAAACGGACTAATAGACTGTAATTTAAATGTACCAAAATATTAAGTTTCTACAATCTGTTAAGATTTTTTTTGGAAATAAAATGAAATTGAAATTGAAATATCCTCGGCATAGCTCCAACAAGTAAGGTCTGGAACAGTCATACAACATTATCATCCAGTGCATTGGAGCAGGAATGCAAAAGTCCTTAATTGTTGTTCAATCATTATGCTCAATAGTTCTGACAGTATTTTGTTTCCGACAGGAGGAAGAAAAGAAGCAAATGTCGAAACAGAAGTTAATGGAGGAAATGAATCCGAAAATGGCCAAGCCTTTCCAGCCTATTCCAATGGATTACGAACCGTTGGTCGATCAGCCGAAACAGCAGGAGTACGAGATGGCGAATCCCGGAATGCCCATTCCTTTGCCCGATTGCTCGAGTGACTCCAAACGAAAAGGTCGACAGAAGTCAAACTCAAAGGGTAGCAAGAGCAGCAAAAGCGCTCAGAAGAAGGGTGTGTATAATTGTCTGTTCCATCGTAATAATATTATTATAGTTTTAACAGGCCTGATGAGCATGAGTCCGTGCTTGTGCTACAGTTTCTGGGGAGTAGGTCTAGTTTGGTTTTAAAGTCTTTGGCACTGACCATGTCACTAGGGAGTGTATTCCATTCCTTTACCCTTCTACTCCTGAGGAAATGTTTCTTAAGATTTAAATGGTTCATGCTTGTGTTTCATCTGATGTTCATGCAGATGTGTGTTAGTGTTCATGATGTAGATGGTCTGCAACCCTCCATGCATGTTGAAATAAAATGAGAAGTAACTTCTGTGACCATGGATAGAGAGTAGCAGGTTATCTTCAGATCTCAAAGGGCGTCCATAAGCTGGTAGTGGGGTAAGTCTGCCGGTGAGATAATCAAACGCAAACCCCTCCAAGATCGTGAAAAGGAGACAGAGAACTCTAATGTCTCTTTTCTCCCAGGTCGAGGGCCATTGAAGCTTCTCTCTGAACTCTCTGATGTATAATCAAATGCAGACATTTTGTAGACGCTCAACCTTGGTGGATAACTCCTCTGTGAGGTCAAGAAATTTAACATCCCCATAAGCATTATGATATTAGCTTTTTTATCCATTAAGTCTTCACATTCACTCCAATAGAAACAAATGATACAATGTTGTTAAAACTCCCTGGGGTGGTGGTTTCGCCCATTGTAATTGACACTCCTCAATGTGCCTTTCAACTGTGGTTTTTTCCATTCTTCTCTGCTCGTATGAGGGAAGGCCTAACATGCCCATCACAAAGGTAAGAGGAAGTCTGAGGATAGTAAACGTCCTTGCGTAAATACAAGTATCTCAGAAACTTGAGCTGTACGTAAGTATGCTTCCTCATATGGGTTACTAATGATCGAGTATAATCATATGAGAGGGACGGGGAGGTGGAGAGGGAGGAGATGGAGGGGAGGGGAGGAGGGGGGGAGGGAGAGGGGAGAGCAGAGGGAAGGGAAGGGAGGGAGGAAGGGGAGAGGAAGGGAGGAGGGGAGAGGGAAGACGGGAGGGAAGGAGAGGGAGAGATATGAAATAGTAGAAACGAAACTAGTAGTGTGAAACGAAACTGTACTAATCAAGTTAGGGCAACCCAGCTAGAGATTAGTGCATATTTCAATATTTATTCAGCAGTTCTCAATGTATAAAGTTTATGATAATATTACGGAAAATATGCGACTTTGCTGGAATAGCCATAAGTATCTATATACTACACTGTTCGGTAAGTTTCCGGAATCGGACACAAGGTGGTGACACATACTAGTCTTATGGCATTCATGTACCAACCTTCAAACCTCTACTGTCAAAACTTTATGACGTTTCATCGAATAGCTTACGAGTTACAACTATTTGAACAGTGCAACCTCTGATATTTTTTAAAACATGGAAAAAAACAGAAATTCGTGTAATGATGAAGTATCAATTCTTGAAAGGGTTAAATCCGCAAGAAATCTTCGTTGACTTCAAGAAAGCCTTGGGGGTATCTGCTCCTACGAAAACAATCGTTTACGATTCTTATAATGACTTTAAATGTGGCCGCACAAGCACTAGTGATAAACAACGCTCAGGTTTTTCAATTGAGGTGACTACACTAGAAAACATACAAAAAATTCATTGCATGGTTTTGAATGATCGCAAATTGAAACTGAGAGAGATAGCCGGGATCATGCAAATGTTTAACGACCGTGTGCACAAAATTTTGCATATGAGAAAGCACCGGCACGCAAAGCGTTTAAAACGATGGCCAAATTGGAACGAATTGGACTACGAATTGGTACAGATCTAACCTCCAGCGACTATTATCTCTTTCCAAACCTGAAAAGAATACTCCAGGGGAAGAGATTTTATTGTAATAACGAAGTTGAAGCGGAAATTGATGCCTATTTTAAGGGACTTTCGAAATTGTACTCCAAAACTGGTATAGATATGTTACAAAAATGCTGAACTTGAAAGTATAGAGCTAAAAGGAGAGTATGTTGAAGAATAAAATAATATTTGGCCAAATTTCAAGTTCTTTCATTCCCGTTCCGGAAACTTACCGAACAGTACATTTATACTTTTATATTTGGTGGTGCGGAAAGACCTATCTACCATTGATGTTTGCCAAGGTTGTTAGCATAAAAATTGCCTTATTACACCAGCCACGATAGCGCTACAAAGAAGGGTTGTGCACTTACCAGTTTTTACCGGTGTCTTCTTCTTCTTCTGGTGCACCAGGAATGCTGAGAATGGCGTTTTGTTGGTATGGCGATATAGCGAAATTCACTTCCTTTAGCAAACGTCGCGAGCGAGATTATAGGACACAAAATGCGTGCTTGCGGGGGAATATACCTTTCACTCCTGGTGATGACCCGCATTATATTTCAGCGAGCGTGAAAACCGGTTTGTGCGTTCCCTTTAAGCGACGCCATCCGGCTGGTATCATAAGACAAAATAAATAAAACCCTTAACGGCGTAAACATCTTCCCCCAGCTTGGACATCCATGGATGTCCAAAGGAAACTAGGACTATACCAAAAATTACAGAGTTAAAGAAAGGAAGATTAGATTAGGGATAAATTAGGCGGATTAGGTTTTAAGACTAGCAACAAAATGCGTAAACTAAATGCGGAAATATAATAATTATACTGAAACATATATGATGATAAATTTACAATATGCGCGAATATAACTACATTAAATATAAATTTTATAAAAGTAAAATTATTGTGATGGCAAGGGACACAATTTTATGACAGGCCTTTTAAATGAGCCAGCAGTAGTACGCACCAACGCAACTCGTATTATCCCGTCTTTCCCAGGGTAAATTTGCTCTATTATGCCAGTAGGCCAACGAAGCGGTGGGGTGTCATCCTGATGTATAAGAACAAGTGTGCCTGGTTTAATTGGGCGGTCCGGTGTGTTCCATTTTTGTCGTATTTGTAGTGTGTGGAGATAGTCCACATGCCAGCGTTTCCAATAACTTTGCACTAAACTATCTAACAGTTGCTTTCTTTGCAAATCCAAAAGAATAGCGGTTTCAGCGACCTCTAAATCAGAGGCCTGGACAGAATCGGAGCGGGGTAACTTTTTTATAAAGCGAAGAACGTACACTGCGATGCGAGTGAGCTTAGGCCAAGAAGAGACCTTTAAGGCGAGATCATATAGAGGCGAGCGGTTGTCATCTACTGATGATAAAAATGTAAGTGTACATTTTTTCATTTCATGTGTGTTGTCAATTTCAGACACTGTGAATGGCGCGATTGGCCAATCAGAAATTGGAGCAGAAATCCATGATGGACCTTGCCACCAGAGCGAGTGACTCAGCAATTGTGAGGGCAGTAACCCTCGAGAAATGCAGTCACTAGGGTTTTCTTTCCCATTTATATGAAAAAAGTGAGAAGGAGATAAAAGTTCCTGTATTTTACTAACGCGGTTAGCAACAAATATTTGCCAGCGGTGTGGAGCGGAATGGATCCAAGAAAGAGCGATCGTTGAATCCGAAAAAGCAAATATTTCATTTATTGAATAGCGAATATTAAAAACAGTATGAACTTGTTTTACAAGCTTAGCGAGGAGAAGCGCGGCACATAATTCGAGCCTAGCCAAAGTGACAGTTTTTTGCGGAGCTACTTTAGACTTAGCGCATACTAAATGTACTGATATATCATTGTTAGGGTGCGTTACATGCAAATAAACTACACAACCAAAAGCTTTCATACTAGCATCCCCAAATGCGAGTAGATTTACAACACAATCGGCAGAAATGCCTAAATGACGTGGTATCTGCAATTTAGAAAGCAATGGTAATTCATTTTTGAATGTAATAAATCGATTGGTAACCGTTTCAGGGGGTTCTTCGTCCCATCCTACTTTGGAAAGCCAGAGATCTTGCATTAAAAGCTTTGCATACAGAATGACAGGTGCAACCAATCCTAATACGTCAAATAAGCGAGCAATGGTGGAGAGTATAGATCGTTTAGTATTACCTACAGTGATGTTAGAAGTGGTAAATGAAAATGTATCGCTGGCAGGTAGCCACTTTAAGCCTAAAACCTTAAGAGTATCACAAGCGTCCGTGAATTCAATCGACGCACGATGCGACTCAGGAAAGTGAGTGAGAAGTTCTGGAGCATTACTAGCCCATTTGACTAATTTAAATCCACCAGAATCGAACAATCCGAGTAATTCGTCCGCCAGCCGTACGCCAGCCTCGACAGACATCACCGACGTGGTCAAATCGTCCATATACATTTCGCGTTTGGCGACCTCTACTGCGAGAGGAAAGCGATTGCGTTCATCTTCAGCCAACTGGTGAACAGTCCGCATTGCAAGGAACGGACTGGAGCGAATGCCGAAAGCGACCGAATTAAATTGAAAAATACGGATAGGTTCCGTTTCATTAAAGCGATATAATATTTTTTGATATTTACGATCGTTTTCTGATAAAATTATCCTTAAATACATTTGTTGCACATCAGCGGTGATGGCAATTTTAAAATAACGAAAGTTTAAAAGAAGTGCGAATAAATCTGCCTGTAAATTAGGTCCTATATGTAGTAAATCATTGAGCGATGTGCCATTATCAGTTTTAGCACTAGCGTCTAAAACGATGCGAGTTTTCGTTGTCGCCTTGTCGGGACGAACAACTGCATGGTGTGGTATAAAATAACCTTCATATATAGTAGCGGAAGAGTAAGGCAATTCTGATAAATAACCTTTACCTATATAATCGGTAATGACGTCATTATAAACTTGACGTAGCGCAGGCAAAGCGGAGAATTTGCGTTCAAGAGCGGTCAATCTGCGCTGCGCGTGTGTATAGGAGTTACCTAAACACTGGGGGTCCTTTTTAAAAGGCAGCGAAACAACGTAACGACCACAAGTATTTCTTTTAACTGTGGAAGTATAAAACTGTTCACAGTCGTGATTTTCCGGACTTATAATATCAATAGAATGTACCTCCTCGAGTTCCCAGAATTTTTCTAAGTTTTTATCTAAATCATTTACGAGCGGACCGAAGGACCAGACTACATTACGAGGGTTGACTGCGGGCGTCTCACCCATAATCACATAGCCAAGCGTGGTCTCGAGTGCATAAGGTACTGAGCGGGGGGTGTCCGAAGAACCCGTAGTGCAAGCAAGGGGTGGGGGGATAACCTTACCACCAAGTAGCGTGAACGCAAACATTTGTGCTCCAAGAATCGCATCTATATTCTCGGGCGAGCTCCAATTATCATCAGCTAGCGGTAAATTTTTAAAATGATCCAACACTGGTGCATAGATCACGCGCGTAGGTAGCTGATCCGTAATATGATCAACTACCAGCATAGTAATAGTATAGTAAGCATCGGAGACACGTGACTGGACAGTAAGCGTGACATACCCTTTAATAGGCGTCGCCACGGAGCCTACAGTTTTTAATGAAGAATTTACAAGCGGTTTTATTTGTAAAGCTAATTTATTGGCGCAGGCGAACGTTATAATATTATTTTGCGAGGCACTGTCTAATAAGCACCTAATAGTAATGAGTTGTCCATTAATATAATTGGGTACAAATACTTGAGCAGTAGGTAAAATACTCGTTATATGTGAAATATTATAGGTGTCATTTGGTTCCCTAATATCGCACGGAATACACGATATAGGTGTGGCAGTATGCATACACACGGAATGAGAAGAAGATGAACGCACATTGTTGCGATCAGAAGCGATAACCGTAGCGTTCGCTGTGTGTGAGTTACTATGTGCGTGTGTGGGCGGCGTATGTGAAGATACATTATTGTTTTCAAAATGTAATAATGAGTGATGCTTTTTATGACATTTGCGACAAGTATTTCTCGACCCACAATTAAAAGTAGAATGTCTTGTGCTAAAACAATTTAGACATAATTTATTCTCTTTTGTGAAATTAAATCTATCTTTTATAGTTAAATTTTTAAACGACGTACATTCATATAAATGAACGTGAAGCGATGATTTACAAAATAAACAAGCGGGTTTATTTGCATTATCGTCGTTATTTTGTAACGTGAATATATGAGACACTTTTGGTGTGGTACGCGATCGTGATTGAGCTGGCGAAATAACTTGTGATGAAGTGCTTTGTCGAACTGCCGTAAAACGTTCAAGCACTTTTACATTATGACGTACAAAGTCAATCAAGTCAGTACTAGTAGGAACCGATTTATCGCGGACGGATAGTTCGAAACCGTGTACTAATTGTGGATTTAATTTCCTGAGCGTAAGATTCATAAAAATAAATTCATTTAAATCATTAATTTGTAATTGTTTTAAGGCCGACCACGACGCGTATATTTTCTCAATAAAATTATTTAATTGAGCGGGCGTATCAGACGGACCTTTTATATCGAGTATATTATTTAGGTACATAGACCCAAGAAGCCTTTTATCCTGATATTTAGTAACCAAAGAATCCCATATAGCAGCATAATTAGATTCATTAGGAATAATACCTGCGAATACATTAAGCGCATTCCCATTTAATTTTCCTACTAAATATTGTACACGCTGTGCATCGGTTAATTGTTTGTTGTCGTGAACATTAATCTTAAAAGATTGGTAAAAAAGCGGCCATGATTCCGGCGATCCTGAAAATGCAACTAAATCCAATGGCGGTAAACGACAAGGCCCACTTCGATCCGCAGTATCTGATATCACACCGCGCGATTCTAATAACGTCATCCTTATATGCTGTATTTTCGAAAATATAGTTTCAAATGCACTCCAGCTACTTAAATCCAATTGACTCTCTAGATCTTGCTCCAATAATAATTCGTTATATTGATCACAAAGATCGTTAAAGTTTTTATATAAATATTCTATATTTGAAGAAGATGCTAAAAAATCTTGTTTAGTTCTTGTATCTACTTCCGACGGAATGAGTTTCTTCGCGTTATTAAATAAAGTGTTTATGTGCGCAAAAATAGATTCCCTTTTGGCAATAACGATTTTTAATTTCCGTTGTATCGCCGTCATTATTCAGTACTATAAATATATTGCACGGAAAAAACGTTACTTATACCCGGAATTTGAATGCGAAATTATTATTAAGCGATATGTGCTTTGTACTTTTGATGTTAAAATGAATAACAACTGCGAATAATTAATAAAGCGAAGAGACAAGTGTGAATATATGCGGTTTATATTATATAGCGGTAATATGTTTCAAGAATGAAATATATTTATAAATATTTATAAAATATATTCATAAGCGGAATGAAATATATATTTCAGAAAGCGGGTATATGAGCGGGGATACGAGCAGAGTGAAAGCGACTAGGTATATTGGTGGTTATATAAGCGCAAATTGTAATGTTACATATATGGTAAATAGGTACAAAATATAGATATATAAATGGCGGGTAGGTATAAAATATGTAAGTATATGTCGGTGTTTTATATTTTATATTATTCGATAGCAATGTAGGAATTTATATATAACACTGGTTTCATCCGTCTCGATAGGACCATAAAAATGGTGGTGCGGAAAGACCTATCTACCATTGATGTTTGCCAAGGTTGTTAGCATAAAAATTGCCTTATTACACCAGCCACGATAGCGCTACAAAGAAGGGTTGTGCACTTACCAGTTTTTACCGGTGTCTTCTTCTTCTTCTGGTGCACCAGGAATGCTGAGAATGGCGTTTTGTTGGTATGGCGATATAGCGAAATTCACTTCCTTTAGCAAACGTCGCGAGCGAGATTATAGGACACAAAATGCGTGCTTGCGGGGGAATATACCTTTCACTCCTGGTGATGACCCGCATTATATTTCAGCGAGTGTGAAAACCGGTTTGTGCGTTCCCTTTAAGCGACGCCATCCGGCTGGTATCATAAGACAAAATAAATAAAACCCTTAACGGCGTAAACAATATTTTTATTTTATTTATTTATTTTTATTTATTTATTTAAGTAATTCAAGAATAATTTAACACAATTTTATCTTAGGAACTATGCACAGAAATATTTTAAACATTGAATAAATAGCAGAAAATGAATACATTGCAAAGTCCAGTGACAACGCCACCTAACTAGGCCGGGACCTGTTCTAAGGTGAACGTATTGATATTGCTGAGAATTCATCTGTACCTAAGAAAAAATGTTTTTTTTGTTGTTTGCACAAATGACCTCTGATATGTTATTTCATTATAGGTACAACCCTAATCAAAAAAGAGACGACAATCCCCAAATGGGAGGCCACAAATGAAAACAACGACTTGGCTTGGAAGAGGCACCTGAAGACGCTGCTCTACGAGAAGGCGTGCTTAGCATTTGCTACTCTGGCGGAGCATTACTACTCGACCGAAAAGTATGGCAGCGCTTTGAAATACATCGTTATGGCCCAGCGTTGCCAGAAGTTACTCTCCACCGATTACTTTGATTCCCACGTTGTCAATAGCAGCTGTATATTGGGTCGTGCCGGCGACTGTTTCTTCAAATTCGCCAAGAACTGGGCGAAGTATGAAGAGGTTTACCAAGCTGAATTCAAATCATGCGAAGAGGTTGACAGCGCCATCATGGAGGAGATAAAACTGGATACGGAGACTGATGAAGATATTGCGTTTGGGACGCCGGAATTCGATATAGGTAAGTCAATTTTATTAGGTCCTTCCCTATGTATGTTCTTCAGTATATACCAGGCCTCGAAACATGTTGAAGTGATCGATAATGTGTAAGTGATCGATAGAACATGTTGAAGTGAGTGATCTAAAGGTTTTTAGACACATCATTTGGATATCCAGTTAACCCGTTGAGTATGAGTCAACCAAATCTGGTCGCGAAACAATTATCCGTTGAGTACGAGTCGACCAAATCTGGTCGCGCGTTTTTTTCACTTCTTTGACGTTCTCATATTTATTCATAATTATCTAATTGTTTTACAAAATGATATTTCAATATTCTATATTCGAAATTTCAATGCAATCATTGTGCAGTTGTTCTTTTTATGATTGGTGTAGTAGTTTCGTAGTTATAGTACTTTAAGTCGATGTCGCCGAAAATCCTGCAAAAGAGACAGATGCATCCATGAAAATACCCATTTACTCCAAGGGTTAAAACAGTTGCGATCAAAATCCCCATTTATATGGCGCTCCTCAGATGCATTGATAATCCTACCCTGAAAATGGTCTACAACGCACTGATTTTTCACATTCGCCACGATAGTCGAATATGTAATTTATGCAGATATTCTGTAGCTGTAAGTTATCAAGAATATTCTCGTTCATGTCTATATTACTGACATCAGCATAGTCCAAAATTGGGAGTAGCAGTGTACGAGGTCTGTCCAATAAACACGCAAACTGATTTAAAAAAAAAAAGATGTTTTCCAAAATTTAGGGTAGATTAATTTTATGCCCTTCAAAATACTCCCCATTTGTAGCAATGCTCTTACCCCACCTCCGTTTCCATTGTTTAAATCATTCCTGGAAGTCTTCAGGAGTCAGGCTCTTAGGTTGCTTTGTGGTTTCACGTTTTATCGTCTCCACATCGTCCCAGTGCCGCCCCCGCATGACCTTTTTACATTTCGGGAACAAAAATAAGTCGCATTGAATTGAATTTCGGGAATAGGGAGAGTGATCAATCACAGTGATCGCATTATGGGTCAGAAACTGGCGGATAATCAGTGCTGAATGTGAAGGCGCATTGTCATGATGTTGCAGCCATCCATCATCATCACACAAATTTGATCGCACTCGACGCACACGATCCCTCAAGCGTCCTTGAGGAAGAAATTCATGGTGGACACCATGAATGTCAAAAGAAACGTCAGCATTTTCGACATTCTTACGTTCGTGGTAAACCTTTAAAAAGGGCGGTTTCATTCAGTGTCTTATCTCATAAATATTTCATGAATTTCCCGAGATTTTTGCCCAAGTTTCATCAGAATGTTGACTCGTTCATTGTTCCATCTGTTCGTCAACAAGAGCAACAAACTTGTCGTGACGGTTTTATGATTACTGGCGCTTCAGTGGCTCACTCTGCAACAAAGCAGCCAGTGCTCTCATTCGAATTTCAACTCAAGACCGCCCGAGCGACGCACTTTGCGTATTAATGGACAGAACTCATATATGTTATTCAGCCTTGTTATTTTTTTCGAAAATCAGTTATTTCTTTGTCTTTCTATCGTTTGTTATTGCTTGGACATTTTCGTGTGTGAAATCGTGGAAAAGTGGAGAATTTGCATTCTTCAGCAAAGAGGCAGTCTTATCCATCACAGCTTTCAATTAATGGATCTATACTGTCAAGATTTTTGATTAACTATGGAGAAGCTCGAGATTAAACAACCGAGCTTGGTCAATTGCTCTTCGCCACTGAAACGCACGACCAGTTGCTCCTCAGCAAACGGTCGGAAAGTTGCAGGGTCGCGATTGGAGATCTTCGTTTTCTACCAGACCTTGCTCCAACACTCTTGAAATTGAATTAACCCCTATGATGTCTTTAACGTCCCTTCCGGGATGATAGCCGGCACACGGCCAAAAGTGTAACGTCCCTCGCAGCGCTCGCCGCTGCTAAAAATTCCGTTTAAAATTCGAAATAATGTTCTATGCGCTTCTGGTATCTGTCAGTTTGGTCGACGGTATTTACTGCGTGCGACGCTGTGATCAAAATTGTGATTGTGAAGTGTTTCTGTGCGATTTTCTGCAGAAACGTGAGTAATTTGCATTCTAAAAGAGTTTATGAATGAGCATTATTGATTTGAGATAGCCCATCTGCTTTTTTTCACATACTTTTAAGCAAAATGCTTCGGCCAAACACATGCGTTGCAGAAAATGGCCGTAATTTTTTGTTGTAAAACGGCCGAAATATCGCAAAATATGACGTAATATTGGTTTAATTCGCTTATAAAATATAAGGTTATAATGTTTTATATACGAGATAAGGTTATAATGTTTTATATTTCAAATTTCAATGCGATCATTTTACAGTTCTTTCTTTATGATCCGTATATTGGTTTATAAGTTATGGTAGTTTTTCTCAAGGCCGTCGATTCGCGTCGATTTCACGAGCGAAACTCGCGTGCAAAAGGGACGGCCGAGTTTTCCTTTACAACTTTAGGGGTTAACCCTTGGAGTAAATGGGTATTTAAATGGATGCATCTGTCACTTTTGCAGGATTTTCGGCGACATCGACGGCGCTCGACTTAAAGTACTATAACTACGAAACTACTACACCAATCATAAAAAGAACAACTGCACAATGATTGCATTGAAATTTCGAATATAGAATATTGAAATATCATTTTGTAAAATAATTAGATAATTATGAATAAATATGAGAACGTCAAAGAAGTGAAAAAACAATGGCCGACTTTGGCATTTGCGACGCGATATTCAAAGACCCGAAATACTTTATATACACGATAAATTGTACATCTAATCAGTTTAGGGGGACTATATGATGTTGTAGAAATGGTTTTACTTACGATTCGTTCAAATACGCACCGAAAACCACACGAAAACCGTTTTCGAAATGCCGACACAAGCACCGGCGGATTTGACGTTTCGTGAAAGTGGATGTTCGATTTGCCGCGATCAGTAATAATATGTCACATGGACTGCGCAGTTGCTGCTGCGAATGATAACAGAGAGAATTTAATTCTGTACCGATTTGCCATACGCATGAAAGAGACAAAATGCTTTCGATGGTAAAAAAAGAGTTCGAAAGCGCGCGCGCCGAGCGGAACCAGATCTGGTCGTATCATTCTCAACGGATAATTGTTTCAGAACCAGATTTGGTCGTATCATACTCAACGGGTTAAAATAAAATAAACGAGATTTCTAAAAATAATCTTTTTCTCCACAGTAAACTATATTCTAGAAGTGACACCACCAAAGAACATTGAAGAGCTGATGGCTTCAAGCTGCCTCATCTACAAGCAAGCGCTTGAAGTTTCGACGGAGGAAAAAAAGGACGAGTTGCTTAGGAGAATAGCCTCTGTGAAGAACGAACTCGGAGTACGATACATGCACTGTGCTCAAGGTAAGAAATCCATCAATCGACGACAATCCTTAAAGCTGCCTACATTTTTGTGCCGGTTTTCCTTTGACTCACAACAGTGAGGAGTGGCCGCTCTCTATTAGTACTCTTTGCTATTCTTGGTTCTTGCAGTCTGGACGTGCTTGGATGGAATTGAACACCTAGGAGGCAGTAGTTTTTTCTTCCCCTTTTGTTATTGCCATCTATATTCTATGTATGAATGACATTCACTTATTGTTGTGGCTCTTAAACATTTTAATTTCTGCCGTTCCTTTTAATAACTTGACTGGACTTAAATAGTATGTGTCCAATGGCGCATCCATAATCATGGGTGCAGGCACATTATTATGCTAGCAAATCTTGGGGCGCTCTCCTCTTCAATCTGCGGAAAGCCCGGTTTTTTTATCAGCTTTGAAGCTTGATAATAGCATTCTATTTCAAAGCTTTGAAGCTTTGAAATAGAAGTAGTCCAAGAAACGAGCCCCGTAGTACACAGCTGATGACATTTCTTTCATTTGAGTGTTGGTCGCCAATTTTTTCTGCCTATAACTGCGACGAATACTTATACTTTCCTTTTCAGAACAATTTAACAAATACTGCGAAGAGCTTGACAAGACTCAAAAGCAAGATTCTCCCAAAGCCATCGCTCAGCCGGAGTATGAATCTCTCTCCAAGAAGTCCTTTAATACACTGATGGAAGCATCCAGGATATTCGAGCAAGTAAACGATCTACCGAATCTAGCACTTCTCTATTGCAACATAGGCAGATACATGCGATTCAAGGCACATTGCAGTTTGAGTCACTCTAGGTGAGTAGTTTTAAAAAAATCAATCTTTACTAGAATATATACTCGTTAATATCGGGCCGTTTGGCCGAAAAAAAAGAAAAAAGATCTCCCTTTAAAAAGCGGGAAATTGATTGTTAGGTAGAATCGCTGAATACAACAACAAATCACTTATCTAGGTCTATCCTATATACCTATATCCTATATGGTCACCACAAAACATTCCCTGCAAGTAACCCAGAACTTATAAAAGGAATCACAAAATCTTCTGGGGTTGATGATATTACTATTGAAACTGTGAAACTTGCACTGCCTGTAATAGCCGACGTACTAGCTAACCTATTTAATATTTCTCTGAGAGATGGTGTTTTCCCGGAGCAATTTAAAATTGCAAGAATTGTTCCATTATATAAAAAAGGCCCAAAAACTGATATTGCCAACTACAGGCCAATAGCTCTACTGCCGGTTTTTTTCAAAAATTCTTGAGAAAATAGTTAATATCAGGTTAGTCAAATATCTAGAAAATAAAGACATTATATCAAAAACTCAATTTGGTTTTAGGAGAAATAAATGGACAATAGATGCACTACATAATATTTTATCAACAATGTACAGTAATGTTGACGCGAAACTTTATTCAGGCACGGTCTTCTGCGATCTCTCAAAAGCGTTCGATATGGTGAATCACAATATGTTGCTTAGTAAACTCGACAAATACGGCATCCGAGGGAACAGTCTTTCGGTCGATTCGGTCTCTAAGCAGTATAAATTCCCTGAAAGTCTCGGATGCACAGCCCTGCGTCCAGATATAACTCTTTACTCTCTATCTCGAAAGATGGTTCTTATCGTAGAATTAACTGTTCCATGGTAATCAAATATCCCAAAAGACCACGAGTACAAATTAAATAAATACCATGACCTCGCAAATGCCGTCACCCGGAACGGCTTCACTGTTCACCTTCACGCGATGGAAGTAGGCAGTCGTGGCCTGCCAGCTAAATCTTTGTTTCACCCTTTTAAAGATCTTGGTCTCTCCAGGAAAATAATCAACTCCTTTCTAGAAAAATTATCTAAAACTGCGATCTCTGCATCTCAAATTCTATGGCTTCGAAGGGGGAGTGAATAGGTGGTAAGGTGAACGCTCACATGTGGCAAGACAGCTGTCCTAAACCTACCACCGCCGGTCGTTAGTCCGGAATCCACCCTTCACCTCCTAGAAGGTGGTGAAGGGTGAATCCACCCTTCACCTCATATATGATGGGCCGGATTTTTGATAGGTGAATTCCATGGCAGCTCCGTTTGTATTTTATTTTTTTATTGGTTCTACAGTTACCTATCAAATCGGAGACAAGTAGTACAACTTTGTAACTACGAAGTTTTCGTTTTCCTGAAACGCTATATTTTTGTTGTGATGTAATCTTCTTCTTCGCGTTCTCTAAGAGACACTACAATTCAAACGTCAGCGCTCGAGGGGTTAGTAAACTCGACAAATACGGCATCCGAGGGAACAGTCTTAAGTGGTTCTACAGTTACCTATCAAATCGGAAACAAGTAATACAACTTTGTAACTACGAAGGCGGATTATTAAAGAATGTAATGTCCAATGAGTGCGAAGTAAAGTGCGGAGTTCCACAAGGGAGTATTCTGGGACCGACTCTTTTCCTTTTATATATAAATGATCTCCCAACTGCCTTAACACATTCCAAAGTAACATTATTTGCGGATGACGCCAGCACATTGCACACTATGCACATTCTAATATTGACCAACTTGTTACAACTTTAAATGCTGAATTGGTTTCACTAAATGCATGGTTTGAGAGAAACAAGTTATCCCTTAACACGTCCAAAACTGTTTCAATGTTTATATCCTCTCAGCAAAATAAAATACAAAATACTCCACAGGTACATATTGGGAAAAACAACATAGCCGATGTCAGTTCTTACAAATTTTTTGGTTTAGTTTTAGATAATCACTTGAGATGGAATGCACACGGAGAACAATTAAGAGACAAACTTTCTAGTGCCTGTTTTCTGCTGCGCAAAATACGAAAACTGATTAATTCTAAGGACACGAAAACGATTTACTTCGCTTATTTTGAGTCTTTTCTACGTTATGATATTCTCTTCTGGGCGCAATGCACCATCGATCTAAGGCAACATATTTTTTCATTGCAAAAACGGGCCATTCGAATTTTAAGTAATCTGGGTTATGTAGAATCATGCCGTGGTCATTTCAGAAGGCTTAAAATCCTCACCCTTCCATCTCTATACGTTTTAGAATGAGTTGAATTGATCACAAAAAACCTAGCTCAGCTGCCGATACATTCTGATACCCATAAACACTTTACCAGGGGGAGAAATAATCTGATTCTTCCTCGTCCAAATCTAGAACTTTTTAAAAGGGATCCGAACTACGTTGGAATTATATGCTACAATGAGCTACCCTCTAGTATAAAAAAAATATGCCGCGAAGGAAAAATGCTCCAATTTAAAAATAAACTCAGATTATATCTCATTGAAAGAGAATTGTACATTAACAATCTCTAAAAACTGTATGCATCTCGTCTATATCTCTTTCTGTAATAGGTTTTAAAACGATTTCAATTTGACTAAAATGTATTGACTATTTCTATTATTAGGTAGGCACATATTAATTATACCTTGACTATTTTTATTTGCATTATAATCACTAAGACATTTTATTTTACTTTTTGACAACCGTCACATTTTTTTGTTGTTATTTTTGACATTATATTTGTTAATTTTATACTAAAAAAACTTATTTATATCGGTATTTCAAAGAATTAATTACTCTTATGTTTTTTATCTGGTAAACTAAATGGTGAGACTTGATTTACTTCTATAATAATACCTTCTTTATTCTTACGAGTAACCTTTTATGTTTTGATTATTAATAGAAGAATTTGATCATTAATGAAGAATTCAATCATATCACAGCCAAATGTAAATGTAATACAACTGTCTATACAACTATGTATTAGCTTTTAGGACAATAAACTATTTGATTTGATTTGATTTGATTTTGAGTGTAATGTACCTTTAGGAAGAAGGTTGACCTGATTGAAAGGAATGATGCAAAGCAACAAGGCATCAGTGTACCAAATTTTAAATCTATAAGTCCAATATTTTGAGATTGAAATATGACTACATCCACAACCTTTACAATTTCAACCACAACCTTTTCAACTCTTGCCATGACCAAATGATGCCTGCAGTGCAGGATTTACGTATAAGCTACACAAGCTATAGCTTAGGCCCCCAGTTTCTTGGAAGCCCCCACAAAAAAATGTCCGAGTGAGCAATTGTCATAATATATACTTAAATATACTGCAGCAATAGCTCAAATAGCTTAGGGCCTTATCAAGTCTAAATCCAGCGCTGGATGCCTGCATGCCAAATTTCAGCTCAATCGGATTAAGCGGCGCTATTGTGCATAAATATATAGATAGACTTTCCCCCTGGAAATGGTCTTAATCGTCTTGGGGGGGGGGGGGGTGTCAAAATAAATATATTATACGGCTTCATGTCGAGAAAGAAAATATAGTGAAGTTTTTAATATCATTGATTATATATTTTATCCAGTTGCTCAACCCCATAGTACGATTTGGCAATCCTTCTGAAACGGAATTATGCGGGTGGCGCTGATAGCATTGACGGCCAAACTACTAGCAATTTATTTGGCCATCTGTAATAACATTGATAATGAATGTTTTTTTTACATAATGGCTGATTGATTATAAAAACCCAATAATTTAACCAATGATAGCAATAAAAACATTTAATTATAAGTATCATCTGTTTATATAGACTTTTACAAGACATAAATAATAAGGAGAGATAGAATGCCATCTATTAGTCTATCTTAACTTGTGAGTCATTATTACGTATTAAAGACTGTATACCAAATTAAAAAATTACATTTTTATGTAAATACAGTAGAGAGTCGATTATCCGAACTAATTGGGGGACAAGGGTGTTCGGAAAACCGATTTATTCGGATAATCGAACTGTATAAAAAACTGTATTAATAAAACCATATATGGACATAATAATATTATGTACTATCTATGTAATCTGTTTTAACTTTTTTTATTTATTACAATAGTGAGTAGTAATCCCGTGAACAAAATAGATATGTGTGTATGTAATACATACGTACATGAAGAAGAACTAATTAACGCTTAAAAAAGTCCTTAATTTTGGTCTGTCGAAGCAAGCCTACCCCGCTTATGAGCAGCTAATTCCCGCACTTTTTTCAGTACAGATATCTGATACTGGTCGCTTTCATTTTGAGCTTCAAACCATCGCAAGACAGTAGCTAGACATGTAAATGCTTCAGAAGGTGTAGATATATTTTCATCTTCATTTTCTGATTCACTAGTCGATGAGGTGCTGGCGGCGTCAGCATTATCAGTCCCGGGGTCTACAATATCGCTGTCCTGCATGATTTGGTACCCTGGATCTGCATCATCAACCCTCATCCATTCTTGAACGTCTTTTCATCACATTCATGGCAATCGAGTTCTGTTTTTAAGCTGCGGCCGCAGCAGTTCGGTTAAGCGGTCGTTCGGTTTACCGACGTTCGGATAATCGACGCTCTACTGTAATATTAAAATAATAAGAGCTACGATTTAAAATTTCGTTTGTTCAATGCCAGAATGACTGGACAACAATTGGTGACTTTTGCATTCCGCCTCCAATGCACTGGAAGGTAATGCTCTATGACTGGACGCCAGAGATGCTGAAATTTTATTTGAATGCCTTTCAGCATACACTTCCAGACCCCAGTAACCTCGCTCGTTGGAGCTTTGCCGAGGATAGTTCTTGTCCCCTCTGTAGCAATACCCCTTGCACAGCTAGACACATTCTAGCTGGCTGCAAGGTGGCCTTAGATCAAGGACGGTACACTTACCGCCATGACAAAGTTCTCGCTGTTATTCGCGAGGTAATTAGTCTCTCAGTGGCTCGTGCCAACAAGGGTTTGACAGTATCCTCCAAACCCCCAATACAGTTTGTGCGGGATGGCTCTAAAGGCAAAAAACATTTAACTACAAAACCTTTCTCAATAATCGAGAAAGCTACAGATTGGACTCTGGAGGTTGATTCGGTCTCTAAGCAGTATAAATTCCCTGAAAGTCTCGGATGCACAGCCCTCCGTCCAGATATAACTCTTTACTCTCTATCTCGGAAGGTGGCTCTTATTGTAGAATTAACTGTTCCATGGGAATCAAATATCCCAAAAGACCACGAGTACAAATTAAATAAATACCATGATCTTGCAAATGCCGTAACCCGGAACGGCTTCACTGTTCACCTTCACGCGGTGGAAGTTGGCGCTCGTGGCCTGCCAGCTAAATCTCTATTTCACCTCTTTAAAGATCTTGGCCTTTCCAGAAAAATAATCAACTCTTTCTTAGAAAAATTATCTAAAACTGCGATTTGCGCATCTCAAATTCTATGGCTTCGAAGGGGGAGTGAATGGGTGGCAAGGTGAACGCTCACATGTGGCAAGACAGCTGTCCTAAACCTACCACAGCCGGTTCGTAAGTCCGGAATCCACTGCTCACCCCCCAGAAGTGTAAAAAATAGTATTATGATGGGCCCGACTCCGGTCGGTGAATTCCATGGCAGCTCCGTTTGTATTTATTTATATATATATATTATTTTATTTCGAGGTAAGATACCATATAGGCGTGTTTAGAGCGCCATCTACGGTGCGCCATTTATACTGTTATACCGCAAAGGTCGCTCGCTTTATTGAACATAATAATAGAAGAATAATCAATTTTTGGAATTATGAATGCCATCCACATTACGTTTTGTAGTAAAATCTTGGTTGCTAAATTGTAGTACGACGTTGAGCAATCTAATATAATCAATGCTAAGGTCCAATATATAATTAGTGGTTAATACTAATATCTTAGCAATAATGGTACGATAAACAGACACATTAATACTTTTTATAATTTTTGCAGCAACGAACAAAAACGACTGTATTCTCTGGCCACAGAATATTACACGAAAGCTATAATTTGCCTAGGGAAGAAGGATTCATGTCCTGACGTCTGGGATTTGGTGTCCTGGGAGCTATGCAGCGCACTCTTTACACGAGCCTGTCTGATGCAGGACAATCCAACTGATGACCCGAAGGTGAGAAGTATTCCTGTTATGTCTCATTCTGTGAGCATCGTCTCATCAAGTGAGCTGTGCTGCTGCCAGGGGTAGTTTAGCAGTTTTTCTTCAGGATCCAAAAATATGAGGACGAGCATAGGATTTTGTAATATGACATATCGCCATGTCTTCTTTATCAATTTGTTCGTATGTCCTTCCAAATTTCTGGTATTTCTGTTCTGATACAACTGCACCACAATAATATTCGTACGCATAAGAAATCAAAACCAATGGCTCGTCCGGATCAACGTTTTATCCAACGTCAGCATCTTTTTAACAGTTGTAAAAGCCTTTTTCTATAATTTTGTCCATTTTCAAGCTGCACTTTTTTCGATAGCCTGTGTAATAGTTCCATCATATCGGCTTTGTTGGGTACAAATCTTTCATAGATATTGTAAAGTTTCAGAGTCCTTTGATGTTATTTGGATGTGGCATGTCGTGTATGGCCTGTATCTTCTGTGTAGAATGTACAGCTTCTTTTTCGATCCAATATCTCAGGAATATGACAGAAATAATGCCAAATCTGCATTTTTCTCTTGTTTAAACGCAAACCAACTTATTGTAATATTTAAAGAACTTTTTCTAATCTAACATTGTATTCAATCATTTAACCCCTGGGTGGCCACGCCCGCCGATCGGCGTTTTTCGTATTATATCCGTATTTATGCAATTATCGGCTCTATTTCTCCCTCAACTGCGCTAAATGCCTGTCATTAAAGCCTGCATTGAATAAGCCACTGGTATATATTAGTATGCTTGCACACACCTTCTACAAACAAATTTTCGAGGGCTTCGAAAATTTTTCGTGGAATGACTGGCTTCCGAAAGGTTGATCGATCAATTCTCTATTGTAATAAAGGGGTAGAAAATCTTCAAAATTGAAATACTTAAATTAGCATAAATATGAAGTGAATAAAATTAAATAACATAGAGAAAAATCCATATTATTTGAACAAATCACCTTTTCCAACATTTAAAGAATCACACAAATCCAATCTTGAAAATGTTGACATTTACGATCGGTTAACACGCACTAACCAGGGCTCAGTTAACACCTACGGAATCGCGCCCTAATCTGTAGCATAAGTACTTACTACCGGGTCCACTGGACACAGTATAATATCACAAGTTTATTGCAAAACTGCCTAATAAAAGTAAATGTTTAATTTCTAATAAGGATTATATGTATATCTACAAAGAAATACATTGTTGAATCATAAACTAATTTTTATTGTTTTTACTAAAACCAAAAGCCGTTTCAAAAATATTTTTTTTCCATACTTTTAACAGCATTTAGGCTAATTGTATCCGTTAACACCTTGGATTCATACACACCTTTTACGTCCGTAGCACTCAGGCGCGGCGCGCTAACTGACAACCAAGGTCGTCATTTGCTGTGCTACACTATTGTTAAAGGTACTAAGAGTGGAAATGTCGCAAATGTCAAATTTACAAAGTTATAAAGCAAAATATGAAGGACTGGGTCCGTTGGACCCATTAGGGAGTCCTTAAGTATTAAAAACATTAACTAACGATGGCTTAACGGCGCATGGTATCCCCATGAGGATCTTAATATCACCATGCTGGAAAAAAAAACAAAAATGTTTTTTACGCTTTGTATATTTTAAGAAATATGGTGATTATCCCTACTCATACCCTACAATTTTTTTACTAGGCATGGTGGGCTACAATTCCCTTAAATTGCGTAGAGAAATGCTCACCATGTTTTTAAACTGATCCGGGGCAAAATTGATAATCGTAGCATGCTAGCGAAGATTTGTCCCTTTGTTCCGGATAACTACATTCGAGCTCGGTCACATACTCTATTTGCGGAGCCGTCCTCGCGAACCAACTTAAGTCGATGGAGTCTCCTTACGAGTGCCTTGTGACACATAAATGCGCTATGTTCGACAGACCTGGATGTTTTTACAGCAAACCCACATCTCTTCAACGTATGGGCATTGCATTACCTGTTTATACTAGAATAAGATCGATTGTTTTTTATTTCTCTTTTATGTATTTTGTTACTCTTACTTTTTTTAATGTTCCAGCTTTAATATTTAATACCTTTTATATTTATATGGCATAGTTCCATCTCAACGAATTGGTGTGTTGTAATGTTGATTTGTTAAACAATTAAATGCAAAAAAAAATTATCCATGGCTTGTGCTGTGCTGTTTATCCTGATTATATTTCTTAAAACCATTCCGATACGAGCAAACAATCGACAGACTTATGGAGATCCTGTGTTATAAAAAAACTGCCCACTTTTACACACACTCTTCTGCTTAACCCAGTTTGTGCAAGTCACCCTATATGGTACTTATATTTGAAAACTTCTTATTTTTAGGCAGCAGTGGAAGTTGCGGATGCTTTGAAACAAGCTTTGAAACATTGCATTTTGACCGCCGGCCCTCGACAATGTTTATACCAGTTTCGCGCCGGAGTAATTTACCATAGACTCGGCTCGTTATATCATAAACAATACAGGTAAATTGATTTTTCATAATGATTGTGATAATCTGGGGGATAACTATTTGTTCGAGCATCCACAAAAAAAGAATAACTGTAAAAATTAACGGTAAAGGTAAATAATAACGGTAAAGCGTTCGTTGAAGACCATGTAGCTTAGTCTTTTTAAATCGACAGATAAAATAACGTAGCATGGATACGCCGGATTGAAATATATATATAATATCGCATTTAGTAAAACGGCTGGTGTATCGAATGCCTGCGAATTTACTGAATTGGTTTTTAAATTCTCATTCCGATAGTGCTATCTCCTTTTCCTATCCCCTCTCGTTAACTGAAGTAAAGAAGAGGAAGAACATCGCCGGCCGGACAGTCTATCACCGATTGTGTTCGCCGACACCGCCCGCGACACGTCCGCCGCCGCGCACCCACGCTGTAATCCGCTTTGTAAAACCCGCAAATAAGAACATTTAGTGCTTGTGAAATATATATATATATATATTTGACAATTAAATCAACGCCGCGCTGTGATGTGACTTGAGAAGCTGATTTACGAGGCTGCAAACGGACATTTAATAAGGTAAACGAGATCCCATTTTTTCCAAACTTTTCTATACCAAAGTACCGCAAAATACAGTTCACTGCCCTTTTTTATTCAGAAACCAAATCCCCGCGCTACCATAGCATATTGTTATAATATTTTAACACTATGTAGTCGGGCATTTTCCTGCCAAATTGCAGCATATTGCGGGTGTTTTTTAAAATGTTTGTGCCAAAATTAGACTTTTCGTGAAATATTCATATCTTACGATCTATTTGATATTTTTCAATGAAAGTTTTAGTGTTTTGCCTTAAAAAGACGTCTGTTTTTTATGTACAAAAATATATAATCAAAGCAAAATGAACTCAGAAACACGAATATAAGACGTCCGAACGAAAGCAGTATAAAGCAGTTACTGGAGAGACAAACGAAAATGCAAAAACAAAATCCTTTGTTAAAATTATCAGGTATATCAGGTAATAAAATAATTTCAATATTCTGGCTGTTTATTTTTACCATTACTATTTTTGGTTACGTCTCAAACTCATTGTATCGGCAGGTAGATAGATCGGGTACCACCGACAATAGATAAGGCACAACCCCCACCCGTTTAGAGCCCCTTGTTTTTACATGTTTCCTGCGCCTTACCGCTTCGTGCAACAGAACGAGTAAACTCGTCTCCCTACACTAAAAGAATGAATATGTTGAGCTATTGCCGTGTCACTGCCATTTCCGCGTGCAAGTGTATTCTCAAAACAACTTCGTCTTTCAAATTGAGCGCTATCATTGCTTATATAACCTATTAGATTGCTCAACGTCGTACTACGATTTGACAACTGGGATTTTACGATTGATTTAGGATTTTACTACGTTACAAAAATTGATTAATCTTCTATTATGATGTTCAATATGGCGCCTTTCATTATGATGGCTCCGGATTGCTTGATTGCTGCCTTCTCCATACAAGAAATTGTCTATGATTCCTTACTCGCGCGCTCCGAACTGCGAGGGGTTACAATTGTCCTGTCTCATCCGATTAGCGAATTAACTACATCGCTTTGATGTATAATAACTTCAATTTTCCGCAGACGAAGAGTCGTTTGATGGTCGGAGTCGTTAATATCACTCAATGTATTTTCTTTTTCTAAAGGGAAATGAATGAAGACATAGCCAGGCGAAAGACAACTCTATCCCTGAGCAAGTTGAACTACGAACAGGCCGCCAAAGTATTCTTACAATTAGAAGAGATTGGGACATATCTAACAGTGCAATTAGAACACGTCGCCCTGATGGAGTGTCAGCTTTCAGGTTAGTGCCATTTAATAATAGATATCCTGTGTGAGACACGGCTAATAGCCCAGTAGGAGTTAGCTTAACCTCCCTCTTGTGGGGCTCGTGATTTAAAATAGGCTCTAACCGTAAGTAGTAATAAAAACTTGATTGATCTTGAATACAATTGTTTTGACGTGCCCTTTTATTATTTTTTATTTTATTACTAATTTAGTCTGGTCAGGGAGCTTTGCTGATACATCCAGATCAGACCTTTAAAAAGCTACTCAAAAAATATATTACCAAGTTTTTAGGTACAAATTAAGTCTGATTTTAAATTGATTGACCGAGCTTGCACTTTAAATGGTAATTTATTCCACTTGTCCACCACTCTATTTTGCAGAATGTTCTTAACCCTGGACCATGGGACATAATGGACCATGGGTCATAATGTGTCCCATAATTTCAAAAATCATTTAATAATTATCGAATTAAAATAATTTATAAATTGTATTTTTTTTCATGGTATCAAGTCACCAGAGCCTGAATATTTGCAAAAAAATATATAGTTTAAAAATACATTGTAATTTTTTCTTGATAACATTGTAAATGACCGAAGAACTTTGGCGTTAGTGCTGGTGCCGAGAACTAACTGATTACACAGTCAGCCGTGGTTATTTTCATGTTATTTTATTCAGTGGGGAAAAATGATTTCTCGAAAATGGCAGAATTTGATACGAGTGAATTATTTGTTGAGATTAAAGTTTACAGAAATGTTTGAAGAAGAGGTGTCAAAAAGAAACGTCATTTCTGCCACTTTAAGTTTTCGACACAACGCGGCATTATCCTACAACGCAGTGTTGGCGTTTGACCAACACCGGTCACCGGTGTAAGCACCGAAGACAAGGTGGCACTGTAAACTGACACATGTGGAAACCAACAAAGTGTACGAGATACGTCAAATTGTTCCTATGATTCTAGATACAAAATAATTGATAGTTTAAAAAAAAACACTAAAAACACGCTTTTATAAATGCACGTAAAAACCACATCATCAGACCTTGAAACCTAATCGTGGTCAAAATTCAGTCCAAGACTTTTCTAACAAGTCCAAACACAGCTATGATACGATGTTTCATTATGAAGTTCCAGTTCATATCTTCCGACTCCATCATCAGATCAGTTCGACAGTACCATATTATTGTATTGTCATCAGAACTACATACAGCTGCCAATTTTCATGACGCTACGATCCTTGGAAGATGGTTAAATTAGTTACCTTAGATTTCATTACATAGTTAGTTACATACAGATCGACCTAATAAAAGTGTGTTGAAAAGGATCATAAACGGGTCTAGTGTGTAAAAGAGTTTTCTGGTATATTGTAAACAAGTATTTGTTATTAAGAAATCTAATGAAAAAAACCCAACGATTTTTTACCTACTTTTTGAATAATAACTCAAAGATAGGGTGGTTAAGGATGACTTGTCTAAACGCCGAAGTCAGTAAGTATTTGGCCAGTCGCTGGCACTGCATTGTGGGGTGCGGTCGCATTTTGTAGAAAATTAACTAGCGAAAATGACGCATTTATTCCCACTGACTTTAATAATGTGCCTACACCCTAAAGAAATAACTATGGATAATTGACTGTATGTAAACAGTGTGTCAGTTCTCGGCACCAGCACTGCCGCAAGAAACCGAATGTAATCTGCACTTACACTAAACGCTTGAATTATATATATTGCTCTTTTTTTCTTCATTAGGGTCTGGCTTCACGAAGTTCAAGTGCCTCCAGTGCATTCTCCAGCTCTTGCAGCAATGCGAACCGATGATAAAAGCCATATCAGAGAAAGAAGTACTCGACACGAATACAAAGGACAACGAAACCACACCAAGGAAACGTCTCATCAGTCCCGACTTCGCAAGCACCGCTGAAGAAGACTCAGAATTAGAGTTCGACCTCCTCAAACTCTACGAGCAGCGTCTCCAAGTCACTCTAAAGAGCCTCATACAATTGTTCCTGGGCAAGAATTCCGGCTTGTCGAAACGGGAGTCCGATAAGATGTTAGCACAATACAAAGATATGTACAGCAAGACACTATGCAGTAAGAAGTATACCATCGACGAATTGAAGGCGTACGGGTCACACATCTACGAGATTCTGAAAGGGTTTCATAAGTACACAGACCACACTTAGCTTAAAAATTGGTGTTGCATCTATGTAAACGAGAATCATATTTTTTACCAATTCGATTTTTATGACGTGAAGAGCAGTTGTTTCGAGAATAAATAAATTTTAGTATTGAAAAATATTATCATTTTCCTCATTGGTGGAAAAAATACAAATTTAGTGATGAGTAGTAATAGAAAGGTGTCAAGAAATAGGATTTATCATTTCATAAATATGAAAAGCAATATGTAAGGTAAAATAATGGAAGTTGAACGTTTTAAGATGAAAGTAGGTAGTCGGTTTCATGATGAGGGTTATAAAATCACAGGGGCGGGGCTTTTTTATATTTTTCAAATAAGCCAGTTGGTAGGGATCCCTACTCTTAGTATAGTCAAAATGATTTTAGATAGTTATGTGGTATATATATATATATATATATATATATATATATATATATATATATATATATATATATATATATATATATATATATATATATATATATATATATATATATATATATATATATATATATATATATATATATATATATATATATATATATATATATATATATATATATATATATATATTTAATTATACAACAATTAAATTTATCATAAACAAATAATTTGTGCTGCTTAAATACTGCAAGATGATCAAAATAAAAAAACAGGTCAGTTATAAAATCATCAAATTTAACCCCTATCCTCGCGAAGTAAATTTCTCGCCCTTACCGTTTCGAACGTGAAACCGTCGAGCGTGAAATCAGCGTGAATCGACGGCCTTGAGAAAAACGACCATAAGTTATAACATTTTATATAAATTTACATTTACATTTATATACATTTTGCCGTAGGTAGGCGATCGTCCCGAGCAGGACGTTAGACATTGGAGGGGTTAAAATATTACAAATATAAGATTACAACAATAACAATGGTGCGATAGAAAGTAAATATAAAGTATGGCAAGTATATAGTCAATACAAAGTATGCAATAGAAATAGTCAATATTAGTAGGTAGTGGGCGGGGTATCGCTGCCAAAATGTCCTGTCTAGATGCGCTGGTGACAGCTAGTTTAAAATCCTGGTTGTCCTTCCAAACTGTTGATGTGACGGCCCAGTGCAGTTGATGCTTTACACCCATCCAGTAGCGTCCAAGTAGAAGTTGGAGCTCGGGTAGGACTCTGTGCCTGTGGGCCAGTTTCCCCTGGGAATCGTTCTTTGGGTGCTCCCGGACAGTTTTCGCACCGTGCAGTGTCAGCCAATTGAATGGGAGTCGACGGATAACCGTGGGAGTCTGGAAGCGACTTTGTTTCCTAGAGCAGGGGTGGCTGTTAGAGCAGGGGTGGCGGTTAACCTAGTGACAGCCGCTCTTGAAACAACCAGTTGGCTTCCTAGATCCAGTAGTCGGGCAAAATATGCCGTGGTCTGCGAAGTTTCTAACCGAATTGCCGCTTATATTAGGTAGGACCTTCAGATTGGATTTTAGAGGTCGATTCGGTCTCTAAGCAATATAAATTTCCTGAATGTCTCGGATGCACAGTCCTCCGTCCAGATATCTCTTTACTCCCTATCTCGGAAGATGGCCCCTTATTGTAAAATCAACTGTTCCATGGCAATTAAATATCCCAAAAGACCAAGAGTATAAATTAGATAAATACCATGATGTCGCAATTGCCATCACCCGGAGCGGCTTCACTGTTCACCTTGAGTTGTGGAAGTTGGCGCTCGTGGCTTGTCAGCCAAATCTCTGTTTAAGATATTGGTCTCTCTAGGAAAATAACCTAAAAATCGAAAATGATCGACCTAGAAAAAATATCTAAAACTGCAATTTCTGCATTTCAAATTCAATGGCTTTAAAAGGGGAGTGAATGGGTGGTAAGGTGCAAGATCTCGTATCTCCGTCGCCGTTTTCCCATGCATCCAGAAATGTTTAATCACTGCACGAAATTTTTTGCAGTGCCTGACGCTTCATAACTGTCAGGTAAACAAGATCTGTCTGAAAATTTGATAGTTTTCCTAAAATAGGTTGGTGTTTCAACCATCAAAACCATTTCTCTCGCTATCTCTTGCCTTTTCCGGAAACTTTTCAATCTACCCTCTATTTCACATTTGTACCTTTCTATTTTGCAGAACGTTCTTAAGAGGATTAGATGTAAATTCTGCAAGGTTAGGTTCTTTGCCGTGACCTCGAAGATTTGTGTTGACAACGAATTTGTAAATATCCCAGGTTTTTGTACGTATCAATCAGGTCCCCTGTCCTTTGTTTCAGAGTAGTCAGTCCATAGTAGTTGCATTACACACAACTATGGATTCACCTATAAGCTAGATCCCAACTTGTTAATTTTTACCTGCTTGCTGCATGGGATAGGGAAAAAAGGTTCAAAATTTAAAGTGAAACAACGATTTTCCTAATATTAAATTTATTGTTAGTCAATTTGTCATACAACATATTATCAATGCACAGAAATATGTTGCAAAATCACATCAAAACTTATAAGATGAATAGCATTCTTCAATTCCTTTCCCTTAGCTTATTACTAAATATTTTAATAGATTGAGATTTTCTCGAGAGCCCTTATTTCTAGAAACTATAATAATAATCGATCTAGTAAAAGAATGCAATACAAAAAATACTACAGCTATTTCTTTCTAGCCGCTAATATCTGATTCTACAAGATGCTCCTTTAGTGACAGCATTAAACGCTTTTAAAAACAGATAATTTGTTACTGCGGTCGATGCGAAACACAATGTAGATATTACTTTGAACCTAACAATGTAGATATTACTTTAAGCATAGTTTATGAAATGGTGGTTCACTCAACAACCACTGACACTTATGCCAGAGTAACAGCCTCATCACAGTCGATACTTAAGTACACAATAAGGGAACCCTCATTCATAGTCCCTACTTAACCACCCTACCTTTGGGTTATTATTAAAAAAGCAGGTAAATTCTTGTTTATTTTCATTAGATTTCTCAATAATAATACTTGTTTAAAATATACCAGACAAAATATATAGCGGTTAATATATTAATTTATATATATGTAATTTTTATTTATTAAAAAAAAAACCATATAATATAGCGGACGTATCACGTACCTTCGTATAGGCAGGGACTTTGTATGCATTTAAGGGACCAACAGGCACTTGGATTCATTTCTACCTCGAATCTGCTTCATTCTATTGCAAGGTCCAGAGAATTTTCCTTGTCTCATAACAGTCTTCAACAGAATGACTGTGCTCTATGGTTGAAAAAACCCCATGCAACAGCTGTCTGCGAGACCGACTGCTCGCCAGTTGTCAAAAGCTTAAAGTTGGTTAAAAGTTTACATTATCGGTGGATATTGTTGTAATTAATCCCTTACGTAATGGCGCAGTACATTCGCCACGGAATAATCACGAGGATTGCCTTTGATTTTATAATTTAAGCTTATAAAATCGACCAACTCGACAAAAACAACAGAGAGGTTCACTAGAAACACGGGAGGAGTTAGCGGAATGCCTAACTCACACTCAACAAAGAGTTTAAAACTTAAGAAATGTCGGACATTTTCCATATACATATATTATATAAATATATAATATACATGACTAAAAAGATTAATTATTAGGTAATAAGATAGAATTCATAATAAATCGATAGTATTTTAAACACAAAATCTTCAAAAAAAGGCATTTTTGCTCGTGAAGGCTGAAAGGTTAACCCTTGGAGTAAATGGGTATTTTCATGGATGCATCTGTCTCTTTTGCAGGATTTTCGGCGACATCGACAAGTACTATAACTACGAAACTACTACACCAATCATAAAAAGAACAACTGCACAATGATTGCATTGAAATTTCGAATATAGAATATTGAAATATCATTTTGTAAAACAATTAGATAATTATGAATAAATATGAGAACGTCAAAGAAGTGAAAAAAACGCGCGACCAGATTTGGTCGACTCATACTCAACGGATAATTGTTTCGCGACCAGATTTGGTTGACTCATACTCAACGGGTTAAGGAGGCACTAGAGTGGCCTACTTGATATGGTTTCTAAATAGTAATCGGCTGAGTTAGGACACACTTGAAATACAGGACCCCTTAAGTATAGGCACACTTGAGACACGGAACCCCTTAAGCATGGACTGCGAGTAACACTATCAATTTAATAATAATTTATCATTATCATTCCTTATGTAGGTTTAATAATTTATGGGTTATAGACATTGATTAAAAGCAGACAGGTTGAGAATGTTTATAATGTAAAGAAAAATGTTATAATAAAAAGTATAACGTTCAAGTTGACGATTAAGTGTAGTATATAAATAAATACAAACGGAGCTGCCATGGAATTCACAGACCGGAGTCGGGCCCATCATAACACTATTTTTTTTACACTTCTGGGGGGTGAGCAGTGGATTCCGGACTTACGAACCGGCTGTGGTAGGTTTAGGACAGCTGTCTTGCCACATGTGAGCGTTCACCTTACCACCCATTCACTCCCCCTTCGAAGCCATAGAATTTGAGATGCGCAAATCGCAGTTTTAGATAATTTTTCTAAGAAAGAGTTGATTATTTTTCTGGATAGGCCAAGATCTTTAAAGAGGTGAAATAGAGATTTAGCTGGCAGGCCACGAGCGCCAACTTCCACCGCGTGAAGGTGAACAGTGAAGCCGTTCCGGGTTACGGCATTTGCAAGATCATGGTATTTATTTAATTTGTACTCGTGGTCTTTTGGGATATTTGATTCCCATGGAACAGTTAATTCTATAATAAGAGCCACCTTCCGAGATAGAGAGTAAAGAGTTATATCTGGACGGAGGGCTGTGCATCCGAGACTTTCAGGGAATTTATACTGCTTAGAGACCGAATCAACCTCCAGAATCCAATCTGTAGCTTTCTCGATTATTGAGAAAGGTTTTGTAGTTAAATGTTTTTTGCCTTTAGAGCCATCCCGCATAAACTGTATTGGGGGTTTGGAGGATACTGTCAAACCCTTGTTGGCACGATCCACTGAGAGACTAATTACCTCGCGAATAACAGCGAGAACTTCGTCATGGCGGTAAGTGTACCGTCCTTGATCTAAGGCCACCTTGCAGCCAGCTAGAATGTGTCTAGCAGTGCAAGGGGTATTAAATGATTAGTCATATAAAACGGAAAAAAAATTAAGTTTGAAAATATAAATTCATTCAACATACCTATCATCCATAAACATATCTGCTGTATAGCGTTTGATGACAATATAACCCACTCGTCAAAATATCTATAAAGCGACTTGCCATAAATCAAAACTTGACTATTTACCATGACGGCAGCAACAATAATTAAATTTGCAGCTTCTTTGAATATATACAATTTCCAGGCAATTACTTCTTGGAAACGTTTCAGCTTGACGAGACGCACTTTTCTTTTGTAAAATTGTAAGATGGTTTCCTCTCCCATCCGCATGGATGAGGAAACATTTTACCAACGACAAACTCGCACCATCCATGCCGAAAGTAAATGTCGCGCTGAAGCCAGAAGTAATAAGAGGAAAAAATTCCCACTGGTGAATTGATCCGAGATGGAATTTGTCATTTAGTTCTACTTTAACCCCCCACGTTGCGAGGTAAAAACTCACCTATCACTTTTGCGCGCGACATATTCGCACAAAAAATCGACGCGAGTCAACGGCCTTGAGAAAAACGATCATAACTTTTAAACCACTAAACGGATTTAAAAAAGATAAAGAGAAAAATGATCGCATTGAAATTTGACATATAAAACATTATAACCTTATCTCGTAAAATAATAAGGATAATAATGAATAAATATTACAAAATTGGCAAACTGAAAAAACTCGCCTATAAAATAATTTCGATTTTTTTTGTCACAAAATACGTAAAATATGCAAAAATTGTAAATACAGTTATGTTCTTTATTAAATGCTTTACCAAAACGATATTTTTTTTTACTTATTTGCATACAAAAATATTTATTTATTCAGCCAAGAAAAATTTTATGTATTCTCGTAAAAAAAAAATTTTTTAATTTTTAATTTGTGACTACTTATGGTATTTTTTTATATGAAATTCTTTCAAAATAACTTTATTACTACATCACACTTCTTAGAAATCACACCAGAACTTTGAGCTTTGTCTGATATTATAGAAAAATCTAAAGTTTTGAGAGTTTTCGCGTCCGAACTTAATAATAAACTTTGAATGGTCATAATATAAAATTCGTTAGTTTTTTTCAATTATATTGTCTTATCATAGACTTATTATATGTCTAATAACTAATTACTATACTCCAAAGAGTCACATTTCATCGAAAAACTATGGAAAATCGCACTTTATTCTCTCATAGTAATTATCAAAACAATTTTCTTTGCGCGATTCATTTTACAAAACAAGATATAATTTTCAAAATACGCCTAATTATGTGATAACTTAGGATGTAAATGAAACAATACTTATTTTGTTAGTAAATTAAAGCGACATTACGTCATATTTCGCAATATATCGGGATATTTCATAAACATTACAAAATAATAACAACCATTTTTTCGCGAGCAGTTTGTTGTCGCGAAGTGTTTTCTTTAAAAATTCGTGAAAAAAAGCAAATGGAGTATTTCAAATGATTAATACTTATTCCGAAACTACTTAAAATGCATATTCCTCACTGTTCTCCAGTAAATAACACTCAAAAACTGCACACACACTTTTTATCACAAATTCCGCGGAGCCGTTCGTGGCCGTGCGAATGCCGACGGGAGACTAGGCGTTTGACGTCTATGCTAACTTTTTAAAGTGCCGTTCGATTTATTGGCCGGTGGCCGCCGGATTAAAGATTATTTCGCCATGTCGTTCAGCCGTCAGAAAGCATAAAGTACGACGTTTCGATTCGTAAATTGCATTTTTCGCAGCGGCGAGCGCGATATCCCGTATGGGATGTTTCGGAAGTTAGGCGGCCGCCATACATATCCCGAAAGGGATGTTAAGTGCCTAGCGGGTTAAGAAGCAACCTTCCCATTCGTAAAATTCGCTAACTTTATATTCCCTCGCTCATGCCGATGAAGGAGGGAACTTTTCACTGGGAAAATTGAAGGATGGCATTATATCAACGACGGACAGCGAAGACCAAAAACTTCACTCGATGAAAACGGATAGCTAATTTTAGCGAAAGCAAGTCATAAGGACAAAGCATTATTATTTTCGCTTCATACAAATTAGCCCACCAACCGACAAGAAGGGTAAATCAGTGAACACGCAAATAACTATTTTCGAGATGACCTATCTACAGGCTGTCCTGAAAGTAATGTCAGTGAATTTATTGACGCAACTGTATGTCGGAGCATGGTCTAACCGGTTGAACCTAGTAGTGGGGGAACCCAGCTAAGCAGCGCTTCGTCGCTCAGTGTGCTCCGAGCATCCGTAGAGCGAGGACGAGTCTATTCGTGAGAGTTGTTTTTTGATCTTGTGCAAGTGCAAATGCAGCGCTTGTTTAGAGCAAAGATTTGCAATCTAGTTTTGCCAGAAACTTTGCAAGGCCGCTAAGTAAACTGTTACTATGATCGAGACTGCTTACAAAGAACATGCCCTGTAAGATCGGCGAGTGTTTCGGTGGCACAAGACCTTTTTAGAAGGTTAAGAAGAGGTCGACAACGAGGACTGCGCCGGACGGCCATACAAGACCGACAATGTGACGTGAGTGATGAACCTATCCAACTCAGACCGACGATTAAATGTTCGTTAATTGACCGACATGTTAATCATTCCGGAAGCTCAAGTTCATGAAATCGTAACAGACCGTATCGGCATGCGGAAGGTGTCCTCAAAAATGGCTCCTAAGTGCTTACTGACGACGAAGTCACAGACGTTGAAACGTGCCAACAAAACCTCAAAATGTGCAAACGTGATCAAAATTGGACGTCATTACAAGTGACGAGACATGGGTATTTGAATATGACCTAAGAGACCAAAAGGCAATCATCGTAGTGGCACAGGCCCTCATCCCGTCAGAAAAAAGCCAGGATAAGCAAATCAAAGATCATGATCGTGCCCATCGTGTTTATTGACCTCCAGGGACTGGTTCATCACATTCAGTGTGAACTCCGAATTTTATGTGGAAGTCCTTAAAAGACTAAAACGCAGGGTTCAACGCAGCCGCCCGGACATCACAGACAACTGGGAGTTGCACCACGATAATGCACCGGCCCACAGGGCCTTCATTGTCACCACTGTATACCCCACTCGGCCTACGCAGATGTCCGAACGCTCGAAAAGGTCGCTAGTCTTTACCTTTCGTCGGGACGTACCCCTCTGCCCACATACCTCGCACCCTCTTCCCGCATTGCCTTGTAGCACGAGAGTAAAGGTACTGGTTGGTATACTGTGTCGTCACCGACTACCTGGTCAGAGCAGATGTGCTAACGATCCCCCACCCAGTCCGGACTTGGCTCCCACGACTTCTTGTTTCCTCGACCCTGAAAGGCAAGCATTTTCGGACAGTGGACAGGATCAAAGCAGCTTGCACCGCAGCATTATAGGACATTTCGAAGGACTACCGCAATGCATTTAAAGTCTCGCTGGAGCTGATGTATCGACGCAAAAGGAAACTATGTTGACGATTTTTAAACACTCGTAACGATAAATTCAATAAATGACTTTTAATAGACTTACTGACATTACTTTCAGGACAGACCCTGTATGTTGAGCCTTCTGAGACGATTAAGAGCATTTCCAGGTGGAACAACTAAGCAATTTGAGCCCTCGGGATATGGACAGGACGATCTGGAGTGTTTTTACAATGAATAACAATAAAAAACGCAAATTCCAATTATTAACACATGTATTGACGATTTACTACATACATCCATTTTTTTTTCCGCATATCAAGTGTCATATATTGACGATTTGCTACATACTAATTTCTTTGATAAGATGAAACAGAATTTGAAAGGCTTATTATGTATTTAACGGATTAGGCGAAGTATGTATTTAACGGATTAGAATGCAAAGATTAAAAGAATCATTTTAATACATAATCATGACGATTTTTAAATCACATATTTTCATACAATGTTTTGGTTCGGGAGATTCATGGAAAATGCAACGACGTTTCGTTAGAAATGTTTCAGTCTGACGAGACAAGCTTTTCTTTTATAAAATTAGAAGATGGTTTCCTCTCCCATCCGCATGAGCGAGGAAACATTTTATTAACGACAAACTCGCACCTTCTAAACTGAAACTGAAAATTGCATCGCAGTCGGAATACAAGAAAAAAATTGCCTCTTTTTGGCGAATTGATCTGAGACGGAATTCGTCATTCAGTTCTGCATTAAGAAGCAACCTTCCCATTCGTAAAATTCTCTAACATTATATATCCCTTCGCTCATACCGATGAGCGAAGAAACTTTTTACGGGGAAAATTGCTTCTTAATCCCAGAACCAAGCAGCGAATTGATCAATGGATGTGATAATAGCAACGGCGAACAGGGAAGACTAAAACCTTACTGGATCAAAACAGATAGCTTATATTTAACCCAATCTATGCGTAGTTACGTAGTTTAGACTAAGAGTAGTTTTTGTCTTTGATTTTTACGAGGTACCGGTAAGCACGGGAGCACTGTTCAGTTTAACCCCTAGAGCCCCAATTGGCCGATATCGGCCACAACACGATTCAGTGTGACGGCCCCGTTTTAATTTTATTTTAATATGTTTTATTATGTTAATGTTTTATTTTAATTATGCGTACAGTGGTTTGGCAGTAATTAATGTTTTGGTGAAACAGTGTCATAATTCAATTTTTTTACTAATTTTTGCAAAAAATTTTTGGGACATCAACTTGTCATTCGGCTGAGGGGCCGAGGCCTGAAGGGTTTAATCAAACTACTATACGCTTGCACCGATTTAGAAGTATGTGGTATTGTTAGAATCGTTATGTCATCTCGAGTGTCATAGGCTACCTTAACTGTCCAAATATTAAGTAAACAGTTGTCTAAATGTCCAAAACTCCAAATGTCAATTAATTAACATAAATATATCGTGGTTAGTGTCAAATGAAAGGTCTGAGTTTAGTACATTCCGACAATATTTGTTTCTATATGGGTAAATATATAAACCGCAAATATTTAATAGAAAAATCAAAATAAATATAATTATAAATACAGTAGTTCACTTGTTGTAATTGCAGTAGTTTTTTATTCTTTTAGTATATTTACTTGTTATATCTCGTTGCTGTGTAAAAGCATAGTTGCATTTTTCAAATGGGAATTTCTTCTATTTCGAAGAGAAAGAGGGTAGGTCTTTTATAATATGTTGAGATGTTAGTGAACTGAGTCAGAGTGCTAATTATCCAAATCGTATATGCGTAATCTGAAGCGTCCCGGCAAAAAGGGTAATATTCTTTTTTAACTCAGTATTGCCAAATGTCGGTATAGTGCCCGAGTTTTATCGGAGACTACGTTAATCTTCTCGCAGTTTAAAATAGGTATTGCATCGTCTGCAGTAATTTATTAGGTTTCTTTCGAAGGGAGCCGAAATATCCATTTGAATCTTTCACGTGGTGAAAAACGGAAGCATTTAGACGCGGTTCTTAGGACTTGAAGAAATTTCCACGTGGAGAATGCGATCGTGCTTTTACAGAGTCGTGTAAAAGCACGATCGTATTCTCCGCACGAGTGTTTTTTTAGCTTCCCGCGAGTGGAGTTCGGACGTTTCCATCGCCTCGAACGTCGTCGCATTCTCCGCGCGAAAATTTCTTTCATTTTCTACGAACGTCCTCCGAATGCTTCTCGTTCGGAACGGCGACGGGACAAATAGTATTCGATAAGATAGGACACGGCCGTAGGTTCGGCGAACGTTCTCGAGTTATTATACGCGGATGGATAGGGGCGTACGACGCTTTCTGCGAGCCCTCCGAGGCGATGGCGCGCGCAGAACCGGTCTCGAGGAGGGCGAGTTTTCCGCGCCCTATCGGTGTGGAGGAATGCGCGCGGGCATATGAGACGTTTAATGTTTGCATTCTGGAAAGGGAGCGGGGAGGCTTATGTTAAAATTGCATCGCGATACGAATGACGGTCGTGACGCCGGGATGGTGGCGGCGGTGGCGGTGCAGCGGGGGGGAGGGGGGGCAGCTAGTAGCGGCGGCCGCGCGCCCCGCGGCCCCGGGGCCGGCCGGGCGTCTTCTTGCCGGGGGTGGCCGGGGGCTCGGGGGCCTCGGCCGGCTCGGGCAGGGGCTGGGGGGCGGCGGGGGCCTGGGGGGCCTCGGGGGCCTCGGGCGCGGGCACCGGTTCGGGCGCGGCCGGCTCCTCCAGCAGCGCCTCTTCGGCCGCCGCATCCGCCTCGCCGCCCTCCCCCTCCCCTTCGCTCGCCTCTCCGTTCGCGTCCGCCTCCAACTTCACTTCTCCTGCGAATCGTTCCAAAGAAGACCAATCTTATTTTCCCTTCCGATGAAAAACTTCAACTATACAAAATTAACATTAAAGACGCTCTTTCCTACGAAAAACGAGCTCCTCGCCCGCGTCCAATATTCTACGCTTAACGTACACCGATGAGCGAACGTCGTTCGCCGAAAGATACTAATGGCTCGACCCTCGCGATGAAATCGACGATTGCAAAACTGAAACGGCGCAAACGCAAAGATGGTCATAATCATCTTTACGAACGGACCGACGCGGCCGATCTCGCCTGCGACTTGTTGCAAATTTCATCAGTCCATTCTTAAAAACCTTCGACGTTCCCGCGTCGTCGGACGAGGAAAAATTCTCCGCGTTCTAGGCCGAATCTCTCCTCGCGCGGAGTCACGGCGACGGATTACGATTTTGGTCAATGCAAAATATACGCAACGGCGATGCTATTTTTAAAGTCCAAATTTTCTCGCTCGCATTTCTCATTCGACTCGAGTGCATTTTGCCGTTGGAACCTTTCTCCGTAAACGTAACGTGGGAATCGTCGTATAGCTCTAGCGAATTACTATACGCCATCGATCGATCTAATTTCTCAGACGAAATCTAGACAAAAATATCAAACGCTAATAACCAGAATGCTTTTAGACTAAGGTAAAAACTAAAATTGCCTCTTTTTAGAATGGAAGATATTCAGCAAAGCTCATTCCACTCGAGATGACACCGGTTTCTGCGACTTAATTCTGCTGAGAATGTACAAAGTCGTTTCTGGTTCGTTTAATTTATATCCACCGTTCAATATTGCAACAACTGCTATAATATTAATTTTTCAACCATTCTCCGTAATCTGCCCACTTCACATATCCAACCCTGTAATCCACTGCATACAGATGCAACATAAACGTGCAACAGCCAAAAAAGGATTCATTTCACTATTGCTACATTAATACTGTATTAATTGAACTTTTACACATCATCGCATAGCACATATTCTAATGTGCTTCCCTCGAGATATATGCATTTAACGAACGAACGTTCAAAAGTTAGCCATTTTGGTTTAAAACACTACCCTGATAGCCAATCTTTTCTCAAGTGCAGCGAATGCAAGCATTGGCTGACACTCGATCGTTTGTAGTGCACTTTGCAGCTGATTACAACATCAGTCCATTCTACACTTTGATTTATCTTTCAGTGTAACACTATTGAAATGTTTGTCTTATCTTTCAGTGTAACTTTCAAACTGTTTGTCTTATCAATCAGTGTAACACTTTTGAAATGTTTGTCTTATCCATCAATGTAACACTTTTGTAATGTTTGTCTTATCCATCAATGTAACACTTTTGAAATGTTTGTCTTACCCATCAATGTAACGCTTTTGAAATGTTTGTCTTATCAATCAGTATAACACTTTTGAAATGTTTGTCTTACCCATCAATGTAACGCTTTTGAAATGTTTGTCTTATCAATCAGTATAACACTTTTGAAATGTTTGTTCATATCAATCAGTATAACGCTTTTGAAATATTTATCTTATCAATCAGTGTAACGCTTTTGAAATGTTGGTCTTATCTTTCAGTGTAACACTTTTGAAATATTATCTTTTAGTGTAACACTTTCGAAATGTTTGTCTTATCAATCAGTAACAATTTGGAATGTTTGTTTTGCAAGCACCTATATACACTACACTTGTCCACTCAGTAATCCACCACTATCTTCATTTACAGATGTGAGGAGATTACGGAATGTAGTCAAATTGTTTCATTGAAAGCACTGGACTGCTCAATAAAAAAAAAGATTTTTATTTTGGTAGTCGATCAGCTAAAGTATTAGCTTAGCCTAAAAATAAGTCTTTAAATAAATCACCTGTCCCTCATCAAGACAGACAACGTTACACACCCTAAAATTTTTGAATTTGAAATAGTTGTCGTACAGAAAACCAATGTGCATTAGAATTTTATATTATTTTGAAGTTTCTAGATAGATTTCAATACAAAGTCTGAGATATTTCTTCGAATAAATTTAAAAAATACCTCACAACATATGTACTTATTATATGGACCAGTTTTCTCTCACAAAGCTTTGAATGAAGATAGTTATAGGGCAAAAATGCCCTAATTTGATCCAAATTACTGATATTAGGATTATCAAAACATTGAGTGATGAAGACATAAAACATAGCAACAAAAACACCTACAAAGAATATGTTTGTATTACAGTAGTTAGTTGCATTTTCTTTATTGTATAATGATGAAAAGTTACCCGATTTGACTTAACCATTTTGATGATAATTTCACTTTATTAATAGACTAAATCCTTTATGTAATTTCAAAATTAGAATGATAATTTAAAACAACGAAAAAAACCAGTTTACCTTCGGTGGTATCCATGGCTTCGATAGGGTTTCCTTCCTCGTCAAATTTCTGCCTCTTGCTGTCTTCGCCTCCTTCGGCGTCTGTCAAGTTCCTCTTCTCAGGCTGCACGCAAAACAAACAAAGTTATCAATGAATACATTTCAGTTAAATAAATAACAAAATTTCCAGATGTCTATTTTAAAATTTTCAATATAGGCATATTCTTTTATTGACTCCTCAATCTCTGAAGAAATTAACAGCGTATAACAATTGTGAAGATATTGTGTTCTAGTTTTCACATAAGGATAATAGAAACTTGAGGAAGTCGGCAATATTTTTTTTTCAAGCTAGCAGTCACAAGATGTGCACTGTATTTGAGGAAGCATTTTATGTTCAAAGAAATGGTTCTCTTAAAAAATATTTACAGCTTTAAAATTGGATAACTTTTCAAGTGAAGAATAAATATAATAATTGTGATACAGGCTCACCGACAGTACGGGATGAGTTTTTAATTAGTAACATCCTTGAAGTGGGTGAATCAGTACGAGCAAATAATCTACTTTTGATAACAAATTGGTAAAACAAATAATATAATCATTTTTTAAAAATTTTACATTTATTAAATTACATTTTATTCCAAATAAATTAGAAAAGTTTGAAAATCGATCAGCTGTTTTAATTAACCTTGCTAATGGATCGAAGTCGTTAAACTCGGCGGCATTGAATGGGGATCCATGACACAATAGTCGCAAAGCAAGGCCACAGGTGACTCTGCACTGTAATTTCTGATCAATGTATTTTGAATATTTGAGACATTTACCATCACTTATCGAACCATTTATAAAATGAAATAGACATTACAAATAAAACAGGGCATAAAATACCTAATAGTTAAAAAAAGCAGTCATTTAGAAAGAAATCAATAAAAAAAACACAGATTTCCATCTAGCGGTTTGACTGACTACTTTCAATGAGCTTACAATTACATAATTAATAACCAATAGATGGCAATAGTAAAATAGAATTTAAAAAACGGTTTTCTAACTTTTAGGTATATTTCAGGCACTGTTTTATTTGTCATATATATTGTTTTAAAAAAGGTTCAATATGTGGTGGTAAATGTCTCAAATATTCCAAATATATTTGTTCAGAAATTTGTTTTAAAAAAGGTTCAATATGTGGTGGTAAATGTCTCAAATATTCCAAATATATTTGTTCAGAAATAACAGTGTAGCGCCATCAATGGCATTACTTTGCGACTATTGTGTTATTGAACGCCATTCAATGCCGCTGAGTTCAACGACCTCGATCCATTAGCAAGGTCAAATAAAACAGCTGATCGATTCTCAAACTGTTTAAAATAATTTGGAATAAAATGTAATTTAAAAAAAACTATTATGTTATTCCATTGAACAATTTGTTGTTAAAATTTGCTTATTTGCTCATACTGATTCACCCGTTTCAAGGCACTACTAATTAAAAACTCACCTGTATCACTCAGTTAATTTATACATTCGACGACCTTGGAATAGGTCATTTAGTTCTAATTTTTTGACGTTGTTAGGACTTATGCTAGTAGTAAGAGACTAAGTTTGCAGCATCGAAAGACCAGTGCAGGCTACACAATGCTCAAAAAGGCAGTGAAAATTTTGCACATTTTTCGATTTTGGCTCTCAATATTTCCTAAATTACAGAAAAAGTATTTCTTTTTTATTTTTAAGTCGTGATTGTTTGTTTTGTTTTTTATTTCACATTTCAAATGCTACCGCAGTGAAGTATAGCTTTTGGCTCGAGATCATTTTAGGTGAGATTGAGCATTGTATCGTATCGGTGTTACCTTGACACGCAGACCGGCCTTTTCGCGCAGGAGATCGGTGAACTTTTTGTAATGGCGCCAAGTCTTGAGATGGACCTCAGCTGTCTCCTCGTTGTCGAGAATCTTCTTGCAGAGACTGCACTGCTTGCAGTTGTAGTCTTCGATGAAGCTTTTGCCGTAGCCGATTTCGATGTCGTAGCCGGGAACCTGATAAAATAAATCATTTTGAGTTTGTGTTACTGCTTGCATTTGTTAAGGTAATTAATTGGTTTTGAAAAATAGCGGATTAATTTCTTAACAGAAGAAACAGAAATAGAGTTCGTGTTGGACTCTACCTATAGCCTCGTTCTTTAAACAAGAATTGCAAATTGAAGACAGATTTGGGTTAACCCCTTGAGCGGCAAACGGGACAATTGTCCCACAATTGAAATTACCGTAGAGCGGCAAAGGGGACATCTGTCCCAGCCGAGATCGGCGCGTTTTCCAATTATTTACCCTTGATACCTCACATAAATCATACGGCCTGTGTGGTATGTGCGAAAAGAAGATTCTCTGTCGTTAACTAGTTGGTTCATTATTTTACATACAGTCGCCATTTTTTAGTCTATGATTGAACCAAACCAAACCAAAAACTTCAATATTCATGTTGATTTTCAACACCGAATTTTTTTTTATTTTTGTATGGGTATAAGTAAAACGAAGTCATAGGTTTAACGAAACATATTATAATTATTATAAAAGTATTCACAATTTCTTGTATAGGGTGATTTATTTCCAGAAAAAAAATAGAAATGTTGGACAAGGCAGTTTTTTTCTGTACCACAACTTCTGTACCACGACAGGTAATTCTGAATAATGCTTATTGCTTTACAAGACGACGTTACGACAGATAATTCTGAATAATGCTTATTGCTTTACAAAACGACGTTACACGTATCTAATAGCAAATTTCAACAGGAACATAAAACAGGTCTTCTTTATACGATGCGTATAGTAGTTTCGGAGTAATCGTCGTTTTCCTGAAACGCTATATTTTTGTTGTGATGTAATCTTCTTCTTCTTCGCGTTCTCTAAGAGAAACTACATTTCAAACGTCAGCGCTCGAGGGGTTAAAGATATTTTTCGTTGTACAGCGAGCGATTATTATTATTATTTTATTATTTATTATTATTATTATATAATTAACAGGCAGGCAGCTTGAGCTGGTGCGCCTGAGTCCGTGCTTGCATATTTTTTTTTGTGGAATAAGTCCAGTTTATTTTTAAAATCATTTGACACTTTTGGCACTGATCACTTCACTTGGGAGAGCATTCCATTCGTTTACCACTCTACTGCTGAGAAAATGTTTCTTGGGATTTGAATGTTGGGAGTCATGCTGGGAGTTTCAGATGATGCCCACGCAGATGTGTGTTAGTGTTCATGGTGTAGATAGTCTGCAACCCAGGAGCATCATACGATGCAGTCAGGATGTAGATTATGAAGATCTTTTAACATTAATATTGGCATATAGACAAAAACCAATGACATGGCGTAGTGATGTTTATATATCGATTCCGAGACAACAAACGAGGTGTGTCTAATAAAATTGTCAATTAAACAATTAATAGGTGTGTGAAAACCAGGATAAGAGATATCCTGAGGATACCCTTAATTTGCAGCGTTTGTAGCTTTATTTCATAGTCTTTGTCTATTTATAGTTTTAATTTTTAATCTGTGTTCTTGTTTTTTTTTTGTATATGTTTTTTATAACAGCTGCAAATAAATAAATAAATAAATGTTATTCCACCTGGCATGAGATTGACATAAGAAAAGCATCTAACTTTTAAGATTTATTTTTATTTTCGTTGGATGTACCGTTCCAAATAACGGGTTTTTCCCTATCAATTGTATAAAATAGAAAGTATTTTCTTTATTCCACTCCATTAAAAAGATAAACTACAATAACAACACACAATATCAAAAAGATTAGACGAGATGTGTTTCTGGCGAGCACAAATACGAAATGAATTATTTTGTCCCTCCGGGACCCGGCAGGCAAATGAATGCGGAGGAAGTTATCCATTCGACTCGGCAAACAAAAACAGCGAACAAAACAGTTTTCCACACCCCAAAATAACATGACTTTGGTTATTATGTTAGCAAAACACAATAACATGGCGCAGGTGACCCGGCTTTAGATTACACATGTGAGGATTTTTCAATGTTGAAAATTATTTAGAAAAATGTGATTTCTCGGAGAAAAGTTTTCAGTCTAGAATTAATGGATCTGATAGATGGGATCCCTGTTCTTGAATATAAAACGGGAGCCGGTTATACGGACAGCATAGATAAGATACAAAGACAAATCTATGCAATGGCGGGCTCACCTCTTCCTCGAGTCGGCCGGTGAGGTCAGTGCCCTCCTGGTAGTCCAGGATGTACTTGGAGGGGTCCTCGGTGGAGGGGGGTGGCCCCTCCTCCTTGGCGGGGGCGGGGGCGGCTCCCTCGCCGCCCTCCTTGGCCTCCCCCTCCCCCCCCTCCTTGTCCCCCTCCGGCCGCTCCTTCTTGATGACCAGGTCTCCGGGCGAGGCGGCCTCGGGGTTGGCGGTGGGGGCCAGCTTGTACTTGCCGTAGGGCCGCTTGGGGTACTTCACGTGAACTAGCTCCTGTTCCTTCGTGAAGATCTGTAGAGCTGCAACTGACCAAAAGACAACGTTCGAAACAAATCACCAAACCGACTTTTCCAACAATCTATACCCGCATATTCCGTATCGCAATGCCCATTCCAATTTTACGGAATGCACACAGACATCGGATCGACTGCATCATACTGCAGTTTATAATTAATTTGGTCGGAATTGGGATTGGGTCATAATTTGGGGTTACTAAAAATTTTTGTCATAATTTCCCTTTATAACGCAGTTGCAGCGAGTCATAACACAGGATGATAAAATGTTTTAATTGCCATTTAAATATAGGCTCACGGTAGGTTGGCACATGGACAGTGGCAAATCCAAAATGGCAGACTTGAGGTTTCTAAAAATGACCTACTTTTCGGAAGTAAATATTGCATTTACTTTTAACCCCTTGAGTATGATACGACCAGATCTGGTTCCGCGTTTTTTTCACTTCTTTGACGTTCTCATATTTATTCATAATTATCTAATTGTTTTACAAAATGATATTTCAATATTCTATATTCGAAATTTCAATGCAATCATTGTGCAGTTGTTCTTTTTATGATTGGTGTAGTAGTTTCGTAGTTATAGTACTTTAAGGTCGATGTCGCCGAAAATCCTGCAAAAGAGACAGATGCATCCATGAAAATATCCATTTACTCCAAGGGTTAAATGCAATATTTACTTTTGGAGATTTCATCTGCGTCGCGGATGCCGAAAAAACATCAACTGTGTCCAAACGCGGCAAAATAATTTTTTTCATCTTAATTATAACGCTCACTTCTGGTTTTTCAATGTGGAGTTTTAATTCTTCCCAGGTGATCCCGGTCGGGGTTCAATTTGAAGCCCGGAGAAATCATATTAACGGGCTTATCCGGTAGAATTCTTTAAGCCGTAACCGTAGGTGCGTTTACGGGTACTCGACGATCGTGCACTTAATCTTCGTCGTGTTTAGCTTCAATTCATATTCATCGTATAATTTCGTAACGGGACTTGAAGTCCTTCAAAGACGCAGGCAATTAATGCAGTATCATATGGATATCTTACATCGTCGACGTTTACACCGTTTACGTCGAGACCGCCTTCCGACTCGCTCAGCGGTGCTCGTGTTAGAATTTAATAAGGAAAATGTGACAAAATCATATCGACAAACGGACAATTAAAATTGTCGGGTCGTCGAAGATAAAAAGAGGAGACAATGAACCTCTGCTATATTACGTTAATCAATTTAAAAACAGATTTGATTTATACCTAAAAACTTGTTAATACTGTTTACATTATATCGTTAATATTGTTTAGCTTTACGAGATCCGATGTGGACGTATCGGCAAAGCTGCCTGTCCAGAATAAATAATTTGGTTTGGCTCACCTTCGGGCTTGCCCTTGCCGGAGAAGTCGCCGCTCTTCTCCTGCATGGTGCGCATGTGCTGGGGCGACAGGCGGTGCAGGTCCAGCTCGATGCGCGTGGCGTTCTCCTTGCGGCAGCAGTTGCAGGAGGGGTGCAGGTAGCGCTTCAGCCGCCGGTGGCCCAGCGACAGCCGGTGCTTGGCCGCGTCGCCGCAGTACAGGTCGCACATGGCGCAGTAGTAGTCCCCGTCGCTCCGCACGCCCCTGCGGACGCAACGCACTTTCACCGAGGGCTATCCGACAACATTCTATTTAGCGGGTTCGCTGCAGCCGCTATTTTAGTGCCGTTATACGGAATAGAACCGATCCACAAAAAACTAAAAACTACAAAAAGAACATCGAAACTAAATTATTATTTCGATTCAGTTTTTTTTAAACATATAGCACTTCCTACATAATACAGCGCTTCGCTTCTTCGGTCCTGTCGGTAATCCGACAGCGTTTATACAGGCGGCTACCGAACTCGGTAATTTCAAGCGTAAATTGGAGCGGAGACCGGTCGTCGTGAGACCGAAGACCGCCGCGTGCAACGTATGCTTCTACTTTGTTCACCTTACGCCGGGCCGTTCTAGTCTGTGCCGACTCCCCGATGCGCTCTATTGCATTAGTATAATTTTGTACGAGTTCAAAATATCTTTAGAGCGTAATCGAAAACATACAACGCTATCGCTCGTGAACAAAAATTAAACATTAGCTATTGCTTCTTTTTTCCGGGAGGACGAAAATGGCATCACAGCGAGTGACATTCTAGTATTGATGCAACTTCAAGAACGAATGTTCAAAATGTCAATTATACTGAAAAGGTACTGTGACAACTTTTATCTACTAATACATTAGCAATACGCATCAAATGTATACACCTACAGATTCCTTCTCGCCTGTGCCGAAAGAAGGCATTACATTTAAATTTAAATATTATTAAATACTAAACGACTAAGCGGGTAAGTAAGTAAGACTGAGTACTCGCCGAGTATGGGTAAAATTGAATCCCTTTTTGTCTTTTTGTAATTATATTTCTATAGACAGAAAATATAGATTGTTTCAATCTGTATATTCTGGCATATGGATTGTGTGCGTACCTCTTCCGCTCGGCGGCGCGCATCTGCTGCCGCATGGCGTCGGCGGTGAGGGCGTAGGACTCGCGGTTCTTCTCCATCATGAGGTTGTGGGCGCGGCCGCCGATGTGGTTCTGGAAGGAGCGGCCGTCCCACATCTTCTTCTCGCACACGTGGCAGTGCAGGAACTCCATGGGGATGCCGTCGTAGGGGGTGGCGCCCCCCTTGTCCCCCTTCTCCGCCTTCTCCCCCTTTTCGCCCTTCTCGGCCGCGTCGCCGTTGGTCTCGCCTTCCGCGCCTTCTTCTTTCGCCTTGCTGCTCGCGGAGGGAAACACCCATCAGGACGAGAGCGGAGGAGGCCGGGCCCCTTCGATTCGGGTCGGACGCTTTCGGTGAAACGTTTCCGAAATAATCAATCGAGCGTCAGACCCGAATCGATCGTTTCCGTGTTTATTTCTAGTCTCGCCGAAGAGAACCGAGCGTCTCTCGACTCCGAACCTTTCGCGACGGAAAAAGTTTCCATAGATGAATTTCTCTCGGAAACTAGAATAAACCGGTTCGAGCTAACTTCGAGATGAAAAACTTCCTTCTTCCGCGGCTCGATGAACCCTCGCCCGAATTGGAGGCCTTCAAAATGCGAGTAAAAAAAGCTCCGCATTTTGTACTGAGTTAATATCGAACGGATGAATCGAATCGTGAGATACGCAGAATTACTCCTCGTCATCAAAAGACGGAAACTACGATACTTCAGACTCGTAAAGAGGAATTCAAAATATGCCAAGAAGATTCAAAACCGAGCAGAATAAAATCATGGCTCGAAACCTTCGTATGAAACGCCAATAACAAACTGTGTCGTGAAACTTAGTATAGCGTTATATGACAGCATCTTCCAGTGTTCATTGAGTAGATTTTTGAAAAAACTTTTAATAGAGAAGTTATGTATAAATGTAAAATTTCGATAAACGTACAAATATCCTCAAATCGATGCAATTCTGAAGAATGAAAACAATTCAAACAAAAACAAAATACTATCAATATACAAATCACTGCAACACATCGTCAAAACGATAGGTGATATTGCGTCCTCCCAGTAGAATTTGTTCTGTTTCTGGCTACTTTTCTATGGCAAAGTTTTTCCATTTTTGAATCGGGTCACTTGCCAATGAAGCAGAGGACATCGCTCCGCATTCTGTGTGCACGTGGACCACTGATGCAATCGAGGAACCGATACTTAACCCGCTGAGCACGTAACATCCATTTGGGGACATGTATGGCGGCCGCCTAAAATCCGAAACATCCGATTTTGGATATCGCGCTCGCCGCTGCGAAAAATGCAATTTACGATTCGAATCGTCGTACTTTATGCTTTCTGACGGTTGAAATACATGGCCGAATAATCTTTAATCCCGCGGCCAGCGGCGATAATATCGATCGGCTAATTAAAAAGTCAGAATAAACGTCAGACGACAGTCGCCGATCGGCCAGCGCGCGGCGGTCGCGTAGTTCCGCGAAATGTTTGTTTTGTGAAGTGTTTTGTGAATATAAGTGAAGTGTATACCGGATAAAAGTAAGTAATTTCCCTTTTTAAGTAGTTTAGGTATTAGGATTAGTCAATTTAGACAGTCCATTTGCTGTTTTTCACGAATTTTCGAAGAAAACACTTTGGCAACAACACAACGGCTCGCGAAAATATGGCCGTTTTTATTTTGTAATGTTTTTGAAATATCCCTATATATCGCGAAACATGACGTAATGTCGCTTTAATTTACTAATAAAATAGGTATTGCTTCATTTACATCCTAAGTTATCACATAATTAGGCGTATTTTGAACATTATATGTTGTTTTTCTAATATGGCTCGCGAAAATGAAACTTGTTTTGATAATTACTATGAGAGAAAAAAGTGCGATTTTCCATAGTTTTTCGATGAAATGTGACTCTTTGGAGTATAGTAATTAGTTATTAGACATATAATAAGTCTATGATAAGACAATATAATTGAAAAAATCTAACGAATTTTATATTATGGGCATTCAAAGTTTATTATTAGGTTCGAACGCGGAAACTCTCAAAACTTTAGATTTTTCTATAATATCAGACAAAGGTCAAAGTTCTGGTGTGATTTCTAAGAAGAAGTGATGTAGTAATAAAGTTATTTTGAAAGAATTTCATATAAAAAAATACCATAAGTAGTCACAAATTAAAAATTAAAAAAATTTTTTTTTACGAGAATAAATAAAATTTTTCTTGGCTGAATAAATAAATATTTTTTCCGTATTTTTGTATGCAAATAAGTAAAAAAAAAATATCGTTTTGGTAAAGCATTTAATAAAGAACATAACTGTATTTACAATTTTTGATATTTACAAAAACTGTATTTACAAAAAAATCGAAATGATTTTATAGGCGAGTTTTTTTCAGTTTGCCAATTTTGTAATATTTATTCATTATTATCTTAATTGTTTTACGAGATAAGGTTATAATGTTTTATATGTCAAATTTCAATGCGATCATTTTTCTCTTTATCTTTATTAAATCCGTTTAGTGGTTTAAAAGTTATGATCGTTTTTCTCAAGGCCGTTGACTCGCGTCGATTTTCGCGCGAATATGTCGCGCGCAAAAGTGATGTTTTTGGGCGCGGTGAGTTTTTACCTCGCAACGTGAGGGGTTAAGAAAGTTCTGGACAAATTGAGCTCCGACGTCTAGACCTCAATCTGTTAGGGATCTATCACTATATCACTATTAAATTTGTTGAGAACGAGATGCAGAATTCACTTCGGTTCGATCAGAAATAAACAACGGAATACCTGTATGTTTTCATATGCGAAACAAAAAACACAAATCATACGAAACTAAATTAATACACGTTACCTCAGAAGTGGTTTAATTGAAATTAAGATGGCGATGCCGCGTTGGCGGAATTCCACAATTTCATGAATGAGGAGTAAATTTGATAAAAAAAAACAGACTGCCGATTGGCGAATTCTGCTTCGCTTTCAAAGGTAGAAGATCGAAGAGTTTATTTTTCTTTCGGGTTGTATATGCTTTTAAATTAAAAAATAAACTCGTAAGAGTAAAGGTAAGGTGAGACCCGCAATTGTTTTTAAAATGTAAACTAAAAAGAATGAATAGAACTAAGGATGGAGAAAATAACGACAGACGATCGGCTGTAGAGTGCCGGCGCCCAGGAGTGCCGGGCGCGTCCGCCGTGAAAGCGTGGCTTACCTATCGGGCTTAATAGCATTGCCCTCGGTGTTTTTCTTGAAAGGCTTTGCCTTGTTGCGCTGCTGATTAATTGGGTTTGCGGGCCGCTTACCGGGCGCACCAAAGCGCCTGTTGAAATTGCCTCCCTGGTTCATGCGACTGCCCATCTGGCAATCAAACACTCAGTAAATGCAAGCGACGACTTTTCACCTAGCGAACTTTCAAAAGAAATTAGCAGGGGGCTAAGGAGGGGCTGCTTCTTACCGATCGATATAGAAGACTAAGGGTTTGCGCATCGTTCTGTATACAGAAATGTGCAGTAACCGGACTTACATTCGAAGAACTAGAATTACATCTAGCACAGTAAATAGGGGGTAAATACAACTTTGGTATTAGAATACGAATTAACATTAACACATTCTCAGAAAGCTGAAAAAAAATAATTAATACCTACATATAATTTAAGCAAAATATGAGTATGTCGGCATTGTACAATAATTTGTGTGAATGTGAAGAGGTAAATCAAAATACATCAGCTGATGGCTGACTATCACATTATCAAGCAACGATACAGTCATACCCCGCTTTAATTAGTTACTTAAACCATTGAAGTAATAAATACATTCCCTTGATGATTAACATTTTTTTAAAGTTTATTTTTATCAAGTATACAAAAAAATCACATATATTTATATTGGCAGTCAACAAATAAAAAAAATATTGCAAATTGAACAATTGAACAATGTAGGCAATTATACAAAAAACGGATAACTGGGTATGCCGAGTTAGAACAGTAAGGGTACTCTCGAGTGGTAAGGCGTTGAAGGGATAAGGTGCGAGGGAAGTGAGAATACGTTACGGCAAACACCTCCAGTTGGCGTTACACACGAGTGGAGGTTGTCAAATTTCTCGAACGTTTGCATATCTGCATCTGCAGAGTGGCAGCCATATGCGGATTTCATTAAACGGCAGCAGTCGGCGCGGACGATGATTGTGGTACAACGTCTAGTAATCGTATTACGATTTGTGATAGCTCTTAGGATTCGTGACGTTGCTTGCTTTGATTTCAATTTTGTTCTAAAAGAAGTTACCGTATATATGTTCCCTGGGTATTGCAATGTAGGTACAAAATGTAGCAGAATCAAAGTGTAGAAATAAAAAGAGAAAAGTTCTGAGAGAGCCCTGCTTTTATAACAGTTCTTTCTGACACCCTGAACTAAGGACTGCAATAGATTAGGATATGTCTGCTTAGGACCGTTCCAAATAAATAGGCAAAGCTACCTTTAAAAGTAGAGTATCAATGTTTTGGAATAATTGCTAAGCGATGATAAGTAGGTTAGGGTTTTATTTCTCTATTTTTAGGGTGTTTAGCGAAAAGAAGTTGCCTACGGTGGGACATATTTAGGATGGAATGGCAGAGGCGTTTTGCAGCATGTTGATATACTTTTGTCCATATACCCAGATGTCATATTTGTTTTCTGTAGTTGACTGCAAATAGAACTTATTATCAGTTGTAAACGCAATCAACACATGCAAATTAGAAATTTGCATAGAGTGGGGTACGACTGACTGCAATAGTAATAAACATTTCGAAATATTTGACAACTTTGAGCAATAGTGCATAAATCCATTATTAGTCTAGCGCCTGAACCAGCAGGTTGGGCTGTGAAAGGACTGGTTTAAAATTATAGGGATGAATTTCACTCCCGTTATGTTACTACGTTCCTCTCCAGCAACTCGACATGATATGAGCTACACTTTGGAACCGGTTGAGAAAGTAGCGCCCTGAATATTTATGTTCAAAATTCGTATTGATTGTGGTCCCTTGCCATGTAAATTAGCTTCAAACAGAATTCATATTTTGTGCCGTCGCACAACGGGAGCGGATCTTATCGTGACTTATTGAAAATAAGGGATCTTGGAAATCAGACCCCCCAGTATCCTGAAGATGTATCCTGAAGATGTACTGAAGATACATAGGCATTGTTGGTACATACCTACCAGGGATTTGACATATTTCTTTATTTTTGTTGTGTGTTTTTAAGTTGTATTGTCTTATTGTAGCAATTTGTAATGCTGCACAAGTCAAAAAATATCCAATGTAACGCTCAAAAATAATGACATCCAATTAACGCATGCAAACTGGAAACCAAGAATGATTTGCTTGTAGTTTCAAGCGAGAACAAATGAGGATTTCACAATCGCAGAGTTCTTGCGATTACAGAAGTGGTGGATTTCCACCGTTACCATTACCAAGAAATATCCCAACCCTTCACTGTACTTTTTCATACTTAATAGTATGATGCCCTCGGCAGGCATATAAGTCACTCAATGACCAAGTTGCGGAGGAGAAATGCCTTAGATAATTCTCCCTGGTTTCACAATAGATGTGCAAAGCACTGTACTTTTTCATGCTCGGTAGTTTGCTACTCTTGGCAGGCATATAAGTCACGCAATGACCAAGTCGTGGAGGAGAAACGCCTTAGATAATTATCCCTGGTTTCACAATAGATGAGCAAAGAACTGTACTTTTTCTTACTCAATAGTATGATGCTCCCGGCAGGCATATAAATCACTCAATGATCAAGTTGCGTAGGAGAAAACCTTTAGATAAATCGCTCAGGTTTTACAAAATATGTGCAAAGTACTGTACTTTATAGTACTCAGTAGTAATGGTCTCGGCAGGCATATAAGTCACTCAATGACCAAGTCGTGGAGGAGAAACGCTTTATATAATTCTCCCTGGTTTTACAAAATATGTGCAAAGCACTGTACTTTTTCGTACTCGATAGTGTAATGCTCTCAGCAGGCATATAAGTCACTCAATGACCAAGTTGCGTAGGAGAAACCCAGTAGATAAATCGCTCAGGTTTTACAAAATATGTGCAAAGTACTGTACTTTTTCGTACTCGGTAGTAATGCTCTCGGCAGGCATATAAGTCACTCAATGACCAAGTCGTGGAGGAGAAACGCTTTATATAATTCTCTCTGGTTTTACAAAATATGTACAAAGCACTGTTCTTTTTCATATAAGCCACTCAATGACCAAGCCGCGGAGGAGAAAAGCTTTATATAATTCTCCTTGGTTTTACAAAACATGCGCAAAGCACAGTTCTTTTTATATAAGTCACTCGATGACCAAGTCGTGGAGAAGAAACGCTTTAGATAATTCTTCCTGGTTTTACCATATATGTGCAAAGCACTGTACTTTTTCGTGCTTGATAGTATACTGCTCTCGGAAGGCATGTAAGTCACTCAATGACCAAGTTGCAAAGGAGAAACTCTCTTTTTAAAGAAATGTCGTTGCCTTCGGCGTACTGCCTTCAAATCTGTTAGTATCCAGAAGCAGTTCAGAGACAGACTCGGAGGCAGAAGTCTCAGGCATCAAAATCGAATCGATAACAGGCGGTGTTACGAGCCCGGGCTCAACGCATGCAGTTGTGACGATGATCTTTCCAGGAATGGCATCCGAGAATGGACGAAGAAAGGCATTCACTTTGCAGTGCGAGTCCACAGGTGATACATAATTCCAAAAATGGGGTTTCTCCAAGAATTACTCGACATTTGATCTGCAAATTAGGCACATTATATCATTTACGGCGAAGAAGCGACTCGCACTTTTCGAGCCAAGTGACAATGGCATAAAATAGCATGCGGCAAATAGCTGAAACATAAACAGCAAAAGTTGTAGTGAACCTGGATAGAAATTAAACATCGAGAGTGGCATCCTTGAAATTCCATCTTTACAAAATAGACAATTAATTCGACAAGAACTAAGTAATAGTCTTGTAATGTAATGATGCGATAATGTTGGAGTGGATAATCTTTGATAACGATCTAACAATGCAGGTTGAGTAATTTTTGCAAGTATCTATAATCGAGTTCATTTATAACGAGTTGCAATCCCGCCACTCAACCGAACCGGGTAGTATTTGCATAATAAATCGTATAGTTGTCATTCCTCGGCACCGGATTTATTATAAGATTGATGATAGTTATCGAATAAGCTAGAGACATAATGCTCCGCAACCTGGAGTAATGGCAGACTGTAGAACCTCTCATCGAGCAAACGGTGCACATAGAGATGTATAAATTCCATTTCCTCAGCGAGAGCGAGGAAAAGCCTAACATCTCCATCGTGAAAAGGGAGGGATAAGTATTCGAGTTAAGTCTGTAGATAACCGTTCTTCTGAGACTAAATTCAACTAAGGTACTCGATATCAAGTTCTTTTCTAAGAAGGACGTCTTTCTAAGAAGGCGCTTTTCTAAGAAGGAGCGATGGACTATAAATGAACTCGATTACGCGACGCGGGGAGGGCGGGGGCCAAAGGGCGGCGACTCACCCGTCCGGCGAGCTGCGGGCGGCGGTCGCTGAAGCGGTCGAAGGTGTCGAAGTTGCGCCGCACCGGCACGTCCAGCAGCGAGGGCACGCCGGGCGGCCCGCGCTGCTGCAGGAAGTTGGCGATGAGGTTGCTGGCCAGCGACAGCGCCTCCGGGTTGGCGCCGGGTTGGCCGCCCTGCCAGGGCGACATGGCCATCTGCGGCCGCGCGCTGAACGGCCGCTCGTAGCCGCGCCCGAACTCGCCCCCCCCTCCCCCGCCCAGGTTGCCCCCGCGGTTCATCGACCGGTTCTGGTTCCAGTTACGGTTCGCCATCTGAAAAAGAACCTCTCTGAGGTCAGCAGCTCCACCCGATAATACGCGATTCGGCCCCGTGCCACGAGTCTAAGATAATGATGAAATATTTTAAGGACAAAAAGATATCACGCCTTCGATGGCCAGGAAACCCACCGGACCTTAATCCCATTGAGAATCTGTGGGCTATTGTGAAAGCTAGACTTCGTAAAACAGATTGCAGAACAAAAACAAAACTGATCGAGGCTGTAATCCATATGTGGTTTCGAGACCAGCAAATATCAGAAAACTGTAAAAAACTTGTCGATTCTATGCCAAAACGTTCTCAAGAAGTTATAAAGGCCAAGGAAGGACACATTTTCTATTAAAACAACCTAAATTGTATTCATTTCTCTGTTTTCTGTGTCTAATATTTTACTGTTAGTACAGTGAACTAATATTGACTACCTAAGTGTTAAATTGCTGAACTGAATTGTTGAATATCATTTGAGTTGTTTGCGAGGAATCACTACTAAGGTCTCTTGTCCATAAACGTTTTTTGCCGTGAAAATCTATGGTTATTTCGCCTTATCTAGGCACGGTCGTTAAGCATCGTATGGATCACTATGGAAGCACGTCGATGGAAAAGGCGGAAAAACGGACGGCGCTGTTGCCGTGTCTGTGAACAAGCATCGATAGCGATCCATACAACACTAACGATTGTGGCTCTACTGCGAATTAACCCTAGATTTTCACAGCAAAAAACGTGTGTGGACAGGAGAACTAAGCAAGCATGTAAGAGATCAGATTAAAAATTCATGCCTATGAGATACCGCTCCAATTAGAATTACAAGAAAACTAAGCAATCTGAGCTCTCGGGACATGAGACCAGACATACTAGAAGAGACCGCGGGAGTATAAAGGTGGACTGACCGCTTTTCTAGTCACGCACGTGAGTTTATCGTTCTTTAATTGAGTATAATAATGTATGTCTATGATATATTAAGGGGTCCGACACACTAGGCCTACGTACGCAATGCATGATGATATCTGTAATGTTGCGTACAATAAATGTGTGCTTTCATTCAAATACAAGGGCCGGTTGACATAATGCGTTGCGTACGTTGGAACAGTGTGCCAGACCCCTCTTATGTGTCCCGCGCATGCGTGACTAAACAAGGATAGAGGGGACCCATATGCCGCTTCCTCTTTTTATTATCGATTTCTCAGGCTGGTTGCGTGGTCTATTCTAGTATGCAATGCATGGGACAGAACGATATAACAACGACCAACAATAAAAATGCAAATTTTAATTTTCGGCGCATACGAGGCCTCATAGATCGACGATGAAACCCCGATTTTGAGGTTTTTCCTTTGACTGCAGTGTGCTGCTAACACGGCTGTAGGTCGCATTTGGGTTTCTAAAATTGCGACCAGAGAAAAACTCGCTCTGCGATTAGGCGATCTGGCGGAGTGAGAATTCGTCGGATGCATAATCGGGCAGGGTACCACTCTTCGGCGGGTGCAACTCCATCGGATGCAAAGCCATGGGAGTACCCAGACCCATCGTAAATGTTAACTTCATAGCAATTCCGTCGGCTTTTCAATGAAAATATGCGAGTGTTCAGTATCCGTAATCCGTGTACAATCCGAGAGGGTCCGGCTGCATAGGTACATACAAAACGACGCCATTATCCGACGCCACACGAAAAAAATGGCAAAGTTCAACGCCCGACGATCCCGTGAGCCAAAAGGCCAACTCGGCCCACAAAACGGACGCAACGCCGCCAAAAATACGATTAAGGTCACGCACAATCCGTTTATATCAGATAAACCGCACACCCAAACCGAACCGATATAGGCTGGCCGCCGGTGAGCGTAATGACGCATCTTTTCAAAGCACGAAAACACGATTTACATACCTTCTGCGCCGATTTCTACTGCTCCAGACGCGAGATCGAACCTTTAACACGACTGCACTGCACAGAAATACTCCAATTCCGCGATAAAACGCTACGGACACAAAATCCAAACGAGAACGCAAAAATAGAAGCCGCAAGATGGCGGTCGAAATTTGCCGAGAAGGATCAAGGAAGGCGAGCGAGCAAGCCGGTCGCCGGGAACCGGAAGCGCGTCTCGATGGCTTGCTTTTGTCTATGGTCCGCGTCGCCGATCAAACACGAAAAATAGCAACCGCGATTTTTTGTAAAGAATATAAAATATTTAAATAATACTAATTATCACCTATTTATACTTCACCTGAGGCTGACAGGCGAGGCAGAATGTTTCGAACTGCTCGACCAAACGTACGTTTTTGATGATGTAATAATTATTTGACGCGATAGCAAAACACAAACACATTTTCCACATAACCTCACGGTCTAAGCAAGCTGAAAAAATAAATATTGTTTGCAAGTAGGTATAATCTGGCAAGCTAATCATGACAGCGGAATGAGATATTTACGAAATAAAAATAGGATGACAACAAATTTACACAAGCTGTCATCAGTTTGATATAGATATGTTTTTTTTATTATTTTTTTTATTTGCTAATTTACAATTATTTTCAGTAAATGGACATATACAAACATAATGTCATAGCCGAGAATCCAGTAGCAAAAAATTGATAATATGTTATGCCAGAAACTGTTGGCAGTGATCCTATTTTAATGTTGCCTAACTAGGCAATATCCTGTTCTAAGGCGGACATTAAATTGTTGTAAATATATTATGACCCAATATAAAGAACTAAGTAATGTAAAATATAGAAAATTTCAGAGAACTTAAACAATAAGAGTTATAATTGAATAGTCTTAGTGTATACATTGAATAAATTGAATATAAAATTGATAATATAAAACTGAAATTGATAATGTAAAATTATTAACCTTAACATAATCATAAAAAAGATGCACAATTAACTATACTATCCGCATTACAAAGTGGCGAGTCAGGTAATTTTTCATCGAAATCGTGCTATCTCTTTTGTTCTTGCACGGCCTTATGGAGCGATACCTGTAACCGTAGTGTAGGTAGTTTTACGCATACAAAAGGAATGTCGATAAATTAATGAAACGAGAGAAATAAATATTATTTCAGTATTGTTTCATTACGATAAATATTAAATATTTTAAAAATATAAATATTGATATTGGATTAGTAAAATAAAAATATAAAAGTATCAAATTTATAATAGTTGACAATAAAATAATTGTTATACAACAAAAAAATTAAAACTAAACAAAGAAAGTCAGCAAGCTATTCATATTCGTCTTTACTGTCACTATCGTCTTGTAGATTAATAACATGACAATGGGTGTCAATTATATGTGCTTTGGCCAGGTCTTCGTTCTGGAGATTTTCGAATTCTATTCCGAATTCGATCTAGAGTTCGTTCGCTCGTTCCACAAACTAATGCTGCCAACTTTCTTGGTTGTTGAAAATCAATTTTCCTTATCAGGGTCTTCTTTCAACTTATGCAACCACTTATAAATGTTGAGAATGACATGCCGGCTTTGCTGGTTAACATCACTTTTTAACTTGGTCAAATTAGTTTTGCAAAAATCTTCCATCATGATGTAGATTCACAAATAGAGTTCGTATAACGAATGAGTTATGCTCTTTGACATTAAGCCGTTTATAACAGAATATTTTTTATCAATAATGCCTAATGACCTACATAATACGTACAATAATTATAGTAGACGAAAACAAATATGGCAAAGTGTCGTTAAAATGTCATAAAATGTCGAAATCGAACTGTTACGGTTAACACAATTAATAGTCCTAATCGGTTAGCTACTTACCACCTATTACGGTATTTACTCACCGCTTTTGGCTAAATCTAGGAATTTTATCTATCTATCTAATTTTAGCAGGTAAAAGTCTTTTCATTTTTCGATTAATATATAGCCTATGACACTCACAAATAATGTGGCTTTCTATTGGTAAAAGAATTTTCAAAATCGGTTCAGTATATCCAGAGATTACTTCCTACAACGTCACAAACTTTACCTCTTTATAATATTAGTATAGAAGTATAGATTACGATACGGTCGCGGTTCCATACCTATGTCGTATAATCTCTTTAACTATTTATGCAGTAAAAGGGAAAAGTCTTTTGTTTTAAACACTTGAGACGATAAATTTACTTATTTTCATAAGAATTCATAATTAATAAAATATAAAAGTTAGACATATGCTGTCGCTGAATTTTTTGTAGGCATTATCAAGCCTACAACTATTCACTATAACTTAATCATTAGAAACGTTTTTGTTCGACCGCTTATTCTCCGACTTACTTTGCAAATCCGACTACCACGAAAAAGTCTTTTCATTTTTCGGATTATTATATAACTTATGACACTCACAAATAATATCGCTTTCTATTGGTAAAAGAATTTTCAAAATCGGTTCATTAGATCCAGGGATTACTTCCTACAACATCACAAACTTTACCTCTTTATAATATTAGTATAGATAAATATTTTATCGACATGGTACCATTCCTATGTTAACTGTCTCTAATTGCCCCAGTCGCCAGTTTGTACTGCGGATACCATAGTATTTAGATAATCTAGCATTATCTATCTAAGATAGATAATCATCTATCTAAGCATTATCTATCTAAGCATTATCTATCTAAGATAGATAATGCTTAAAAATAGAGTGAGATAGTCAAACCTAATTATAAAAAAATAAAAAAATATATTAAATAAAATGGGAACTAAAATACAACATGAGATTAAAGGTATAAAATTCCTAATCATAATAAAAAAATGATGTCCAAATAAAAATAATAAATTATTTAATCTGGATAACTGTTATTACTAGAATTTCTATCATATTAAAACATACAATATGGAATTCGTCGCTAAGGTTATATTTGGCGGCGACGGAAGGCAGCGATTATAGGTTCGAAAAGTAAAATATCAATATTCGCGGCTCAATTGTATCCAAAATGGAAGAAATTAGTCTGTAACGAATATGATCGTGCTTTAAGTAGCATGGAGTTTTCCCGTATATATAATTCGTGGTCGGATTTAATAAAATAATTATTTTTTTTTATTGATATGATCATTAGTGATACATATGCATTGTAAATGAATTTTTAAATTGATAAGTGATGAATAAATAAATAAATGTTTAAATTAAGAAACAAAATTAATGGATCTTTAGAGAAGGCCATTTTTTCTCCCGCCAGAGGGCACAGGACGTAGCGGCCCAAGAAAGTGTGAAGTGTGTACACTCGCTCGCGCGGTGAGTACTTCACATTTCTTTGGTCTGACTAGCCCGGCGATTGCCACTAGCGCCACATACAACAGTTCTGTCCACACATCCCCCTTGAGCGAATATACTGCAGGGTCCTGTACATTTTGAATATACCGAATTTTCTGTACATACGTATTTTCTATATCAAACGAAGAAAGTACTTTACTAGCGATGTTTTTTAATGAATTTTATATATTAACGTAGAAATCAAGAATAATAGGAAGAAACAGCCATACCATGGCGGGTTTTGAAATGTTGTCTGCCCATAGTGTCTTGATTGCATGGGCAGAATATATCGACATTTTTCAAGGTGATGACACTCAAAGAAAAGAAGCTAATTCACAGGGGGGGCAAAATATAACAGTGATTTTTCATTTGTTCAGCTTTTGACGGATTATAGACGATAGACCTTCTTTACTTCCCGCTCTACAAGTTGGCCAATGTTGGGCCACATTGTTAAGGTGGAAGCGAGGTGGCACCACTGGGACGTGGAAATGATGAGAAAGAGCGAGAGAGAAATAAGAAATCACATATATTGACCGACATGTAGAGGAGCATGATCGCGCTATAAGCGAAACAAAAAATATATAAATTAAATTAGGAAATGGAATATTGATAAAATAATGACAAATTATTGTTATAGCAATGTTACGATGTAATTTTGATTGTTGTTTTTTTCTGTCCATAGACACGTCTCCCGCGCGCGCGAGTATTGATTTAATTTCAACCCTAAACTTCAAACATGTCTTTCAAGCTGTTGCTTACTGTTCCGGTAATTTTGTTCCATTTTAGTCATGTAGGGGCAAATTTGGAGGGGCCTTTCCTGTTCTGGGGGCCGCACAACTTGGCCGCATACAAAAGACCCGCGCTGATGAGTCTGGGGCAAGATCCTCTGCTGGAAATTTACGACAACCAGGCGGCTATCGTGGTCTTTAACAACCAAGATTCTGCGCCTCTGTCTGGGGAGAATTTCCCGAGATTGAGGAAGCTGCTCGAGAGCAAGACTACGCTCATTTTACCTCAGGATTTTCTGGACGTCCATCCCGAATACGTCAACAATGAAACGCAGGTAGAATAGTCACATTTTCCTACGTACCTATTAGGTCTTTAATTGCGAGCTAAGAGAATCAGTGAAGGAAATATAATACTTATGAGTAATAATAGATAGGTAAACATCTACGTTGGGAATCTCCTATAAATCACTCGGTCAAAAGAGTTAGGAAATAATATATATTTTTTCTTGAATTAAGGGACATTATTGAGCTTGGTAATTTAATGTGCCATCCAGACTCTTGCCGAGAAGCTCCGAGAACACCCGAGAAACGTTGTGAGAGTGTGTACCCAAAGAAGTTCTACAGTTCTCGCAGAGAATCTCCGGAGATTCTCGCGTGAATGTCTCGCGTGAATGTGGAGCGCCCTGAGTTTCTCGGGCGAGAAAAGAGAACACTATCACATTCTCCTTTTGTCTCAGTTTTATATGATCAGTGGTCTCAGTGCCGATTAGTGAGTGGCGGAGAGTGCACGTTTATTTTGCCTAATTACGTAAATGTTCTATTTCGTTTTGAAAATGTGGAATAACGAGTTGGAATTAATTTTATTTTAATTCTAATTAAAAATCTTGTTAAGCAAATTTTCAAAATCAAAATAGTGCTGGTAAAAATTTTAAATTCTCCACTTGGCTTAGCAACTAGTTCATCCAATTGTTTTTGCATGTTAAAACTGAAAGAGTAAGATAAATAATATTTATGTACCTACTTATGAATAGGTACATGATTATAGTTATAACGAGAAAATAAAGGTATTTCACCATCGCCTGTACTTTCTTTTGTTATTAAATGTATTTTTGGTTACAACATTTACAAAGTTACAATATACAATGGGCACTCAGGGCCAAACCTGCTGCAGTTTGAATGTCGTCCATAACATTAAGCCGTCCATAAGGATAGGAACGAGAACACGAGTGAGAATATCTTGAGTGTGGACATGTTGTTTGTTCTCGCAAGAAGTCTCGGCGAAACTTCTCGCCGAGGCTTCTCGCCGTAGGGCTGGACCGTACATAAGAATGATATACTTAGCTATTATATGTCAATTGGCAATTGACATATAGAGCTATAGGTCAATAGAGCTATATGTCAATAGAGCTATATGTCATTATATTATAACATACGCAATTATATTCTTGGACTTGTAATTTAAGAATGATTTACTAAGCTATATGTCAATCTATAACTACATACGCAATTCTGGGGTGAGGATCATGCTCCAAGACTACAATCGAAAGACTGAACATCGTACAAAAATCTATAATTCGTATTATAAGTTTACAATTTGGTTCTAACATATTATTTTGACGATGCATTCTATTTATTTGTAACTAGCTGACCCGTGCCCACTTCGTTGGGCGGTAAAACTTTTTATCTGTGATGAAATTATGAGTGTGGTTCGGTTAGTACCTACTGAGTGCTATGATTTATTTACTGACTGCCAAAAGAAGGGTTATATTTTTACTACATATGTATGTATGTATTTGCATGCCAATTTAACTATAATACCGTTATTTGTGAGTGTCTTCTTGTGAGTGTCATATTTGTGAGCGTATTATCTCTGTAACTATTTATGCAGTAAAAGGGAAATTTTTTGCAGTAAAAGGGAAAAGTATTTTGTTTTAAACACTTGAGACGATAAATTTACTTATTTTGATAAGATTTCATAATTGTTGATAATATGACCAATAAACATGACCTAACGATTTAAATATTTTTTAAAATATAAAATACTACTTTTTGTGGCTTAAATATAAAAGTTAGACATATGCTGTCCCTGACTTTTTTGTAGGCATTATCAAGCTCTACAACTTTTCTCTAGAACTTAATCATATATCTCTCATCGTTAAGGCAGCGTTAGTTAGAAACCTTTTCGTTCGACCGCTTATTTTCCGACTTACTTTGCAAATCCGACTACCACGAAAAAAGTGTTTTAATTTTTCAAATTAATATATAGCCTATGACACTCACAAATAACGTGGCTTTCTATTGGTAAAAGAATTTTCAAAATCGGTTCAGTAGATCCAGAGATTACTTCCTACAACGTCACAAACTTTACCTCTTTATAATATTAGTATAGATTGGGGTTTACTTTCCCCGGCTCACCAACCATCAAGGAGGAAAAGTTTGTGAGAGAGCTATTTTTTTTTCTCGAGATGAAGTCGGAAATATCCCTTTTGAGCCCCCCTGAGACGATTAAGACCATTTCCAGAGCAAAGTCTGTCTGAGTGTCTGTCTGTGTTTGTGTATTCCTCCACGATAGCGCCCAAACGCTTCATCCGATAGAGCTGAAGTTTGGCATGCAAGCATCGTTTGGTGATGGCATTAGTTAAAAAATGGTAAGAGTTGAAAAGGTTGTGGTTGAAATCGGTCCATCAGGGGGCGCAATAGTCATATTTCAACTTCGAAATATTGAACTTATAGACTTGAAATTTGTACACTGTTGGGCCGAAATCACATTGAATTTTCGCCCGTCAGATTTGCGTAAACGATTGAGTCGAAAGTGTTAAATGCGTTGCAATCTCACTATCCGCGCTCGTCGCCGACTATCCCTTTCAATAAGGTCAATCCCTTTCCCGAAGAGATTTCACGCTCAAAATCCTCTTATAAGCTTGGCTACTTGCCGGGAAAGTTTTTGGGTAAAACACCCGTTTTTAACACGCTTTTATTAGGTCGACCTATATGTAACTAACTATGTAATGGAATCTAAGGTAAATAATTTAACCTTCTTCCAAGGATCGTAGCGTCATGAAAATTGGCAGCTGTATGTAGTTCTGATGACAATACAATAATATGGTACTGTCGAACTGATCTGATGATGGAGTCGAAAGATATGAACTGGAACTTCATGATGGAACATCGTATCATAGCTGTGTTTGGACTTGTTAGAAAAGTCTTGGAATGAACTTTGACCACGATTAGGTTTCAAGGTCTGATGATGAAGCTGGAAGATAGGCACTGGCATTCCATGATGGAATATCGTATCATAGCCGTGTGTATGTGAATATCGCATCATAGCCCAAAAGCGTGTTTTTAGTGTTTTTTTAAACTATTAATTTACACTGGCTACTTTAAACTTAGATGACCTCGGTTTGAGTTAGAATTCCAAATTCAATAAATTTGAATTCGAGGCCATGTTATTACTTTTTCAAAATTAGTTATTGAATCGTTTTTCTGTCGTTTGCATAACTTGGATATTTTCGTGAAAAATTGATAGAAACGTTAGAAAATTCGGAGAAAACGTTGACAATCCGCGTATTTTTTTTCGGGTAACATCGGTAACAGCGGTTTGTTAAGTGTAGCAAATTATCTTGGTCCAATGTTTCACTGGCCGATTAATTGTTTCTTTCGTATGATAAATTATCAAAATCATTTAATTATTATTGAGTTGAATTAAATTAAATTACTATCGAATTACAGGGGAGCTAATGGACCGGTTTTCAGTTAGGCCACTAAGACCCATGTGTTTAGGGTCGGCCAAACTCACGGGTCAACACCCATCCGGCAGCCTCCACGCAGAAGTGCGAGCCCGGGTAGGACTCTGGCCTGCGGGTCAGTTTCCCCTAGGAGTCAACCTTCGGGCTCTTCTGGACGGTTTGCGCACCGTGTGGTGAGACACAATCGATTGTGCATTCCGACTGATAGCCGGGGGAGTCTGGAAACAGCATTGTTTCTTATAAAGCGAAGGTAGTTATTAAACTTACGGAAACTGCTCTTAAAACGACCAATAGGCTACCTGATACCGGGTTAACAGCCGGGCAAAGGATGCCGTGGTCTGCGATAGATTCGGTAGACACCGTATCACCGTTGCGTAAGGGAGAGGACCGCGCAAGCGACCTCGAACCTCGAAGGGCGCGTGTGTCGGCTCGCTGGGTGACACCCGTGGTTATCTCGCGGTAAGGCGTTGGTTTCTTACGGCCGAGTGGCGTAGCTTGGCGGTGGACTGTTTTGTAATATATCTTCTGCGCTCACCTCCCGGTAGACAAAACGATCTAATATCGTTAAAACTTCCTGAGGTGACGGGTTCGCCCGTTGTAGTTGACAGCTCCAGTTGTCGAATTACAGAGCTCCCGACTATGTCATAAAGGAGCATCAGTGAATTTTTATACGTTTTTCTGTAGGTCTTCACTCTCCAAGGCCCCAGCTCTGAAAGAGACGCAGAAATCACGGAAACTTTCAACCGCCTCGAAGATATTTACGGAAAGGGAAGAGTTCTCGGGATTCTTGGGAGTTCGGCTTCGCAGGACTACGTCAACGACTACCCGGTGCCGTCATCCGAGGACTCCACCACTGCGAGAAGGGATCGCAGGCAGATCAAGGACGCGGAGAAGGATCCAGCTGACGACGGAGAGAAGCAGCAAATTTACAATGCGATCGGTTCGTATTTGAATTATATGGAGTTTGAATACGAAAATCTTTACGATAGGTAGAACCTAATTTATTAGAGGTCAAATATATACCTACGTAAGAGCCGGTTCACACGATGCGGTGTGGCGCCGCACCGCAAAGTTTTCGCCGTATGGGTGTACACACGTACAGAGCACGGTGCGGCGCCGCAACATTACTACGACGCCGCAGTGGGCAAATAGTGTTTTTTTTTAATTATTTTTTTATTTATTTAGGTAAAAAACAGTCATAATCAATTGTTTTAACAAAGACACTTAACCCTTGACTACACTCGCGGGGTATAAACGTACCCCACGAGATCTATTTTACACTCTACTTCCGTAGTCGCGCGGGTGTCGGTGTTGCGCGTCCATGTAATCTCAGTGTCGCCAGAGAGTGTGTTTCTAAAATTAGGCTTAATTTTATGATTTATTTTATGAAACGACTATTATTTCTAGTGCATAAACATTTAAACATAATTAAAGGTTGGGTGAAATTACATATTTTCTTAGCTTAACTTACTTTATTTGAAAAAGGTAGTATTTCCGGTTGTCTTTGTTAAAATGTTACCTATACAAGTTTTGTTATGTTTTACCAATTGGAATAATATTAAAGACATTCCATTCTCAAATAGCGTTTTATTCCTACGCTAAAATAAGAAATATATGTAATTTCTCATTTATATTAAAATTTTCCTAAAAAAGAAAAGGGGTACAAAACAACCCCACTAGTGGACATACGTGTGCCAAAACCGCGAGTGTAGTCAAGGGTTAAACAAATAGACCTACATTACCATTAATTTTAACAAAACTTGTAAATGTAGCCACAACAATGTAAATTTCTAGTCGGATTGAACTATTTTCATTTAGTACGAGTACCTAAATTATTAGCTGTAAACTAAAACTAATGCAACAACAAATCACTCAATTGTTTCCTAAAAGTAATTGTTTCCTAAAAGACACTGAGAATATATCTATGTCGTTCAAAACTTCATTATAACACATGCAAGAGCGTCTGAAGAAGGTATTTTTTGCGTAGTTTGAATGAAAAGAGGGAATATAGAAAGTATCTTTTGAACGCGAGGAGGAAGACCGCGGGATTTAAGATTTTTTTCCAAAAGGGGTGCAGAGTTGATGTGGTTACGAATAATTTTATATAAGAAAATACTGTCTAAGAATTTTCGTTTTGAATACAGAAAATGCATTTTGTGTGTTGTTACTCGCTCTGGGTAGTCGGTGCAGAGGCTACCTGTCCGAAAGTCTAATGATTTTAAACATTTCTTTTGTCTCTGTATAAAGCAAGTGATGCGACTTATTAAAACACAGTCCAATATCCAATATAAGGTAAATAGAAAAGGGCCAAGGTGGGATCCCTGAGGAATTCCTGACGGAACATTAAGAAACGAAGAGCGGTAACCTTTAAGGGCGACGGCTTGACTACGATTGTTTATATGTGTAGTTGTTAGTGTTGTAGTTAATTGTACGTAGAACTCGTGAAATGAGGTAGTCAATGCCAATATCTTCTTCGTTGGTACTCATTTTAACCATTTCGATTAAATAGTAACAAAAATACGTGAAAGGGGGAGCCGGGGGAGTCCGGGAACAGTAGTGTTTCCTATAGAGCGGGGTCGTTGTTAACCTTATGGCAACTGCTCTTGAAACGACCATTCGACCACCCGATCCCGGGTGAATAAGCTGGGCAAAGGATGCCGTGGTTCGCGATAGATTCGGTTGACACCGAATCACCGCTTCATAAGGGAGAGGACCGCGTAAGCGACCTCGAACCCGTAACCAGTCGGAAGACTCTGGTTGCAACTGGTAGTAAGGGCGCGAGTATAGGCCCGCTGGGTGACTTAACTGGCTATCTCTCGGTAAGGCGTTGGCTTCTTAGGGGCACGTGGCGGAACTTGACGGTGGACTGTTTTTGTCTCGGCGCTCACCTCACGGGAGACAGAACGATCAATATCGTTAAAACTCCTGAGGTGACAGGTTCGCCTGTTGTAGTCGACAGCTCTAGTTGCCTATGTCTCTCTCGCTCATTCCAATACTCAATTCACACGTCACAGCGGTGCCGACTCGCTTCCACCGTAGCGATGCAGTCAAGCAACTGCAATGGCCAACGTGAAAGCGGGAATAATGCCCGCCAATTCAGTTAGAATGTATCGCGGACCGTGGCACTTTTTGCCCGTCAATACCACAAGGGATCAAGTGGATCGTTCTGTCTCCCGTGAGGTGAGCGCAGAAGACATGGGACGAAAAACAATTCACTATCTAGTTATGCCACCTGCCCGTCAGAGGACAACGCCTTACGGCGAGGCACTGGGAAAGGTAATAATAATAATATTAATAATAATAATTAGACGCTTTATTTGCGAGCTTATTGCCTAAAAGGAATATCTTACAGCTAACCTTAACCTAGTGAAATAACATGTTATGTTGTAAAAATAAACTAATAAATTAAATTTTAATCATTTAAATTCAGCAGGAAAACAAAACAATAAATTTAAGAAAAAACAAACAATAAACCTATAATGACGCAGGGGACGCAATAGGGAGGAAAAAATAGGGAAAAATAAGGAAAAGTTTATGAGCGTGGGTTCAAGTGTTCTTTGAGCCTGCGTTTGAAGCAAAACAAACTCGGTGCTATCCTTATACGCGTGGGTAAAGCATTCCAGAGACGGGCTCCACGTACAGAGAAGGAGTGCGAGAAGAAATCACTACTGTGACTAGGGATCGAGAGCAGTAGGTTGTCTTCAGATCTCAGAGGGCGCCCGTGAAAAGATAGAGGTTTGAACCTACTTATAAGATAGTTCGGAGCGGCCCCCTTCAGGATTCTGAAGAGCAAACCTAGGACTCTCGTATCTCTCCTTTCTCGGGTCGTCAGCCAGCGAAGTCTCCTTCTGTAATCCGTAATATGGTCAAACTTTCTTAGGTCGTAAATGAATAGAATGCAGACATTTTGCAGCCTTTCTACCCTGGTGGCTAGATCTTCCTTGATGTCGAGAAAGGCAACATCTGAATAATCAAGGAGAGATAGGAGAATAGATTGGCAGATTGTGATTTTGCTTTCCTCGGGGAGAAAATTCTTGAGTTTCTTTATTGCATGAAAGCGACCAAAGAGTTTACGTCTCATCTCCTCGATGTGTGGCTGCCACGAAAGATTTTGGTCGAGGTATACACCAAGATTTTTAACCTGGGAGCTGATTGGGAATTCATCCGCGCCTATCCCAATCCTTGGTAAAGAGTTTATGTCGATCCTCGAGGTGAAATGGGGAAAGGTAATAAGGTTAGATATATTTTGACCAGAACAGAAAGAACATTTTCTCGCGTCAAATAGTCTGGAATCCAAGCCTGGCCGGCGAATTCCTGGATACAGCTATGCATGTTTGTAATTATAATAATATATTATTTCAAGGCAAAGCCCTTCTGTACACCAGCACGTATCCAATTCTTCGCATCGGCGGCGATGGAAACAACACACTGGAAGAGGAATATCCACTGAAGAATGCCGTGACGGTCACATGCGACGAACGGGAGATGCTCAGCAAACTTGTCGTCACGTATGCCATGGATCAGGGAAAAGTGAGCTCTTTAATAAATAAATAATTGCAGTACAACCCGGATAACCGAAATAAAGGGGGGGGGGGGGGGGGGAGAACCCGTTTCGGATAGCGATTTTTTTAGTTAAGCCATGAACACACACTCAAACCTTCCCCTCACATGTGAGGCGTCCAATAATGGATGCATATGGCAAAATGTATACAAAATGTATATAAATTTATATAAATGTAAATATAAATGTAAATGTGCGCCGCTCTACAGTAATCCGCTCTATAGTAATGGTATAGCTCTATAGTAAACCCCGCTCTATGTAAATGTAAATGTAAATGTAAATATGAATTTATATATATACATTTTGCCGTAGGCAAACCCGAGCTAATCGCCATTCATTTGTGGGGTTAATATTACATGTTTTTGAAAGGTCTGATGGTTAATCGAATACAAAAACCTCTTTATCAGGTACACTTACGTTCTTTATTAAAGTTATAATAACAATAGGCGCGGATCTTCGTCTCGTTGGGGGGGGGGGGGGGGGGGGAGACAGTGGGGGTGGGTTTCTGTCGTTGAAATAAATTATAGTGTGAATTTAGGGAAAATAGGTAATTAAGTAACTAAGGATTATAAAAAGGAAAAAGAAATAATGAATACACTCGTACGTTTTTATTTTACTTTTAAATGAACAATGAACAAATGATACATAATAGTGCATAACACAGAATTAAATTACAAATTCCAGTTTTCGGTGTTTTTTCTTTGCAAATCTTTCAATTATCTTCTCTTTGTCTACTGGAATATCAAAATGAATATGCTGGAATGCCAACCCTGTTAACCTATCCTCTACCATCGCGGATCGTAGCTAGGTTTTTAGTCGCCTCAGAGTTGAAAAAACTTCTTTCGGCAGTCGCCACACTTACGGGCAAGGAGGCCATGATAAGGATGAGGCGATGTATGCGAGGGTAGATAAATTCGTTGGCCAGATCTAGTACATCTAGAATATTTTTGGTTCCGAATAAGCGGGTTTATTTCTCTTTTCCCTTCTAAAACTTTCTTTCCAGATCTTGTATTCTCCCAGAACTCCTGCCGCATGAGCTCCTAGGAGACTCTTATGCTCTCTAACAAGATCTGCTACTATCGTCTGATCACTATCGTCTTTTATTATTACATACCGATGGCATTATAATGTTTAAATGAAAAACCTTTAAGGTTTCGGGTGGCAATCGATTTTTGAGGTCATTTATGAGATTGTCCAGTAGCGGGATATTTTTTTTTTCAATCCTCGTTGGGGGGGGGGGGGGGGGCGGTCGCCCCCTCCGCTTCATAGATCCGCGCCTGAATACAATTAGTATGTATATCAGTAAGATCAGTTTCATCGGCATTGTAACTTTTGTCGTTAGCGTTTTTGGAAACATCAACCGCGTCTAGGTCTGCAGATAACTTTTCTCCTCATAGATTCAACTGCCGAATGCCGTATCTGATTTTAAACCTATTTAACAACCAAGAGCTGCACAAAAAAAACTTCCTCACATAACAACTCAGCTAACATTTTAATAGCAGTATTAGGACAGTCAAAGGCTTGCCTTTTTTTCCGTTATTGAGTGAACCAAAAATAAAGAGCTTTGCCTCTTTTCCAAAGTTTGTTTCTACTCTTTATTGTGAATATTTCACAATGGGCGGTTTTGTTGTCATATGTCATATGACAATTTCTTACAACCAACCCTACTGTGACTTGTTTATATGTATGTGTGCGTGTAACATGTGTGTATGTGTGTGTCTTGTTATTGCATCTGATCGACTGAATTGAAAATGCAATTCCGTATATTCAGTGATTTTGTTGTGTTAAACAGCATGTTTCAAGTTCTGAGAAAACAATTTAAAGTTTTACATAAGTTTGACTTTTTCAGATGCGTTTCGGATAATTCGAGTTTCAGATAGCCCAAATTCGGTTAACCGGGGTTCTACTGTATATCATACCTAATCATATAATACCATATCATATCTTATACCATTATATCGTATCGTATTATATCATACCATATAATGTCATATCATGCCATATCATATCATATCATATCGCATCATATGACGTCACATCGCATCGCATCGAATAGAATTTATTATCATATCATATAATATGTCATATTATATCATAAATACAATATGATATCGTATCATATCGTATCGTATCGAGATGTATCGTATCCTATTGTATCGTATCCTGTCGTATCGTATTGTATCGTATCGTATCGTATCATATCGTATTAAATCGTATCATATCCTATCCTATCATCTCGTATCATCTCGTATCATATCGTATCATCTCGTATCATCTCGCATCATATCGTATTATATCGTATCAAATAATATCATATCGTATCATTTTGTATCATATCATATCATATTATGCCATATCATGTTATGTAACGTCACGTCACGGCACGTCACGTCACGCCACGTGACGCCATGTCGCGTCGCGTCTAGTACACTGAAAACTGGAGAGTTCGGTATAATACCGGACATCTGACAACCTTAGCCTGCGATAGCATAATATATCCAATAGTTTATAAATAACAGAGTTCGAAGGTAACATTGTTAAAAATATCATAATTTAATTAAACTAACGTAGATAGATTTTTCCATTTTTTAGTGTTGATTTTCTATTTTTCAGAATGATTTTTATTAATTGCTTTTGTTTACTCAAATAATAGTTATGCTTCGATCTAAAACGAAGGACATTTGATTTTTATACAGTTTATCCTAAATAATCAGTATCAAATTATAATATAATAACATATTACGGTATTTTTTTCAGTTTTATTCAAGAATAAAAAGATGGATTTAGCAAATGCTATCTTAATCTGTAAATCTTTTAAAAACCAAGAGAGCCTTGTCAAATTCATCTAAATTACAGAGAGCACGAATGGATAGGTTTTCAGTATTCAGTATTCAATTTATTCATTCAGAATATACAATAAAAACATGAATTATGAATTAAATTAAAGCTAATTATCGCATATTAGCATTCGTCAGTTTATATGTAGATATTTAAAGCATAAATATTAATTCGACAATAGCGTTCACTAAAGTCGGCTTTACACGGCAGACAAATAAAATAAAATAAAAAAAAGAACTGAATCCATGTACATGAGTATACATATAAAATAGATAATTATTATAAGAATATTAATAGTCATCAAGCACTTTATACAAAAAATAATCACACAATGGGAAGTATCAAAACAAAATTGGGAAAAACCAGTAATGTATATGATCAGGTATGTTACATTACACATTGTAATCTACATATTAAATATTAAATTCATAATATTATTATTAAACCTTAACCCTTGGAGTAAATGGGTATTTTCATGGATGCATCTGTCTCTTTTGCAGGATTTTCGGCGACATCGACGGCGCTCGACTTAAAGTACTATAACTACGAAACTACTACACCAATCATAAAAAGAACAACTGCACAATGATTGCATTGAAATTTCGAATATAGAATATTGAAATATCATTTTGTAAAACAATTAGATAATTATGAATAAATATGAGAACGTCAAAGAAGTGAAAAAAACGCGCGACCAGATTTGGTCGACTCGTACTCAACGGATAATTGTTTCGCGACCAGATTTGGTTGACTCATAGTCAACGGGTTAAAAATTATGTTTCATTTACGAATTTCTTAAGGCGACATGAGACCTCAGAAAAATATCCGAAATGGGCGGATATGCGAATAAAAAGGCGACGTCAATTTGGTAGGGTTTGACCAATAAAAAACCAGCTTTGACGAAGCGTCAGTTACAAATTCCACGTCCGCTCACGCCGCCGCGCCGGCGACCGAGGGCATAGTAAATATTCGATTGCAGCGCTAGCACAGAATAATTGTCTATGCGCAGAGGTGTTATAAGGGTGTTATTGGTAAAGCATATTTAGCGTCACTCACAGAGCGCTCTCACGGCTTCATTACTTGTAATTAATTTAGAGCCTAAATAAAAAATGTGGCTATGCGCGATGCTAGAGACGTAACCAGTCGATTTAATTAAAAAAAAATAAAATGCACTCATCGCTTACATTGTAGAAGTAATCGCGCCTGAAAGTTTTTGAAAACAGTTTAAAGTCTGGATGTCGAAGGCAATGAGCAACTTTTTTGAGTTTAAATTATAAATTGGTTCCTTATCGAGCGATTCGCTTAGAAACATTTTAGAATTAGTGCTTATATTTTTAAATGATACGGAAGTTATTGAGATATGGTCGTTCCCAGGTATTATGTCACCCTAAATATCTATGATATTTATCCAAAGTGTAAGGGGCTTTCTAGACGATCAAGCATGCTTGACAAGCATCGCGTGGCGGGCAGGGAGGGGATCGTAAACCGCAAGAAATATGCCAATATTTTTTTGTAATATTTACCAAAAATGCCTAATTTTGTAGTTTATACCAGGGAGTCACGTTAATTAGACGTAATTGATTGATGAATGACGTGACTCCCTAGTATAAAACTACAAAATTAGAATTTTGTCTTAAATATTACAAAAACATATTTGCATATTTCCTGCGGTTTACGATCCCCTCCCTGCCCGCGACGCGAAGCTTGTCAAGCATGCTTGATCGTCTAGAGCAGTGGTACCCATATTTTCTTGACCCATAAACCCCTTGCTGTTTTCCGTAGACCCCCACCTGAATTTTCCTTAATTTACTAACATTAAAAGTTTTTTGACACCTGGAACAGTAGGTACTGATCGCCTACATAGGGTTTTTGGTAATGTAAACAGCTGTAAAAAATAAAAAATATGTACAATTTTTATTTATTCATTTCTAAGCGTCCACGACCTTGAAGTACGAAGCATTTGGGAACACCGCACATAAGTGTAGATGTAGCACTATCTCGCTTGCTCATTCATGTGGCGTGTTTATCCTACTCGTTCGCACATCCGATACCCATTGAAGCGCATTTTTTTCACATATCTCATTCGCACCTTCCCTCGTTAGTCATGTGCCCTGGCCTCTTTAATCGACTAGTGATGCAATTTGAGTTGGGTGTTGATTTCATTCCGTGATACTTGTGACGCGCGCGTTTGTTTATTGCTATTATTATAATTTTATAATACTATGCTGTATACAAAATCTGTCAAAGAAGTGATACGACATTAACGGGTCGCCTGAATGCTTATGGCGACCTGCCTAGATGGAGTCCACTAACGTGGACCCCCATTTACATCTCGTGCACCCCGATTTTTTTTTTCTCGCTGACATGGACCCCCTGCGAATCGAAATCGACTCCTGGGGGTCCATATAGACCACTTTAGGGATCACTGGTCTAGAGAGTCCCTAATAATAAAAAGTGTTTCAGATGCTTTTGTCGGATGCAGGCAATACTAATTATTTAAATTATTTCATATGCAGGTAATTCTTAAATTCAAATTCCCATCCACGAACACCGGTTACTGGTCTCTGGGCGAGGTGGAAGTGAGGGACTCCAAAGGGCGCGAAGCCCTCCTCACCCTCAAGAAGAAGAACAAGCTGAGCTCTGACTACCGCGGCGCCAGGAAAGGATTTTCGTATCGTTGCTCGAACCCTCTGGAATTCACCGACGGCTCAATGACTCTCCTTTTCACCGACATACAGGTACATAATTAGTACATAACTTTTCTTCGCCTTCCATCGATATGACTTCATTTCCGTGGATATATTAGGTCCTTGCCCATTAAGTTGCCGATCTATAAAGGTGATGATGAACCATGTAACATTTAAATCAGTGGTTCTCAAAGTGGGCGATAACGCCCCCCTGTGGACGCTGGTGGCCTAGAGGGGGGCGGTAAGAGACCCAGAAAAAAATGGGGGTGTTGAAGTGGTTTAGGAGGGCTATGGCTGAATTGTAATTTCATCTACTTAATATTTCAAAATTCACTGAAATTAAAAACTAGACAGCATCGATTATTTAGTTTATATTTCTGCCCTGTTTGATTGTATACAAATTAAACATATTTAACATAGCTTTCGTAGGATATTATAACATCTTGTTAATCGGAAATGGATTATATTAATAACATTTTTATTGACTATTTCTATTGCGACATTTCTATTGTTGTAATGTTATATTGTAATATTTCTAATTTGACTATTTTATAACTGACTATTCGTTTTTATATTTTGACTATTTGTATTTTTCATCTATACCCACTTAGGTAATTTATCACCTCAAATGGTTTTTTAAAGGACCTTATATTTTTACTGTAATTTTATTTATTAATGGTTTTTTTAAGCTGTTGCATAGCTTTTATCGCGGGCCTAGGCCAGCGCGGCGACCGAATGAAGAAATTTCTTAACGAATATTAATAATTTTAAACTGATAAGTACCTACGTCTAAACGAGTACTGCTTACGATTAGTAAAAAATATATGGTAAACAAGAACATTTTCCTTATATTCTTAGCTTTGAATATTTTAGATTTTGTTTACATTACATAGTGTAATTTCCAGGGTTCTATATTTTGTATGTACGACTAAATCATGTAAAATATATTATAGGAAATTTAATCATGTAATACTAGGGATAAATAAAATAATAAAAAAATTGAAGGTCGTGGAAAGAGCCACAAATTATATATTTGACTATCTAGTGTGATTTTCATTTTAATTTGTTTTATTTTACTGAGTAGGTATCAGTTTATAGGTAAGGATTTTTATTTATTTACGACAGACCTAATTTTAAATTTCTGTCTTTTTTGAACGATTTATTTATCATTTTATTTTTAATTTTCTTTACATTTTAATATTTTTTCCAACACTCTCTTAAGATAATTTTGAAAACTTAATTCAGATATTTATTAATTTGATATATTTGTTTATCTTAAACTAATCCTTTGACTTTAATTCCTTCTTGAATCTATTTTTCTTAATGGTATTTCATGGTTTTTTAATTTACCTAATTACTTTTATTTTAATTTACATATTTTTTAAATTTTAATTTACCTTAAAGGAACTTACATTAAAAGAACTGATTAACCGTATCGCGGTGGAGTTGCTGAAGTGACTCTTATTACAATTTCAGACATGAAAAAAAAACTAGTATTTTAGGGCGGTACTCTCAAGGATAGCCGTACTGTTAATACATATATTTAGTTATAACTACAATTAACCGGTTGTCGGTATAAACACGATAAACAGGTTCTAATTACCTATGAATTCCTTAACTTAATAAATAGGATGTAGTTCAAGCGATTATTTTATATTTTTAGCGAGTTATCCGAGAGGAAGGTCCGCGATCTAGTGTAATGTCGAAATGTTTACTGAGATAACTGCGTTTTTCATTGCTGCGTGTGCTTTGCTGTACCAGTATTTAATGTATACATACGATTATTGGAAGAAGAGGAATGTCATTTACGATAAACCGTACATCTTCGTGGGAACGGCTGGCAATGATATACGATTAAAAGAACATCCAGGTTTATTGGTACATAAAATATACAATAAATATCCCAATGAAAAGCTTGTCGGTGGCTTTTTATCGAGAACGCCGACGTTGCTAGTAAAAGATCCTGATTTAATCAAAAATATATTAGTGAAGGACTTCAGGCACTTCGTAGACAGAGGTTTTAGTATAAAAACAGAACGGGAGCCGTTGACTAAGCATTTAGTGTTTGAAAGTGGTGACATATGGAGATGGCTACGGCAGAAATTGACACCTGCTTTCACTGCAGGAAAAATACGCAACATGTTTCCGCTGATAGATGGGGTTTCTAATGATTTTCAACATTATCTAAAAGTAATTATAGGAGAATCAAATATTTGTGATGTTAAAGAACTGTCGGCGAAGTTCATCACTGACGTCATCGGCTCTTGTGTGTTTGGTATTGAAATGAATTCGTTGAAAGATGATAATTCCCCTTTTAGAGCCATGGGGAGGCAGATATTTGAGCCGTCGTTTTATCGATATTTCAAATTGGGATTCTTGCAATTGTCTCCGTTTATATTCAACTTTTTCCGAATGCGCGTAAATACTGTCGAAGAGGAGAAATTCTTTATCGATTTAACGAAATCAGTATTGGAAGCCAGGGGATATAAACCGTCTTCCAGGTGCGATTTCATCGATCTACTGATCCAGCTCAAATCGAAGGAAAATTCGCAAGGAGATAAAATTAAAATAACCGATGAACTATTGGCAGCGCAAGCGTTTGCTTTCTTCCTTGGCGGCATCGAAACAACATCGGTTTCTATGACTATGACTTTTTACGAATTGGCAAAGAATCAAGAGATCCAAACGAAGCTCTACGAAGAAATTGAAAAAGTCCTACTTAAATACGACCAAAAAATCACTTATGAAGCATTGAAGGAGATGCCATATTTGAAATTGGTAATTTTTGAGACTCTAAGAAAATATCCACCTGGGTTGGTATTAAATAGGGTTTGCACGGAACCTTGCACTTTAGGCGACACCGGTATCAAATTAGACAAAGGAGTTATATTAAACATACCGGTGTATTCCATACAACATGATCCTAAGTACTTTTCGAATCCTGAAAAATTCTGTCCTGAACGATTTTCACCTGATGCTGAAGCGGAACGCCAATCTTTTACTTACATGCCATTCGGGACAGGACCTCGCGTCTGTATCGGTGAGAAATTGTAGGTAATTTGATATTATATTCAATTTTATTATTTTTTCTCATTTTAGGAGAACAATTTGCTTATATTCAATATATGATGGGAGTAATTTCGGTATTCAGAAACTATAAAGTGGAGATCAACGAAAAAACGGTGCCGAAAATTACGTTCGCTGCGACCACTATGATTTTGTGCCCTGCAGATCGCATCTACCTAACAATGACTAAACGAAAGTAGCAAACAGTCACACAGCAAACAGTAGCAAAGTTGCGACCGAAGACTGTTTGTCATCCAACGTACTCGCCAGGCCGTCCTCTTACAGATTTCAACAGTTTTTTTCGGAATTTGGATATCTTTTAACACGGAAAATTCAACTCCAGAGACAGTGAAAAACGCCTTAAAAGCATTAATTTGGTTTTTGGCCACGATAGTGTTACGGCAGTGTTGCAGCAAATTATTATATAAAGGGTTACGGAGAATAAAATTTAATTTCATTAATAACGATTAATATAATGTTTTCGGGGGTTACATACATCTTTAGAAAGGGTTTGATTGAAAAAAAAATATATTTCTTCTGTTAAAAATATATATTACTTCTGTATATATTTGGGTTTAAAAAAAAATCGCTTTACCTAAATTACACATTTAGGAAAAGCGTATTTACATAAATTAAATTATGTAAATAAATGTATTTACATAACATAAATTAACGTTTACATAAATTAATTTAAATAACGTTTACAATAAACTAGTTTTGAGTTATTGAATTGCAAATGTTTTTATCGCTGCAGAAATGATGGTATATGTTTGCGCCGGTATTAGTGAGCGTCATTTTGCCTGAAAGAAAAAAAAGTTAACTAAAATTTAAATTTTTACATGTGTATTTTCTAGATTTTGTGTTTAGTAAAAAAATATAAACAAACGTCTTTTTCTGTTTTTTTTTTTTAATTTCATATAAAAGAGAATTTAATAATTTAGCGTTTTTTTTGGAACATTTCGATCTGTCAAGTAGTTTATTTTTATCACCGCCGTAGAACAGAAAAATATGGTTTTGAGAAAAACGCGTATATGGTGTTGAGAAAAAATAAGGTTTTGAGAAAAATCTTGCACGTTAAGCGACACTGATATCGAATTGGACAAAGGAGTTATAATAAACGTACCGGTGTATTCCATACAGCATGATCCTAAGTACTTCCCGGATCCTGAAAAATTCTGGCCTGAACGATTTTCACCTGATGCTGAAGCGGAACGCCAATCTTTTATTTACATGCCATTCGGGGCAGGACCTCGCGCCTGTATCGGTGAGAAGATATAAGTACTCGTATATCATATTCAATTTTAATATATTTTCTCATTTTAGGAGAACGATTTGCTTACATACAATATATGATGGAAGTAATTTCGTTATTGAGAAACTATAAAGTGGAGATCAACGAAAAAACAGTGCCGAAAATTACGTTCGCTGCTGCCACTTTCGTTTTGTGCCCTGCAGATCGCATCTACCTAACAATGACGAAACGAAAGTAACAAACAGTCGCACAGCAAACAGTCGCAAAGTTGCGCTTGGAGACTGTCATTCAACGTACTTGCCAGGCCATCCTCCGACAGATTTCCACAGTTTTTCGGAATTTGGATATCTTGTTACACGGAAAGTTCAACTCCAGAGTCTGTGAAAAACGCCTTTAACGGGAAAACATGGGGAAAATTAAATATTTCGTAATTTATTAGAAAATAAATTACTAATCTTTTATTTTACATCTAAAATTATGATCAAGATTCACAGAGAGTATTTATAAACATTTGATTGTTGTTTTTCTATAAAATATGAATTCAATTGTTCATTTTAATTCAAATCCGGTGATTAAGAAAAACGCCAATTTGTTTTCGCCACGATTTGACAGTTCGATTCTAACTTCATTAATTCTTTCAAAGCGCGCGTAAGAATCATCTACCCTAATTTTTCGCGTAACACCCTCATATCGGCTTCCGCGTTTTATTTGGGACTTTGTTTTAATTGCACTTCGATATGGAGAAAACAAATTGTGCCCTCGAGAGCGTGCTGCCGAATCACCGACCACGAATATTCTCTCAATTTCCTCCAGCCGTTGTAGAAACTCCGCCATTTCAGGAAATAATACGTAAATACAATAATATACACATGCACCAACGCATATAATATAAACGAAAAGTATTGACAGCTCTAAGCCAAGTAGTTCTCAAGTATCGCCAGACGGATACTCAGCTCTGAGTAATATTCGAGTATTACTCGCCTTCTCAATACACGACTATAAAATTTATTTTTATGTATTTTATTTATTTTAAACAACATGATTTACAGAAGAATGGCTATGACATTCGGTATGCAGTACAATAAAACGTGCAGGAAAAACAAGTTGAACCCATAGCCGTTGGCTCATCGCATACCTAACTGAGCAAAAACGCCCGTATCTAGGGATGCTGATATTTAACTTAGCATATTGACAGGTATGACGTTCAGTTATAAAACATTAATTCTTGCATAATACAAATACACACACAAAGAGTTATACCAATATACAAAAAAAAAAATAGTAGTAAGAAATTATTATTAACATCAACACCAATATATAGTGTACTATATGCAATATAGTACACTATATACGTCGCGCTATATACAAGAAACGTCGAAGCTAAATACAATGAATACATTTTAAAAATAAATATACATAGGTACCTACTAATATAAAATACTAACATACACAAAATGTACCCAAATAAATCAAATTGAAATACCTCTAGTCTTAAACCTCACATACATACGTCTATTATATTTATAAACGAAAAATCTAAGTATTAGCTTTTTATTTATTAATTTTACCTAATAAAAAATCTGTTAAATTCCGTTTTCCGAGTGATCCTTTTTAGGTCCATCAAGCACTTTTTTATTGCTTTTTTAAATGCTACCATGTTAACTAAATTTTGTATCGTAATTTCTATATTATTATAGAATGAAAGATGGTACTCAAGTATTACTCGAGTACTGCTCGGTACTCGAGTAATGATCAATACTCGACTATAGATTCGGGTGTAAGCGTATAAATTAATAGAAAAACTTGCCCATTTAATCAGCTATCCAATAAGGCGTTATTATTTGTTTTATAATTTGTAATTCTCAACAAAAAGTGTGTTTTACCTATTACAAGTTTTTAGAGATTATCAGTGGTCGAGCAAAAAGAAACAATGAAACGTTGTTTATCACACAACACCTTGAATTGTAGCAGAAAAGAAAACACACTCTTACACAATGGCTGTTTGACAGATCTTATTTTTATTGGGATTTAGAACAAAAACAACATGACAACGAAAAACTAATTCAAATCCAATACTCCCACTAATTATTTGAAGTCTTTCATTCCCAACAGCACGATGTTCCTTTATATTTTTTGAATTGGCAATGGCTTGGTGAATATATCTGACAGTTGCTCTTCACTACACACGTAGTCGATCAGAATCGCTTTTGATTCATACAGTTCCCGGATGAAAAGTAGGCGGACATCGATGTGTTTGCGCTTTCGCCTTCGCACGCTGCCATGAATTCAGCTTCAGTAGTGGAAAGGACCACTGTCTTCTGTCGATGACTTTTCCATGTGACGATGCCCTCGCCTACAACAAATGCATAGCCGGTGGTTGACTTTCGCGTATCAACATCGCGTGCAAAATCAGCATCGAAATACCCTCTCAACGCTGTCGACAATCCAGAATAATCAATTCCTCGTTCGGCCGTTTTATTCAAATATCGAAGAATACGCTTGACAGCCGAAACACGCGGTGGTTTTGGATCATCCATATAACGGCTAACTTCTCCCACTGCATATTAAATGTCTGGTCTTGTCACGATTGCCGCAAACATCAGCGATCCGATCGCTTGACGATATGGGAAGACGACGCTGTCCTCTTCACATGATTTGGTCAATATGACGTTGCTGTCTGCTGGAGTAGAAATACTCTTCGAGTCTTGCATGTTGAATTTCTCTACGACCTTCTTTATATATGCGTCTTTGTATGATTTTGGCTCCAACACCACGGCCGAATATCCGCTTTCAATCAGACGATCTGTCGGATTCACCCTCTCGATCAAACCATTTCTGCGCACGTTTTTGTTACTACCTTCATCGACATTGTCATCGTTTTCATTTCCTTCAGTCAGTGAGACATCATTTGTATCGGAAAACTCATCATTCGACATGGACGAATAGTTGTGACTGCTGTTATTGAAGACTACACGCTGCGGAGTCGAAGCCACAATTAACGGCTGCTTGACAATTTCTTCGTCTTCGATGATGTGATCCAAATGAACATTTTTCTCGTTTATTTTTTTACATTGCAGCTAACGGTGACCTTCTGTGTTTCCGGATCAAATAAACGGAAATTCTTTGATGTGGACTCGTATCCAACGAGGAACACCTTCTTGGCCTTGGCGTCCCATTTCTTGCGTCCAGTCTGCTTCGGAATCTGCACGAAGCACTCGCTTCCAAAAATTCTCACGTGACCCAATTCTGGCTTCGCACCAAACCATTTCTCGTATGGTGTTGAATCTGGGCACTTTTTGTTTGACGATCGGTTCAAGATATATACGGCTGTACGTACTGCTTCTGGCCACAGACGCTTGTAATATCAAATCCAATACAAGTAGACTGCATCTAATTAAGGTCGCCTTTATTTCTCGAAAATGAAATTATACAAAAAAAAACACAATTTTTTTATATACGTATCTTTGGATGCAGGTTCGAATCCTCTTTTTCAGTTTTATTGAAGTGAAATCGCCCACATCTGTTTACCGTGGTTGCTATTCGATTTTGAAGTTTTTCGATGTTATTGACTGTGGTTACAGCTTTTTCGGATTTATTGATGACCCGAGCACATTGTCGAATAGGCTCACATTTTTTTGATTAATTTAATTTTTCAGAAATAAAGACGACCTTAATTGGCTGCGCTCTACTTGCAAAAAAATAAAATACAGCATTTGTTATAAATACAAATAAATAAATAAACAATATTACTTTATGATTAGATGATTAGGCGGGCAAGGTTTTTAAATAATTTGTATGCTTAGTGTCCTAGTGCAGTGTTCCGCAAACTTTTTGTGTTCAAGGTACACCTATGAAATCAAAAAATTTTAGAGGTACACCAAAGAAAAAAGCAATGTTTATTTAATATTTATTTATTACTAAAACCAATATACCTAATATGAAAAGACGTTTAGTGAGAAATGTGAGCGTGTTTAACAGAGCACAGGCGATCAAAATTTGGAGCAATCGTTGATAAGGCTGCTCTCATTTCTTCATTGATCGTCCTCAGGCGCTCTCTTTTTTTCGATTTAATAGTAGTGAGAGTTGAAAATCCCAATTCGCATAAGTATGTTGTTTCAAATGGTAATACATTTGCAAAAGCACGCTTTGAAAGCAGTGGATACTCATTTTTTATATGCAACCAAAAATGTGCTACCTCTACTTCGGAAAATTTTAGTTTTAATGTCCGAATGCGACGCTACGCCCATTCAATCGGGCGCGTCAACGACGACTGAGGAAGGGATGAAATGACACGAGTAAATACAAGTATGTACTTACTCGATACGCATGCGTGCTGCGTTCGGCGATAGCTTGTCAGCCAGGGGTCTAACACAATTTAAATTATTTTTATTTAAATTAGTATTACACAATATTTATTACACAATTTTCCGCGGCACACCAACTGATGACCACGGTACACCAGTGTGCCGCGGCACACGCTTTGCGGAACACTGTCCTAGTGGGTTTTTGAGCTAGACGTTTTTTTTTACCATAACTAGTAAATTAGGAATAAAATCAGAAATATTAAGGCTAGTAAACTGATATTTTTTAGTGGCTTTGTACGAAAACCAAGGCCCTTCTTGCCATGAGCGAGAAGAACCTTAGAACCAGTATTGGTCTCCCCAACGGACACACGACCTTAGATCACATTTATTCATCTTTGCTTGACCGAGAGCACGGATTGCCGGATGTGGCGAAGAACCTGACGACAGCATACACATCGTTGGTCGCTACCCAGGACTCGCCGCAAAAAGATACAGTTTAATGGGACGAGCCGTTCTCGAACCAGCGATTTGCCCAACTTAAAGGTCAGTGTTCTGCATGGACTGGTAAACAGTGCCGGGCTACTAGCAGGCTACTGACCCAACCACAAAGAGGGTAGTTACAAAAGATCCTATAGATCCAGGTGACATCAAGGGCTGGAAACAAGCCCCCCACTCCGTTTACTACTACTAGTACTTTCTATGGTTTTGTTAGTTAATTAATGAAATGAAACCCATTCGAAAGATAGTTTTTTGTAATAATTTAGGCTAAAATGTCAAATTCTGGGTTACTGACAAAAAACCTTTAAAATTCAAATTTCTCGAAAACAATTGATTTTCGGCCATACATATGGGGGCTTAAATTTGTTGCATTTTGGCTCCCATAAGACGTCCTCCCAGGAATACGTCGAGTCACTAATAATCATGTGTATATATTTAGGTGATAACCTAATATAAATAGGTAAATGCTAAAAAAACACATTTATTTATTTATTTATTTATTGGCCCACAAAAAAATACACCGTTAGCACTTAACATAGATTGTGTTGCTCCTAACTAGGCAGAGCCTGTTCTAAGGAGAACACCAATACAAATGATTATAAACTACATAACTTCCAAAATAACAATATTTTTTTTGAATCAAATCAAGTTAAAATGAAATTCTCACTACACCAAAATAATAGTAGAACTATAAACAAGTAATACTAAATAATAGTGTATAATAATAATAATAATAACATATAATAGCAATAATAAATAATCATTTATAATAATTTTGACTTGACTTTGGACGATAGATTGACCTGGTCTTACCATATCTACAACACAGCGGCTAAAATTCGCAAACTCATTCATCCATTTAAACTTCTACGTAACGTAATGTCGAAACCATTACTAAAAGTTGTCTATTACGCACTTGCTCACAGCATTATATCATATGGGATTCTTGGTTGGGGCGGTGCAGCACTATCACACCTCGATCCACTTGTTAAAGCTCAGAAGGCGCTGTTAAGAGTTGTCAACAAAAAACCGTTGAGATACCCGTCTGAGCAACTTTTTCGTGAGTTCTCTGTTCTTGACGTACGGCAAACATTTGCTAAAACGATAATACTCTATTATCACAAACATAAAGAATTGCACCAGCACACAACCCATAAAATTATTACACGAGCGATAACTAATAGTAACCACATAGTGCCCAAACTGAATAGTACCCATGCACAGAGACATTTTATTTACTTGGCACCGTCGTTGTTCAATAAAACTAAGGATATACCCGGCATTTATACTCAAGGTATTAATATAAAAATAAATATAAACAAAAAAAGACTAACCCACTGGTTGATCACCCAGGGAAGGAAAGAAACCGAAAAATTAATTTGCTTCATTCCTATCTAACTTAACATTCCTAACACAATATTATTAACCTACCATATATTTATGATTATTATTATTTATGACTATTATATATTATTATTATTATTATCACATACCTTTTTGATAATTTGAAATTTTATTTTTTACTAAAATGTTACTTGACTTGATTTTATTTTTCACGGCATTCCTCAACGAAATTTTTATTTAGCATTAGGCAGTACCTACTTAATTATACGATTCTGAGCCTACCTTAGTGCGGACGTCTCGTGCGATCCAGTTAGGTTAGGTTTAATTCATTTGTAACTGATACTATGTTTTTTGTAAAATAAAGAATTTGAATTTGAATTTGAATAACTAATAATATATAACAATTAGTAAAAATAGTAAATAAAATATATAGAAAATAAATATATTTATTTATTTTAAAATTGGTATGAATGTTTTCTTCGTCTCTCTCCTACCAAGGTTTATTAACCATAATGTAAGGTGATATTTTTGTTGGTTGCTGCTAATTTCCAATATGTTATCTTTACTCATGATATTAACCATTCTTGGAGCAAGAAAGCTGTAATGACGTTGTCCAAAAGACGTTAGACGTTTCGGCACTTCGAAGTTTCCCTTATAACGACCTGATCTCTCCCTGTTTTCCGGAGGAATACAATATTCGTCTTCATTGTTGTTTTTAAGATGAAGTATTGATTTGAGCCAACACAACTGCCTCAAATCAAGCAATTGTGCCTCAACATACAGGTCGTCAGAAGGGTAACGCCTAGTCTTCCTTAACATGGTTCTAATTATTGCCTTTTGGACGACGTTCACTTTCTGGAGGAGGGTTTTTCCGCAAGCTCCCTATCCAAGTATACCGTATGTCATTATTGAAATGGCAGCGTAATATATTGTTTTTAAATAGGGCAGGCCCAGAATATCTCGCAATTGAATAAATATATATATATATATATATATATATATATATATATATATATATATATATATATATATATATATATATATATATATATATATATATATAAATATATATATATATATATATATATATATATATATATATATATATATATATATATATATATATATATATATATAGGTATATATATATATATATATATATATATATATATATATATATATATATATATATATATATATATATATATATATATATATATATATATATATATATATATATATATATATATATATATATATATATATATATATATATATATATATATATATATATATATATATATATATATATATATATATATATATATATATATATATATATATATATATATATATATATATATATATATATATATATATATATATATATATATATATATATATATATATATATATATATATATATATATATATATATATATATATATATATATATATATATATATATATATATATATATATATATATATATATATATATATATATATATATATATATATATATATATATATATATATATATATATATATATATATATATATATATATATATATATATATATATATATATATATATATATATATATATATATATATATATATATATATATATATATATATATATATATATATATATATATATATATATATATATATATATATATATATATATATATATTTTTTTAGAATTGATCAATAAGATGATTATAAAGTAAATAATTATAAAAGCCACTTACATCGTGACGAAGGATTCCCTTGATCGGATTCGGGAATGCTTTAGGTGTTAACGAGAATGATGAATGCCTCTCACTTGCGGAAAGAGGAGTAGGTTTAAGTTGGGCCCATTTTTCAACTAGTAAACGCTCACCCTTCATCCAATTATCTCAAAAATTAAGCTACAATCCTTCTTTATACGTAAACTCACTCAATTTCCTATTATTTCAGGGGAAATAACAAGACAAGACGAGCTACTTGACAGATGGAAGAATTTAAAATTTCGAATTTCGTTTTTTTATTTTCTAAATTCGAAATTTTAAATTCTTCCATCTGTCAAGTAGCTCGTCTTGTCTTGTTATTTCCCCTGAAATAATAGGAAATTGAGTGAGTTTACGTATAAAGAAGGATTGTAGCTTAATTTTTGAGATAATTGGATGAAGGGTGAGCGTTTACTAGTTGAAAAATGGGCCCAACTTAAACCTACTCCTCTTTCCGCAAGTGAGAGGCATTCATCATTCTCGTTAACACCTAAAGCATTCCCGAATCCGATCAAGGGAATCCTTCGTCACGATGTAAGTGGCTTTTATAATTATTTACTTTATAATCATCTTATTGATCAATTCTAAAAAGAATATATACACAAAACTATCAAATATTTCTATATATATATATATATATATATATATATATATATATATATATATATATATATATATATATATCAATTTCCTTAGTCTTTTCACTAGACATTCGGTATGTAATTCCCACCGTAGGTGTCTATCTATAACTATTCCGAAATATTTTATCTCTCCGACTGGTCCGATTGGCTGACATGTCCTTGGATGTTTTTTTTCAGGATACGATAAAAACAGAATATAAGTAAACTTATGCAAATAGTTATGTAAATAACGTGTTTTTCTCTTGACGATATATGCATAACGCTTTGGTGAACATCAGTTATTTTAATGTAGAATACAAGGCCACATACTCGTATATACCAGTACAATATGAAAATGTCAAAAACTCGTTTTCGGAAGAATGGACATAGTTTTAGCATTTATTCGGGTGTTTTTTTTACATTTCATTTATTCGTGTATTTCAATAATTATCGTCTTGTGCCTAAAGTGTTCATACAAACAAACCAGCTCGTCATATTTTTAAGCTATTGCATAGCTTTTGTCGCGGGCCTAGGCCAGCGCGGCGACCGAATGAAGAAATTTCTTAACGAAAATTAATGACTTTAAACCGATAATTACGTCTAAACGAGTACTGCTTACGATTCGAAAAAAATATATGTTAAACATGAACATTTTCCTAATATTCTTAGCTTTGAACAGATTAGATTTTGTTTATATTACATAGTGTAATTAATTTGTGAAATTAGGACTAACCGAACACAAAAACGACTACTACGCAAATACTATCTGGCGTATTATTATGAAACCTGCACCATTTTAAAGATGATTTAATTATCTATCTTTATATCTACGAATTTTTTCGAATAGTCCGGTTTTTTTGCTTTATCGAATAAAAAATTCGTGCGCGGCGCTCTATCGGAGGACGTTTAAATTATTCCGAATCATTTGCTTCCGCAGCCGCAAATGATTTGGAATAATTTCAACTTTTTCCGATAGAGCGCAGTTATCTGATATCAGAAAAAATAAAATAAATAAGTAATTATAATTGCATAAGTTGTTAAAAATGCTATGCAATAGCTTTACCGCAGCAGTCCTCGAGTGCCACACGTATTTTTTTCTACTTTTTATTTTTAGTTTAATTAGTGTAAAAAACACATTTCTTAGACTAACTCCTTTGTTAGATTTAAAAAATCTATGAAAATAGAAATCAAATGCTTCAGTTTGCACGTCAACAAACAAAGTATATCACAGCACAGACAGATACAGACCTTCTAGGTCTATTTGGTTGTGCGATTCGCCTCATTTCGGATATGCTAGCATATTTATATGCATAGATCTATGTTTTCTCGCTTTACTAATGCTTTACAGTACAGAATGCTTGTCATTGTCTTTTTTTGTACATTACTTTATAAAATAAAAAAAAATACGTGTGGCACTCGGGGACTGCCGCGGTAAAGCTATTGCATAGCATTTTTAACAACTTATGCAATTATAATTATTTATTTAATTATTTTTTTCTGATATCAGATAACTGCGCTCTATCGGAAAATGTTGAAATTATTCCGAATCATTTGCGGCTGTGGTAGCAAATGATTCGGAATAATTAAAACGTCTTCCGATAGAGCGCCGCGCACGAATTTTTTATTCGATAAAGCAAAAAAACCGGATTACTCAAAAAAAATCGTAGATAAAAAGATAGATAATTAAATTATCTTTAAAATGGTGCAGGTTTCATAATAATACGCCAGATAGTTTTTGCGTAGTAGTCGTTTTTGTGTTCGGTTAGACCTAATTTCACAAATTAATTACTCTATATAATATAAACAAAATCTAAAATATTCAAAGCTAAGAATATTAGGAAAATGTTCTTGTTTAACATATATTTTTTTCGAATCGTAAGCAGTACTCGTTTAGACGTAATTATCAGTTTAAAATTATTAATATTCGTTAAGAAATTTCTTCATTCGGATTTTCTTCTTCTTCTTCTTCATTTTTCTTCTTTCTTCTTCTTCTTCTTCATTTTTTGTTAGAATTTAATTGTAAATCAATTTTGTTGGATCAATAATAAATTTTAATTGTAACTCAATTGCAATCCGGGTGCAGATGCCCGCCTTTGATACTGAGGCCCTCATATGATACTTTAATAAAAATAAGAAGCTCTCGTAAAATAGGAAGAAGCTCTGTAACACTCTCGCGGGCAGGCATTAATAATGCTTCTAAGGCGTTTCACTGTCTTTGAGGTTGATTTTTCCCTGTTTAAAGATATTCAAATTCCGAAAACTGTAGTAATCTGTTGCAGGACGGCCTAGCGAGTACGTTGGTTGACCTATAGTCTCCAGTGACTTTGCGACTGTTTGCTGTGAACTGTTTGCTGTGAACTGTTTGTTGAGAACTGTTTGCTGTAAACTGTTCGCTGTGCGACTGTTTGCTATTTTCGTTTCGTCATTGTTAAGCAGATGCGATCTGCAGGGCTTAAAGTAAAAGCGGTCGCACAAAAGGTAACTTTCGGCACCGTTTTTTCGTTGACATCCACTTTATAGTTTTTCAATACCGAAATTACTCCCATCATATATTGAACGATAGCAAACCGATCTCCTGAAATGAGAAAATATATTAACATAGAATGTAATATCAAATTACCTATATTTTCTCACCGATACAGGCGCGAGGTCCTGCCCCGAATGGCATGTAAATAAAAGATTGGCGTTCCGCTTCAGCATCAGGTGAAAATCGTTCAGGCCAGAATTTTTCAGGATTCGGAAAGTACTTAGGATCATGTTGTATGGAATACACCGGTATGTTTAATATAACTCCTTTGTCTAATTTGATACCGGTGTCGCCTAAAGTGCAAGGTTCCGTGCACACCCTATTTAATAACAACCCAGGTGGATATTTTCTTAGAGTCTCAAAAATTACCAATTTTAAATATGGCATCTCCTTCAATGCTTCATAAGTGATTTTTTGGTCGTATTTAAGTAGAACTTTTGCAATTTCATCGTAGAGCTTCGTTTGGATCTCTTGATTCTTTGCCAATTCGTAAAAAGTCATAGTCATGGAAACTGATGTCGTTTCGAAGCCGGCACCGAAGAAAGCAACCGCTTGCGCCGCTAATAGTTCATCGGTTACTTTAATTTTATCTTCTTGCGAATTATCGTTTGCTTTGAGCTTGATTAGTTGATCGATGAAATCGTGCCTGGACGACGGTTTATATCCCCTGGCTTCCAATACTGCTTTCACTAAATCAATAAAGAATTTCTCTTCTTCGACAGTGTTTATACGCATTCGAAACAAGTTGAATAAAAACGGAGACAATTGCGAAAGTCCCAATTTGAAAAATTTATAACTCGACGGCTCAAATAGCTGCCGGCCCATGGCTCTGAAAGGAGCGTTATCGTCTTTTAATGAATTCATTTGAATACCAAACACGCAAGACCCAATGACATCAGTTGTGAACTTCGCCGATAGTTCTTTAACATCACAAATATTTGATTCTCCTATAGCTACATTTAGATAATGTTGAAAATCATTTGAAACCTCGTCTATCAGCGGAAACATATTGCGTATTTTTCCTGCAGTGAAAGCAGGCGTTAATTTCTGACGTAGCCATCTCCATATATCACCCTTTTCAAACACTAAATGCTTGGTCAGCGCCTCACGATCTGTTGTCATAGTGACACCTCTATCTACGAAGCAGCTGAAGTCCTTCACGAACACATTTTTGATTAAATCAGGATCTTTCACTAGCAACGTCGGCGTCCTCGATATAAATCCGCCGACAAGCTTTTCATTCGGATATTTATTGTATATTTTATGTAACGATATCCCTGGATGTTCTTTTAATCGTATATCATTGACAGCCGTCCCCACGAAGATGTACGGTTTATCGTAAATGACATTTCTCTTCTTCCAGTAATCGTATGTATTCGTTAAATACCGGTACAGTAAAACACACGCGGCAATTAAAAACGCAATAATCACAGTAGACATTTCGACATCACACAAGATCGCGGACCGTCCTCTCGAATAAGACGCTATGGTATAAAAAGTTCACTTGAAATACAGCCTGTTTACTGCGCTTATATCTAAAACCTGTTTATCGTGTTTAGGCCTCGCACGCACTACGATTAAAAGTCGCGCGATTTTTGTGTCGAAGATATGAATCCTATTTGTTTCTATGGCGTATTACCAAGGTGCGCACGTTTCGTTTGAGCAATAATCGGTTGTGTCACCCCAAGATTTTCCCGACAAGCAGACAACCCCCCCTTCTTCAACCCCCCATCGCGCCAAACCCCTCAACCCCTCCCCCAACCCCTTCCCCGACCACTGCCAACTCGCTCCCTTCCTCGACCACTTCCCTCCCCACCCGATAGTGATTGTGTCAATTGACGATAATAGCAAAAGTAGTATTTTGTAGTGTTTCCGTGGTATTAAAATAGTATTTTTCCTAAAATGATGTAGTATTTTCATAAATACGGCGGTATTAAAAAAATTGAGTAGCTTGTATACGAGATATTCCAACCAATATTCACAATCACCACAGACACACAGAATCACAGACAGACTTTAGCAACAACACAGAAAGACATGATTCTCTACCTACAAGATCCATTTGGCAATAGATTTTTTGCGATATTTTCGCTGCAGTCAAATTTATTCACGCAGGGCAATTTTAATGCGTTTTTATTCAGTCTCGATTTAAAATCGTGCAGCAAATCGCAGTGCGCGCTAGGCCTTATACGTAAATATATGGCGACTTTTTGTGATTTTCATGTCATAATCTCGGGACGGGAGTTGCCATACCAGTCTGTATCATCGTTTAAGTTGTTCTATCATAATTATATGAAGCATCTAGTCAAACACATCGTATTATATTAATAAATGTATTTCGTTGAAAGTTATTTATAAAAAAACAAATCCGCACGCCCGCTCCGGCTCTCAACGGAACGCTCTGTGATAATGATAAAACCCGTTGGAATGAAATGAAACCCGTTGAAAAAAAAACCAAAAATTTCATAATGTTTATTTTATTTTGGTTTATATGTAATTGCAGATTTTTCGCTGAAATTTTCAAAAAAACAATCATATCTGAAAAATTTTAAACTTATTTAGAGCGTTTATATATTACTGGCTTAGAAATTGACAAAGCGATGTGTTATTGGATACAAAATGAATATTTCCATATTCATTTCATAAAAAAAACACAATTTTTTCCCTAACCTTTGGTTGACCGAGAAAGTAAAATAAAGAAGACATGCAATGTTACTTCTGGCCTCTGGATAAATTATTTTTAATTGAATGATCTATTATCATTATTTAACAGTTTTACTGTTATGAAATCGAAGACTATCGCGGTTGTTTGACATAATAAATACGATTGTTTGACATTATAAATAGACTCATATTTCAGTCTACCCTACACTCAATAGACTCAGTCTATCCTAGACAACGGCGGCTGCAACGTCGCCGAAACGTTGGGTGCTACAAACTTCACGCAGTAAATTCGTATTTATCCTATCTATAGTTTTACTTTTGGCGTCTGGGCAAATTATTTTAAATTGAATGATCTATAGGTATGGCCACACTCGTGCGTTTTCGTCTTCATCTTGCGTCGTCACTTTCAATTTTATCTTGCGTCTAGCGCATGCAATGCAGCTATAAATCTACACGTATGCGATATCGTCTATTAAATTGCGATCACGGAGAGTATCCTGGTGGAGATTACGATGGACGTGTGCGAAGTTGTAGCAATCAGTGCGGTATATTTAGCGTTTAGAAGTGCAAGAAAAAATATGACCGTAGGTTTCTCATATTGTTTTTGAGCATTTTCGCATTAAGGCGACATAAGACTTCAGAAAAATATCCGAAATGGGCGTACACGCGAATAAATAGGCGAAGTCAATTTTGTAGGGTTTGACCAATAAAAATCCAGCGTTGACAAAGCGTCAAGCGCAGATTCTACGTCCACTCGCGCTAGCACAGAATAGCTATCTTTACGCAGTTGTGGTATAAGGGTGTTAATGGCAAAGAATATTTAGCGTAACTCTCAGACCGCTCTCACGTTTTAATTAATTGTAATTAATTTGGGGCCTCAACAAAAAATGTGGCTAAGTGCTGCCCTAGGAATTAACCAGTCAATATAATGAAATTATAATAAAACACACTCACCGCTTACATTGTAGAAGTAAACGCGCCTGAAAGTTTTCGAAGTCAGTTTAAAGCCTTAATGTCCAAGGCAATGAGCAACTTTTGAGTCCAAATTTAAAATTGGTTCTTATCGAGGGATTCACTTAGAAACTTTTTTAAATTAATGCTTGTGTTTTTCAAAAAACTCATAAAACTAAAATTCTTTAGATATGGTCGTTCCCAGGTATCATAGCAGTAAAAGCGTCATTCATTGTTATAATCTATATGATTCTGGTCTCATACTATAAGACAATTTTGACAATGTTCTATAAATAGTAACATTTTTTCTTTATCTTCCGCCATTTTGTGACGCAAGATGCACGGAGTGACCCACGTCTATCCACAGGATGCCTGATCGCGGTGCGCTGAGGCATGCGCTGTCGTTCAACTAGTTTTGACGCATGCGCTATGGTATTACACGCATGCGTCAGAGGAAAGTGCAAGATTAATCAAAAAGCGCACGAGTGGGGACATACCTTTAGTATAACATTATTTAAAACAGGGATATCTGGTTTCGCCCCTTATCCGAACACTTACTTACATAACTTCCCTGCGCTGGTAGAGAGGAGATAGCGGTCGGACATTAGATAGCTTTCTGCTAAACACAACATAGCTCTAGGACAAACTTAATAAAAAAAAAATATTTTATCCTCAGGTACAGCCTTTATTAGGGGGTCTGAAAAGATTCGGCAGCGCTTACGATTGCGTTGGATTCACATCTGTTCCTATTTGGTAAGTTTACTAGCCACCCTCTGAAAAGGTATTTAGTAACATTTCCTAGGATGTTGATATATAATACGTTTAACATGTTCCACAGTTTATTGTCATTTGTCTAGTATTAAGCGGCTATAGCTTTAAGTCTGTCTATTTATAGTGTTACGTTTTGTTTTACCCAACCCTTTATTTGCAAGCAGTTATAAATGATATATAAACGAATTTACTGTGTGAAGTTTGTAGCATCCGTCGTTTCGGCGATGTTGCAACCGCCGTTGTCCAGGGAAGACTGACAACGGCGGTTGCAACATCGCCAAAATGTACAGTGCTACAAATTTCACGCGGTAAATTTATCTTTATCCCGTTTATATCGACTTCATAGTATTAACCTTGTTGAGTAGAGCTTGTAAGATTTTAAATATTTTCGACTTGTAGGATAGTATCATCCGCATATGCATCACGTGTACGGTCCCAAAACGGTTAGTGACGCCTCGTTCTTAACGATACGTTTGTAAGTAAGATGTCGTAGACTATACATAAAAATCCACGTATCATCAAATTTTAAATTAAAAACACTATTGCTAGTAGCACAAGTCTCACCTGAACTACCTCAGGTTCGCTGACGACATAGTTCTGATCAGCAGTGACCCAGCACAACTAAAGATTATGCTCGAGGAACTTCACACAGCATCAGCGAGAGTGGGTCTGAAGATGAACCTTCAGAAAACAAAGATCTTTAAGCCAGACCCAGTCCAGATCACCATTGAGAGTCAGACACTCGAAGTCGTCGACCACTACATCTATCTTGGCCACAAACTCAAACTGGGCAAAGATAACCAACGTGCAGAAATTGCCACTTTGTGTGATTGACTTGGGGGGCCTTAGAAAACCTTGCCTACATCCTGAGAGACCCAGCGATGCCCATCAACCTAAAGCGGAAAGTGTATGAGACATGCATGCTACCAGTAACAACGTACGGCCTATAAACCGCGAATCTAACGCAGAGCAGTGCCAATCGCCTTAGAATATGTCAAAGAACCATGGAGAGAGTAATGGTGGGCACCAGTCTCCACCAGTCTGGGTGACAGACGTCATGAAACGCATCGCACGCCTGAAGTGGGGCTGGGCAGGTCACGTCGCAAGGCAGGATGACGTGAGGGGGCCGAGGAGGCTTGTTCAGTGGAGAACAAGAAATACAAACCGAGACATAGGGAAACCACAATTACCATGGCTGGACGACACCAGGAAAGCAGCAGGGACCAACTGCCTGAGGGTAACAGCTGACAAAGACACATGAAAGACGAACGAACAGGCCTACGTCCAGGGGTGGTCCAAACGAGGCTGAGGAAGAAGAGAATAACACTATTACATTGGATCCCAACACATTGTGGAAACGCCAGTAATAATAATGACACTGAAGCGCGAAATATCTCAGTCCTCAACAGTAGTCCAGAATAAAGTCTTGTATGGTATGTCATTGTTATAAGTTGAAATGCAATGGGTAGTCCAGGGGATTTATACTCACATACTGGTCGATAATACGCTTCTTACTATCGATAACGATACGGCTACTTTCTAGCAATACAACTGATGGCTTTTGGCATTTTAGCAGTCCGATTGCTCCAAACATGGTAGAGCTTCTTATTGTTTAATTGAAAATAATATATAGGAATTATTTTTACACAATGATTTTGCGTTGCTCCTAACTAAACAGTGCCTGTTCTAACGAAAACGCCAATTTTGTATAACATTATTTTAAATAATTAAAAATAAAATAGTTTTATGAAAAAGATATTTTTTTTGTCATAGTATACAAAAAAAATATTAAAAAAATAAAATAAAATCCACAAAATAATCTTTAAATAATAAAAGTACTTGAAAATTATTATAAAATAAATCCAAATACAAAATATTATTTTATAAAAATGAAAAGCCGTATTCAGTCTTGTTTACATATATGTAATTATATTGTTAAAGATGTGAGGGTGTGTATAGTGTGTGTGTGTGTGTGTGTGTGTGTGTGTGTGTAAATGTGTTGTTATTTTTGAAATGTCATGATAATACATTCAGTTTCCATTCTTCCTTTACTAATTAACCACTGCATGAGGGTTTTTTTAAAGAACCACCTGTGCCAGTCTAGAAGTATCGAATTTTCCTAATATATTCAATAATCTCGGAGCAAGGTAATGGTATATTCCTGGGGACATATAATACCAGAACAATGGACCAAGGTCAAAGTGCTATTTATACCTAAGACTGGCAGGAAGGACTACGCACGGTCAAAGTCTTTTAGGCTAATTATCCTCACATCCTGCCTACTGAAAGCAATGAAAAAGATACTGGACAGCTATATCAGGGAAAAAAAAATAACGGTCAACCCTATTAGCTGTAACCAACACGTCTACCGCAGAGGCAAATCCACGGAAACCGCTCTGCTCCACCTAGTAGACAGAGTAGAAAAGGCGTTGGAAGACAAACAAGCGCATCATGCACATTTCTAGACATTGAGTACAGACACTAACAGCATGTACAGGTTGTCTGCCCGGAAGAAGGCAAACTGGATCTCACAAGCACTAAGATCAGTTCTTGACTCAGTCAGTGAAACTCCAACCCTCAACATGGTATCAGACACCATGCTTATACTCATAATTTTTTTTAAACTTTTTACAGTGGCTGCGGTGTATATGGAGCGACCAAACCTCGAAAAAAGTGTAAACTTGGGGAAATACGCCTTCATATTATAAGCGGAGGTATACGCCATTATTGAATGTGCGGATATCAAGCTTCATAAGAACTACGCCAACCACCGTATCTATATCCACTCGGATAGCAAGGCAGCTCTTATGGCACTAGCCTTGAATACTATTAATTCGAAGCTGGTGCAAAACTGCGTATCACTACTGAGTTCCTTGGGCGAAAAGAACAGGGTAATTCTAAGATAAGTTCCCGGCCATGCAGGAATCGAGGAAAATGAAAAAGCCGACGAACTTGCTTGTACAGGCTTTAACTTGAAAGACGGTAGCAAAGGGAACGTTATACGGCCCTGAACCTTGCTGTGGCGTACCAAAAAGCCTTGCAAACCTAATGCTCAAAAATATGTTTAGAAGAATCCATCAACCATCGGAACAACACGCCAGGTTTGAATCATTCCAAAGCGCTAATTAAGGCTTACGACTGTAAGACTGCCAGTGAAGCCTTATCGCTAAATAGGAACAATCTACGCATACTGGTGAGGGCGCTCACGGGGCATTGAGGGCGCTCATCTTACTTTCTGAACAAACACATGTACAACCTCAAGCTCCAAGACACGAAAATGTTCAGGTTCTGCCAAGGGGCAGAGGAAACCCCCCTGCACCTCATGTGCGAGTGTGGCCCGCTGATGCGTAAAATATATACCCACTTATGGTTATTACCTCCAACCTGAGGAGGTAAATCAATCTGGCACCAAAAGCCTGTTGCGGTCCTTAAATGACACGAGGCTTAGCGCAGAACTATAGTAGGTGGCTTTAGTTCTGCACTAACCCTCGTGTTGTGAAGAGGCAGACCGGGGAAATGATCCGCCTATTATGCTGGTTTCGATTGTAAACGTACGCAGGATAGTTTTTAGTAACCAAATCCAAAGATGTTGCGCAAAATGTGTTTTTTTTGGGGTTTTTGAAATGATCGATTCAATAAGAAATTTTCTTTGTACAGGTCTGGTTTGGCGGTAACAGCTCTCATGGTATTCGGTGTATTCCTGGCAATTCTGATGATCATGGACATCAAGACTATGGATCGATTCGAAAACATCAAAGGAAAAATGCTAAGCTTGACCATATTGGAATAAAAGTCTTCCATAGTAATTTAATCACTTATGTATACCATAGAATATACATTTTATTTAGAAGGCAATTACTCAGTATACAATAGCATTGCAAATATTTGATCTATGTTGGTAGTATGATCAGTATCTAGTAATTGTTATACAATAACTTATAAGCTTCATTGCTATATGTTTCCTTTTTTAAAGATTTTTTGTTACTATCATTGATTATATATGCTTTTAGATTGCTCAATTTCATAGTACATTTTAACAACCCTTTTGCGCCGGCAAAATCAAGTGGCGTTGATAGCATTAACGGCACAACTAATAGCAATTTATTTGGCCATCTATAATAATATTGATAATCATTGGTTTTTATTATAAACTACTAATTGATCGAAAAAAACCATTATTAGACTAATGACAACAACTGGAGCTGTACACCACAATGGGCGAACTCGTCACCTCAGGAAGTTTTAACGATATTTGATCGTTCTGTCTCCCAAGAGGTGAGCGTAGAAGACTTGGGACGAAGACAATCCACTGTATAGTTACGCCACTTGCTCATAAGAAGCCAACGCGTTACCGCGAGAAACTGGGTTTTCAAACAGCGGACCGACACTTGCGGGTAGCCGATTGGTCGTTTCAAGAGCGGATGCCACAAGGTTAACAACCACCCCTGCTCTATAGGAAACGAAGCCGTTTCCATACTTCCCCGGCAATCTGTCGGATAGCACATGTCGACTGGCTAACGCGCAAACCGTCCAGGAGCGCCCGAAGTACATTTCCCAGAGGAACTAGCCCGCAGGCACAGAGTTCTACTCGAGCTCGAACTTCTGCTTGGGGCCTCTCTTCCTTTGTCGTCTCAAGGCCTCCATACCTCTAAATCCGGCCCTGGTGACATGATTAAACACCATTGACAAACAACCCATTAACCTTGGATCGATTTTCTTTCACCTGGCATTTAAAAGGTTTTGAAATGTATTGTGGAAATAAAATATCTTGTTAGTTTTTTCTAAACTTCCACAATATTTTTTAGCGAACATTTACCAAACTACTATCGATACTTAGATGAAAGTCTGCACTATAATACCGTATCAAAACATTTAAATCAACCGTTTGAATATTGGAAATATAATGGTTAAATATGAAATTGAAGACTATTGCGGTTTTTTGACATTATAAATAAGATAAAACCAGACAACCGCGTGTACTTTGTATCACCACACGTTTCGGCAATGTTGCAACCACCGTTGTCCACGGTAGACTGAAGCACTGTCATCGTATTCTATTGTTCTGTGGGGAGGCGGCTAACTGCTGCTGTTACTACGCAGATTATAACGGTGGTGGGGCGGAGGCCCGGCGCGCGGGAATTATGAAAATTCGCTGTGTACATATCACTCTCTGTATCTCTTGTTTAGGTCTTTGCGCTCGGCGATAGGCATTGGAACATTTTGAGAAAAGGGTTCCACGTAACAATTTGAACCCGTGGTCTCTATTGAAGTCCGGGGTTCTTCTTAATTTAATGGCTTCCCGGATCACGCGGGAAAAGTAAAATTGTTCTTTGAATAGCACAATTTCGAAACGACAATTTTGAAAAATAGCACAATTTTTGAAACTGCACCAAGTGGAAAGTTCCTCTAATATCACAGATTTTTTTCGCTGAACGGTTTTAACAGCTTGATGTGTTTTATCAGTCGAGTTGCTATGGGTCGTTAAGTTTGTCCAACTTCCTAACCCACAGCTGCATTCAATTTTTAACCGACTTCAAAAAAGGAGGAGGTGATCAATTCGGTTGTATCTTTTTTTTTAATGTTCGTTATCTCAGAACTCGGTTTGCTACCTAACCTAACCTAACCCCAACTCGCCATTTGGGTATATATTATTTTTAATACTTTTTACTATAACTTCTAATGTAGGTCCACAGCAGTATTTTTAAATACTTCATTGCATTGTACGATAGTTTCTCTACAACTTCTCTCGTTTTTTTTTTCATATGGCCTAAGGTCGCTGAACGGGCTCCGCGCACTAAGAGGTATTTTCACTAATATGAAATGATAAGTTGAGTACGCGAATACAGTATATCTAAAAGAAGTAGAGGTTTGACATGTCGTAACTAGTTGTAGAGAAACTGCTCCTACAATATAGTCAAGTATTTAAATATTAGTGTTGTTTTTTTTCATTTTAGAAGTTATCGTAAAGAGAATGATTTATTTTTTTTATTTTTTACTGAGCTTTATACATCTGAAACGAAAGAAAATCGCATTTAATAAACTGATATAGTCGGATCATTTTGGAAATGAAAATAGTAAAATATCATGCGACATATTATAAGAAGCTAGACATATTTAGTAGTCAGAGTCACCGGGTTAAACCCAGTGACTCCGTAACATCCCTTGCGGGATCCTAACATCCCTTGTGTAGTATATCTACTTATTAAAGTCTGTGCATTTCTTATTATGTATATGTAGTAACTAAGTATGTGAACCACTTCTTTGTGAAAATGTCGTTTTAGTATTTAGAATACAATATCAAAATTTTATCAAATTAAAAAGTTGTGTTATATATTCACTGTGTTTTGTATTGATTCTAGATTTGTCGTTCTATAAAAGAAATTTAATAACGAAGCATTTGTATGAACATTATTTATTTAATTTAGTGATATTCAACCGACACGGGTGGGTTTTTAAAAAATAAAAATGAACCAATTGCACTCGTCGCAAAACCATAAAATTAGTCTCACCGAGAGATAATTTATTAATGGTACATTTTTATTTGTAAACAAATGGCATCTACAAGTAATATATTCCAAGCGTATGAGAAAAGAATAAAAATGAGCTATGGACAGCCTTCAAGACAACCGTTTTCGAGTCTACATCTCGCCTTGTATAATGAAATATTAAAATGTTATTATTAAGTTTGCCTTTCCACAGAATGTATTTATCGACAAAAGCTTTCATTTCTTTAGATGACGTCAGCATATTATTGTTTCGCCCCTGCATATTTGCATTTAATTTAATAAGATGCTCAAACAAATCCGTCAAGAAAGCCAAATTTATTTACCAAGTTTCATTGCTGAGTAAAGGTAAAAGTTTATTTATTTATTTATTTATTTATTTTCAGGAAAACTAACAGCTAATTATAATTTAACAAAGCCGGAGTAACATAACAGAGAGCCAATTAAAGGTTTTCACGTTCAAATAACGTTCTAGAAACATATGTGATCTTTCAATTAAAGCTATCGATTAAAAATGCATCAAAAATTATTCAACAATTAATGCTAAAAAATTCACTGTTCAGCCGCTGCCTAGCTGAGTTAACACTCGTACAGAATAGATCAAAGTCAAAGCGTTTAATCATGTCATTGAAATTGTCACTTGTTCGCCACAGAAATGCATTTTGCCTATAGTTGGTACCAGCATGAGGAACATGAAGAGCAGGGTTAAATCTATTGAGTTTGGAAGGAACACGGAGATTAATTTTATTTAGTAAGTCAAGATAGTTAATATTATTGCAGGTAATTTTTAGCAAAAAGGTTAAGTCCGCAGTTTCACGCCGCTTAATCAAGGGGAGGATATGAAATTTCTTGCATAAATTGAAATAGTTAGATGAGCTGAAATAGTTAGAAGTTGCGTTTCTTTAGCTGATAAAACTCAAAAACCTGGCGGCACACCAGAAGGATACTCGCGGCACAATTAGAGGAGTCAACTACGAACGGGCGAACCCGTCACCGCAATAAGTTTTAACGATAATGATCGCTCTATCTCCCATCAGGTGAGCGTAGAAGACGATGAATACAAATCTATAGTATGTTTGAAAAAAATAATAATATGCTACGGAAAATGTTTCTACCGCTGCAGAAATGACGGTATCTGTTTGCACCGATAATAGCGAGGGCAATTTTACGTATTTTGTAAATGTAGTAAAAAAAAAAAAAAAAGTTACCATATATATATTTATATTTTTTTAGGAAAAAAAATATAGTCGATTTTTGCTTCAAAATTTTGCTATTAACCAGTAAAAAAATATATGAAAACATTTTTTCCGATTATTTTAGGTTCTCATAAAAGAGAATATAATTAAAAAAAATTTTTTTTTAAGAAATCGATCCGTCAAGTAGTTTTTTATCACCGCCGCAGAACTGACAAAATATTGTTTTGAGAAAAAGCGTTAAGTTTTATTTAAAGAAAAGTAGTAAGTTTTTTTTATACTTACAGTAATCTAAGAATATCAGCCATTTCAGTGATTCATGATTCATTCATTTATAAAACATTCATGATTAGTTTAAAAAATAAATTAATATTTTAAAAAAAAACACTAAAAACACGCTTTTATAAATGCTATGATACGATATGATTCGATACGATATTCCGCGACACGGCTATGATACGATATTCCATCATGGAATGCCAGTGCCTATCTTCCGGCTTCATCATCAGGCATTGAAACCTAATCGTGGTCAAAGTTCATTCCAAGACTTTTCTAACAAGTCCAAACACAGCTATGATACGATGTTCCATCATGAAGTTCCAGTTCATATCTTCCGACTCCATCATCAGATCAGTTCGACAGTACCATATTATTGTATTGTCATCAGAACTACATACAGCTGCCAATTTTCATGACGCTACGATCCTTGGAAGATGGTTAAATTAGTTATCTTAGATTCCATTACATAATTAGTTATATACAGGTCAACCTAATAAAAGCGTTTTAAAAAGCAGCATTTTTTTTGTTAGAATTTAATTGTAACTCAATTTTGTTGGCTCATTAATAACTTTCAATTGTAACTCAATTGCAATCCGGGTGCAGATGCCCGCCTTTGATACTGAGGCCCTAATATGATACTTTGATGAAAATAAGAAGCTCTGGTAAAATAGGAAGAAGCTCTGTAACACTCTCGCGGGCAGGCATTAATAATGCTTTGAAGGAAAAACATGTTTTCTTAGCCGTATAAACCAGGCTCCCCCCTTAAAGGGTTAATATACTTACGAGTGCTACGTGTAGGTACATACTTATAATATCTAATTCTATATAATGCCAGATATTGATATGGCAATTATTGCGTAATTCACGCCCCCTAAGGTAGAAATATAATTGGTCGCAGTCAGTTTCGCACGAGGGTCTACGGATAACCAACTAGGGTTGTCGACTACAGCGGGCGAGCCCGTTACCTCAGGAAGTTTTAACGATTAGTCGTTCTATCTCCCTGGAGTGAGCGCAGAAGACTTGGACAAAACAGTCCACCATCTAGTTCCGCCGCAAGCCCGTAAGAGGCCAACGCCTTAACCGCGAGATAGCCAGGAGTGTTACCCGGAGGGCTTACTCCCAATTGTGACCAGATTACTCCAGTCTCTCGATTGGTTAGGAGTTCGAGGTTGCTTGCGCGATCCTCTCCCTTACGAAGCGGTGAAACGGTGTTTACCGAATCTATCGCGGACCACAGCGTCCTTTGCTCGGCTGTTCACCCAGGATCGGATAGCCGATGGTCGTTTCAAGAGCAGACGCCGTGAGGTCCGCAACCACCCCCGCTCTATAGGAAACAGTACTGCTTCCAGACTCCCCCGACTGTTAGTCAGAGTGCGCAATCGATTGGCTTACGCCGCACTGTGCGCAGACCGTCCAGGAGCGCCAGAAGGTTGATTCCCAGGGGAAACTAACCATAAGGCCAGAGTCCTACCCAGGCTCGCACTTCATGCGTGGAGGCCGTCGGATAGGTGTTGACCTATCCGACGGCCTAACAGTGTGACCAACCCTGAACAGAATGGGTCTTCTTGGCCAACTCATCAAGCCCTTGCTAATAGGCCCCCATTAACTCCCTCGTTGCGTTTTGTATTCACACAGAGAGCCAATTTCTCCTGAGACCAGTTTCGTAATTACGGGGTTGCAAGGAGTGGCAGTTGCTACCCCAGAATTGCTAAACCCCTCTTATTACCACCCCGAAAATCGGCAGATCAGTTATTCGCAAACAAGTGATAAATTACAGTTTATAAACGTGGCACAATCTTCATTCTTTATTAAACTTGTCTCAGAAACATTTTAATTATCACGCAATAACAGCTTTCATGTACTTGTGGTGGCATCAAGTAAAACTTCAATAAAGCATTGTTTATTTTAGAATGATGTTTTCTTAATTTATAAGTTAGGCATTCAAATTATCAAAAAAACAGACCAAATTTTAAAAGTTGTTTATGAACGTGACTAAAAATAAAATATTTTAGTATAACAAGGCACATCTATATATATATATATATATATATAAAATGAAGTCGGGTTTGTTCGAACACTTATAACTCGAGAACAGCTTGACCTATTTTCATGGTTTTTGATTTGTTGTATTTGTCACCGTCCCGAATAGCAGAATAACTATAAAAAACATTGGAAAATTGACGGGGTAAAAAATAAAACAAAAAACATTTTCCCATACAAAATGTTCATGAGTTTCGTAACTTAAATTATGAGATTAATTAGATTTTGAGGCGAATGAGAAGATGCATAACCAGGCTTTGCTCTTGATCGAAGATATGTGTTACCTCATGTGCGGAAGTTTATTTAGTCAGGAATGCCAGCGCCAGATCGCGGAGTGAATGACGCATTTTAACCCCTCAAATGAATGGCGATTAGCTCGGGTTGCCTACGGCAAAATGTATATAAATTTATATTTACATTTACATTTACATTTACATAGAGCGGGGTTTACTATAGAGCTATAGCATTACTATTGAGCGGATTACTATAAAGCGGCGCACATTTACATTTATATTTACATTTATATAAATTTATATACATTTTGTATACATTTTGCCAAGGCATCCCTTAAGGGACGCCTCACATTTGAGGGGTTAATAGAGAATTGGAACGTGAACGTGAATATGATCGATATAAATTAGACCAATCAGTTCAAACGAATGTACCCCTGTTGAACCCAAAACAGAAGGAAGTCTATGATTGATGATGGAAATAGTGGCTTATTTTTCCATGGATACCCCTGGTGAAACAGGAAAGACATTCCACATGTCATTGATTTTGGCCACTATTCGGGCGAGATCCGAATTTGCGGTAGCAGTTGCTTCTTCTGGAATAGCGGTCAAGTTGTTAGAAGGATGCCGTATGGCTCATTCAGCGTTAAAATTGCCATTAAATATTCAAACTACTTAACAACCGGCATGTAATATTGCAAAACACTCTGCAATGGCAAAAGTTTTAGTTGCCTTCACAATCATCATCTGGGACGAATGCACAATGGCGCACAAATGCGCATTGGAAGCTCTTGATTGAACCTTAAAAGATCTGCACAATGACTCGAGAATATTTGGTGGCGCAATGATTTTACTATCTGGCGATTTCCGCCAAACACTGCCAGTCATTCCAAAATTGACTGCTGCCGATGAAATAAACGTTTGCCTCAAATCATCAAATCTGTGGAGCTATGTGAAGAAACTTCGTCTGGCAGCAAATATCAGAGTTGCATTGTTGAACGACCAATCTGCTGAAGATTTCTCTGAGAAATTGCTGACTATCGGTAATGACCGTGTCCCTGTCGACGAATCGAGCGGATTGGTTTCATTTCCTCCAATTTTTTTCAATTTCGTCTCATCGAAAGACGAGTTCACAAAAATAACAAATGGTTAGGCGAGCGAGCAATTTTGGCGGCTAAGAATAAAGATGTGAATGACTTAAACTTTATAATTCAGAATCAAATCGTTGGTACTCTGCATTCATTCAAATTTATTGTCTGTGTAACAAACGAAGATGAAGCCACTAATTATTCAACTGAATTTTTAAACTCCTTGGATGTGCCTGGTTTAACACCGCACAATTTACAACTGAAGGCGGGCTCGGTAGTCATCATGCTTCGAAATCTAAACCAACCAAAACTATGCAATGGAACGCGCTTGGTGATAAGAAAACTGATGAGTAATGTGATTCATTCGACGATACTCAAAGGAAAATTTAAAGATGAGTTAGTTCTCATTCCGAGGATTCCAATGATCCCAACGGATATGACCTTTGAGTTTAAACGAATTCAGTTCCCGATTCGTCTTACCTTCGCCATGACGATTAACAAATCACAAGACCAATCCTTGACTGTTTGTGGTCTCAACATAGAAAATCCATGTTTTTCTCATGGTCAGTTGTACGTGGCATGTTCACGTGTCGGAATATCATCCGCTTTATTTGTTTTTGCGCCTGATAAAAAAAGAAAAATTGTCGTATATCACAAGGTGCTCCAATGAAGAGAATTAAACCGAGTGCATCCCATGCTGCACAATATGTACATAGTTTAATTTAATCATGTATTCCTGACACGCCATTGATATACTTAATTTTTGTACTTTTATATTTCTTTTTGTGTTATTATCTTAATAAAGTAGTGAACTTAATATTTATTTTGTATTAATTCTATTACTATCATAAAATCATAAATTAAGTTCAGCTAATCTGTAACACGACATTCATTGACTGTTAGGCGGTACGAAGTTCGCCGGGTCAGCTAGTCTATATATATAAAACAAAGTTGGTTTTGTACGAACACTTATAACACGAGCACGGCTGGACCGATTTTCATGCTTTTTGATTTGGTGTATTTGTCTACGTCCCGAATAGCATAATAACTATTAAAAAACATTGGAAAATTACCGAAAAAATAAAATAAAAGAAAAAACATTTTCCCATACATATTGCTTCCGAAAAAAAAAATAAATGAAAATTTTCGGAAAAAATAAAATAGGAGGAAAAACGTTTTCCCAAAAAATATAATAAAAGGAAAAACAATTTCTTATACATTTAATTTTTACAGAAAAAAAAATCCCATACACGCCAATTTTTATTGATAAATCCGGGAGAGGCCCCTTGGACGCCCCTTGTACCTGGGGGGTGTTCCATACCCCTAGACCCCCAGCAGACCTTGCCACCCCACTTAAAAAGCTAACATCACGCCCGCCTGAGACCCTAACCCCATACCCTACCCTTCCTCCTTACCTAACTCGAAAGTACAGTGATATCGTTTGATTTATTAGGGTGTATTGCTTTAATCCTATTTCATATCCCCCCCCCCCCCCCTGCGTCTCTCGCTGAGTACTATATTAGATCTCCGTAGGACCCTTTTCTCAGATTGTGTGTAAGAAATAAGAAATAAGAAAAAAATATTTTCATAAACCCGATCTGGGTATAGAAATTACATTACAAAAAATTATTATATATATATATATATATATATATAACATTACGAAATTACAAAAAATAGTATTTCTATAAATGAAATTACATTTCAAATTATAAAAAAAGTGTATAAAAAGTTCTGCGATCTAAGCTAACAGTGTATAAAAAAAGTGTATAAAAGTTCTGCGATCTAAGCAAAGCATTCGACTGTATAAACATCAATACCCTGGTAGACAAGCTAAACCATTATGGAATTAGAGGAGTGGCCAATTCACTCATTAAATCGTACCCACAAAACAGGCAGCAAGTGGTGGAGATTAAAATAATTGATGGAATTGAGGAAAAGGCTGAGCAATCGAGTTGTGAAATAGTAAACATCGGTGTGCCTCAGGGCTCAACATTAGGACCTCTCCTCTTCAAACTCTATTGTAACGATTTAGCAACTAACATAACTTGTGCCAAGACTGTCCAACTTGCAGATGACACCACGTGCATTCTTGAAAGTGACTGTAGAACAAAAATGGAGGATCCAACAAGCGAAACACTTTTTGAAGTCAATGATTAGTTTAGAGTGAACCCGATGTCGCCAATTTAAGCAAAGCAGTGTTGATAAACTTCTCAAATAAAAAAAAAACAGTTAAATTACTCTATCGAGATTGCCAAGTCCACTAAATTTCCAGGAACTTACACCGACGAAAACATGTCACGGAAAACCCACATAGACCAGCCCAAACCAAAATTGTGTTAAACCCGCTATGCGGTATCCAGATCGAGAATGATATTGGACGAAAAGGAAATTGAGAGTGCATACCATTCTCCGGCCGAATCCCACTTGGGACATCGGATCCTATTGCGGGCAAATGCCACTGATATTAAGGAGGTATTTATTTTACAAAAAAGAGCTTGGGCAATATATAAATATGGGTTATATAAATTGGGCGCGCTGACAATACACCGCTAAGTTAAGATTTAATTTCTGCCTTTTAAGGTGACCGCATTTTTGCGACATGTGAAAAGTAGCGATAATAGATAAAATAAATTAAGATTATTTATCTTTCGCTTACTTGGGCCAAAAGAACAAATTTGTATTTCGATAACACAATAAACTACTCTGGGTGACTTTTCAATTAGTGATATCCTAGTAGTGGGTGAATCAGTAGGACGAACTAAGTAACTTTTGATGTAGTCCAGTCATATTAGGGGGCTCACCTCGGAATGAGAGATAATAAGTCGATAACTCGTATACATATAAACTCGTTGTCTCAAATGTCTCATAAAATCTCGTGTCTACGTCGTATGTTATTCAAGGTCAAAAGTTACAAAAAACGGTTTACGTTTTTACGTTTTTACAGCTCCAATAATGTTAACATTTATTTTAAAAATTGCAAAGCATACAATTTGCAACAAATTTTGTTCCAAACATTTTTTTATGAGCTCAACCGTTTTTGAGATAGAGGGCGAAGAGTGTGCAACGCTCAGCCATACATTCTGTAACGCAAAGTCAGCTGTGAATTTCGGTCAATAACACCATGCATGGCTGAGGGCTGCGCACTGTCCGCCCTGTATCTCAAAAACGGTTCAGCGCATGGAAAAATGTTTTATAATTGAAAACAAAATTTGTCGCAAATTACTGAGTACTGAGAAACGCGAAGAGATGGTTGGATAGAAACTTATTGACCTTAAATAGAAGTAAAATGAATTTTATGACCTTTAGCAAGACAAACACTGATCAACTAATAAGCTTCACTCGTGCATCAGAACACAAGATTGCCAGTGTATGAATGTCGACAGGGTGTCCTCCATGTCCTTGGGCGTGATGTTAGACAACAGACTGCCCTGGGAGGATCATTTAACGGAGGTTGCGGCAAGACTGAGAAAACTTGTGTATTACTTTAGGAGTTTGCGGAACATCTTAGATTTCAATACGCTAAGAAGTATCTACTTTGCTGTCTGCGAGTCGGTTATTTGATATGGCATCGTAACTTGGGGCTGTGCGGCAAAAACGCTTCTGGCCACCCTTTACAAAGCGCAAAAGGCTATACTGAGGGTGATCAATAAAAAACCCCAAACATATCCTTCCGATGACCTTTTCCGAGAGTATAGAGTGTTGAGTGTGAGAAAAATGTTTGTGCTGGTAACTCTCACTAAATTCCAGAGTGAGTTAGGAGAACAGAAAAAAAGCCAGCAATCTCGTGTAACAAGAAAATCGAAACAAACACATTTTGCAATGCCACTCAGGAGATCCGCTTTTTTCCAATCCAGTTTCTCTTATCTTGCTCCCAAATTTTATAATTGCCTACCACCAAACATTAAAGACATTAAAATTTCATATAAATTTAAAAATAGTTTTAGTGCCTACCTCTTAAATTGTACAAATGCAGACAATGAACACCTTATTAAATAATTGAATCTTTATAATAAAAACATAATATGATTCTAAATGATTGATTGATTCTGATGATTTCTAAATGTAATTTTATTTAAAAATTTTGTGAATTTATTTTGTATATTATTAATACATATTAATACTTATTGATACATATATAAATATATATGAATTTTTATCATGTTTTAAAATAAAATAATATTAACAATTTTCATGACATTTTCTTACGAATTTTTATTAGGTAATTAAGATATTTCTGTCACATTAAGTATGATTTTGTTTATTTATATAAATATAATATTATAGATTTCTTAGGATAATTAAAATAAATTGTCTACCTTGGAACTGGCGGCTGCCTAGTTAGGTGAAGACTTTTGTGTATTGAATGTACTCATAATTTGAACTCAATAAATATTTTGAAATTTGAAATTGTATGCTCTACAATTTTTATAATAGATGTTAACATTGGAGCTATAAAAAACTTCATAATCGCAAAAAACTGATTTTTTGACTCCGTCCGTCCGTCCGGTCCGCCCAGTCCGTCCGATCCGTCCGGTCCGTCCGGTGCATCCTGTCCGTCCGGTCCGGTCCGTCCGGTCCGTTCGGTCCGACCGGACTGGACCGATCGGATCGACCGGACCGATCGGACTGATCGGACCGATCGGACCGACCGGACCGACCGGACCGACCGGACCGACCGGACCGACCGGACCGACCGGACCGACCGGACCGAACGCCGGAATGAATTGTCGGGTGGCATCTGAAGAGCAAGTTAGTCGCGATTGACGATTGAAATATTCAATCGATTGACCTAACACTGCTTACGACGCAGACACGAGATTTTATGAGACTTTTGAAACAACTTTTAGAACGCCAGAATGAAGGTGTATACGAGTTTCCAGCTTATTATATCTCATTCCGAGGATGACCCCACTTTTTATGCTGAAGTGACTGCACTAATAAGAATTTTTGGGGAAAACATTTTTTTTCTCATTTTTTAAAAAATAGTATAAAAGGCTATGAGCACGATGCGCTATTTAGTAGTAGGTACAATATCGTTAATATTGTTTATTAGCGATATTTTTCCTACCGCTAGATGGCGCAGCGCGCTCAACGTTTTTCAAACTTTTCTTCAATAGATAAGATTTGAAAAAAACGACTAAAATAATTTTAAAAAATCTTGGATTTTCCAATTTTTTAAATCAAATGTTGCTTATTTCGTCGTACCCACTACAAGGATTTCACTAATTAAAAACTCATGCTGATTCATTGTATCATAATATGCATATCATATCAGTATATATTTTGTATCACATTAATGGCGTCGTAACGATGACAGTATAAAACGGGTAAATACTGTGTGAGATAACACAAAACATTTTTGTTTTTCCATAAAACTTTGTATAAAAAGAGATGCCGAAATTGCGTTTATCGCAAACACTGGAACATTGACAAACGCAAGACAAATATGGCAATTGTGGCAGTTTTAACGATTCTAATCACATGTGTAATTTTATTACACTTTTATTTAAAAAAGACGTACAGTTATTGGAAGAATAAAAATGTGATCTCTTTGCCAGTGCTCCCGTTCATAGGATCCTATCGCGAATTATTGTTAGGAAAAAAGCACGTGGGCTTTTTCACCCAAGAAATATATAAGCGGCACAGTAAAGATGAGAGATTCGTCGGCATTTTCAAGGGAACCAAGCCAGAATTGATTGTTTTGGATCCGGAAATCATTCGAGACATTTTGGTAAAGGATTTCAATCATTTCCAGGATCGTGGAACGCAATTTAACGAGAAGGATATCTTGGCGCAGCATTTGTTCAACATGTCTGGAGAGAGGTGGAGAATGCTTCGGCAAAAATTGACCCCGACTTTCACGTCGGCTAAAATGAGGCAGATGTATCCATTGATTTTGGAATGCGGTGAGCAGTTGCAGACATATTTAAGACTGGCCTTAGCGGAGAGTGAGGATCAGGAAATGAGGGATGTAGTGGCGAAATATACGACGGACACAATCGGCTCCTGCGCCTTTGGCATGAAGATGAGCGCGATGGACAGCGACGACTCTCCTTTCAGGGAAATGGGGAAGAAAGCGTTCGCTCCATCAAAAAGGAAAACGTACGTGCGTTTCCTTTCCAGTCTTCTTCCTAACATTGTCGAATTATTCAATATGAGAGACAGGCCTGTGGAATTGGAGACGTTTTTCGTCGATCTTGTGAAGAAGTTGATCAGCGCGCGGCAGGAGAACGAATCGAACAGACACGATTTCGTGGATCTTATGATGGACTTGAGGAAAGAAAGATATTTAGGTGGAGATAAATTCGAGATAACCGACGAATTAATAACTGCACAAGCTTTCGTTTTCTTCGCAGCTGGATTTGAAACTTCTTCCACGACCATGAGTTACGCTCTGCGCGAGTTAGCATTGAATCCCCACATCCAAACTAAATTGGTAGAAGAAATTGAAGCGACGCTGAAAAAATACGACGGAAAAGTAACGTATGAAGCCGTACAAGAGATGCACTATTTAGATATGGTAATAGATGAAACTTTGCGGAAATATCCTCCTGCAGGGGTCCTCGTCAGAAAATGCAATTCAGAGTATAAAATATCAAACACAAATCTAGTTCTGGATAAAGGCGTATTAATTATGATTCCTGCGTACGCACTCCATCACGATCCCAAATACTACCCAGATCCAGAGAAATTCCAACCAGAAAGATTTGCAAAAGACGCTGCTAAAACGTTTCATCCATTTGCATATCTTCCATTCGGCGAAGGTCCACGCAATTGCATAGGTAAGTAACATAATATAATTATAATAACACGAGTATTTAGGTTATAATTTGTAAAACTCATTATTTTTATAACATCGCTGTTCTTGAGTTATTATTTTTCTTTTTTAATTCGATTACATTCAAAATTACAGTATATCAAGTATCATGCATATTTTATGTGTATCCTCTATTTCAATTTAATTTTTTGATTATTAATTGAAATGCTATTTGTTTTATTCATAGTTATTTCAATTTGATTATTTATTGCAATGTCCTATCATTGTATCCCTAATTACTATTTATTTTTTTCACGTTTTTATTGTGTATTTTCTGATAGGTATTTTTAAAATATTATTCGCAGATTGACCTAAAATGACAGACGCATTGACATATCAATGACCTAGTTTGTAGATTGATTAATTTCTACATACCTTGTTTATTATCATTAGTTATGTTTTGATATTATTAGATACTTAATCCTATTTTTAAAATTATGAAGTTTAAAGTATGCACAAGCCTTTGTTTACTTATTACGCTTGCCTAATTACGGGCCTAGGTCTAGTTAGGCGGAGTTGATCTGAATAAATATTGAGCTGCAAGACTCTCTTTTTTGCTACTATTTACAATGGAACCTGTAGTAATAATGTCATAATGTACTGCAGTTTTAAAAAAATGCGCTTTCCTTTGAATAAAAATAAAAATAGGAAATTATATTTTTGTTTAATTTTTTCAGGTTTGCGCTTCGGGAAGCTACAGACCGCGACAGGCTTAATCTCGATATTGAGTAAATATCGTGTTGAACCATGCAGTAAAACTCCAATAAAAATTAAAGTTCTCGCTTCTGCTACAGTCATGACGAGCGCGGAAGGAATATGGCTAAAAGTGACGTCACGTTACTAAAAAAGAATCGTTATATCATTTACTTATAATTTTTTTGTATTTAAATTTAAATTCCTTGTGAATTTCGTTGTACTTTTATACGACTGCCAAAAATGGAATGTAATGTTTCCAAGCTTTATGTTTATTTTTATTTATTTATTTATTATTATTTCACACATTTATAATACTAGATTAATAAGATTAAAATCTACCTTGCTGGAGTAATGCCCGTACTAAGGTAGACTTTTATGTATTCTTTTTTCCTTTTTTTTAGTTGGTAAGTGTGACATAATGTAGCATTGCTTTAAGTGGTAGCTCTATATTTACACAAATTTTACATATACTTATAATTTAGTAACATAATATACATAATAATATTAAATAATCATATATACACATACACATATAAACATATACGTCTACACATATACATACACATATATACATATATACATTTATACATATAATCTATACATATACATAAAAGTAGTAATTTTATGTAGTTTGGTATTCTTTTACAGCACTATAATTAACTAATTTCTCCATTTCGTTCCTTCCTAGCTCAATCAACCATTCCGTCATAATTTTTCTTCCTCGTATGGTATCTAACTTCACTTTTAATTCCGAATGTATTCTATTGTGTAGTCGGACAGCTAGAAAAGAAAAATGTCGTTGGGCGAATTAGTTGTCTTAAGGGGAACATCATGTTGCATGGCTGTAACTGCGCGTGTTCTGATATTGTGAGATTTAATCATATGCCGCTCCGTGTGAGTGTAATAAAATATTGTCGATACTTTCACATATAATTGGCGTATGTCTAGGACTCGGAACTCTTTAAATAAGTGGTCGCTGGAGAACCTAAAAGGCTTTTTATTTATTACCCTAATTATTGACTTTTGAGCCTTAATCAAGGGATCTAGAGCTGAAAATGACGCGCCACCCCATCCAAGGATCCCATATGATAGTATACATTGACTAAAGCGTAATAGATGGTTTTGATTAGGGGTTTTGAGATTACACTCCTTAGTACCTTAAATATGTGAATAAGTTGGCGGACTTTTGACGCAGTACCCTGTATGTGGTCCTTCCAGTTGAGCTTATCATCTACAATAACTCCAAGGTACTTTATTTTACTCACTTTCTCAATAGTCGTATATGGACAATAAGGGCAATTGTAGTCAGCATGTACACAGTCACGTAAGTGAAGGTTTGGCATACTACCTTGTAGGCGATTGATGTTACTGATGGCGAATGTCATATGTTTTGTTTTAGCTATTTTCAAAGTAAGTAGGTTATGATCGAGCCAGTGCTTTACTCGTGTAGCCAGTGCTATGTATGTAAAGATGTTTGTCCGTTTTTTTATTCCACCATAACTTTCTAATGGTTGAACCGATTTAGAATCGCTTTGTCATTTCGGATGACATAAAGTGCCTAAACTGTCAAATAACTGGATCCTAAATTGCAAATGTCAAATAAAAGAACGAGATCTGGGATCTAAAATTAAAATCTGATTTATTTGTTTATTTAGAATAATTTTCATTCTCACAAGAGTAACCACTAAGGGGGTTTGATAAGTATTCGTGTAGATTATATTAAATAAATATTTTAGCATAACAATTCAGCCAATTTTGAGATAGTCATAGTACCTTTTGAGATTTTTAGGATTTACTTAGAAAAAAAACCTCCCTAGTAAACGTTTTTTAAAAATGAAATCACCGCAATTATTTATTCAGTTTGGCGATGGACAGATTGTATATCTCCACAATTAATTTGCAGTATTTAAATACTGCAATGATACTACTATAATAAATACGTAATTTGCAATATTTAAAATAATTATCGATTTAATAATTTGATGTATGTATAAAATATATTAAAAGCATTTAATTTTTTAGGGTTTAATGTTAGTACGTAAAAAGTAGATCCTATTACTGCTATTATAATAAAAAAACAGGCTTTTTTATTCTACCTGGCACAGGCTTCGACCTAGTTTGGCATATTTTGAATTTAATATATAATCTTAGATAATTAAATTAAAAATAATACATTTTTGGTGGTGAGTGCGAAAGGGGTTAGGCAGTGTGGTGTAGAGTCTTGTGTAAAATAAGTTGATATTAAAAACACATTTTAAAAAACAAGTTTAAAAAAAAAAAACTTTGTTCCGAGCCAACCCTGGTTGCAGTAACCCTGTTGCGGTGAGACTTAGAACGGGCTATCCTAATTGAAAGCGTATACAAAATTTCGTTTCTGTGCTGTCGACCGTTGAGGAGTGCCCTCATTGGAAGCCAACCCTGGGTGCAGCAGCCCTGTCGCGGTGAAACATAGAACGAGTGCGTATACAAAATCGTGTGTCTGTGCTGTTGGTCGTGGAAGAGTGGCCTCGTCGGAAGCCTATCCTGGTGGCAGAATCAGGTCATGCTCACCATAAGTTGCATTGTCACCAGAACTGAACCAACGTGTAAAATTTCAACTTCATAGGATAAGAGGAAGTGGTTCTAATTCAGCTTGCAAGATTTTACCTAAACACACATTGCAAGGTAAATAAAAGCTTGTATAACGATTTTCTGCACTTTTCTGCACAAATGCCAAATAAATAATTAGCCAATTATCCAAATGGCAATTAATTTTAATTAATATATCGTGTTTAGTAGCAAATAAAAGGTCTCGTTTAGTATATTCCGGAAATATAACTGGATAAATTTTGTTAAAAATCGTTTTCGTATTTTTATTTCACTTTAACTTGCAAACGCTTGAACCGATTTAGAAGTGTGTAGTCTTATTAGAATCGTAAGGTTATCGCGCAGAAAAAACTTTCTTTTCCGCGCTAACTTTTCTAATAATTACAGATACAATAGTTCACTTTTTGTATAGGCAGTCGTGATAAAGCTGCTGCGATCTCGGTTATAGCATTGAATATATAGTGTAATACAATACAATACAATACAATACAATCAACTACTCCAGTAGATAGGCATTCCTACACTTGGATAAATCACAAAATTAAATGCTAAAAATTTAATTATTAAAAACATAACTATCGTGATAGTTGTCGTGGCTGTCATATTATATTCCATATTACCTACATACAAATAATCATAATATACTAATGTGATTTAAGAGTCAAGGAGAATAATATATTAAAATAGAAATGCAAATTCTATGTAGAATAATCAAAGAAAATTTATTTTATTTTCAACCCAGCAATATGCCTTCGTATTAAAAAAATTGAATAGATGTATAATAAATTATATAAAAATTAGAATGTAAGCTATCATAATACAATTATGTTTAAAACTTTACACATTTCATTAATCGTCAACATGGAAAATAAAGTCAGATTTTTTAAACTCCCTTATACCATAAATTGGGTTCCTTACCAAATTATTTATAATTATCATTTTATTCCACTTTAACTTGCGTTACGGTCCTCTCCAAGGCTTTTAATTTGCTCTGGAATCTATTAGGTCGCTCAATGCTGTACTACGTTTTCGCAGCTAAAAGCTACAAAACGCAAAGCGTAGATAGCACTTATACCATGGAAACATAAGAGAAGAGAAGAATATAGAAGGAACATAAGAGAAGAATATTCCGAATATGGAATATTCTTCTCTTATGTTCAGTAGGCCAATACATAGAGTTGTAAACATGCGTATACGTTATTCTATCTCGAATAAATAATAATCTAAAAAGTAACGCATTTTTAAATCATAGATGTCAATTTTTTATTTGTTATACAGGTTTCGATACAAAAAAAATAGGCACTTTAGTGTTTAAATAGACTAATATATGGAATATGTTTTTGTAATGTAATCAGCCTGTATAAAATAAAGATAATTGGCACTAATATTTTGTAGTAATATTGTTATCATTAGTTGAATAATGTTTATTTTAATCATCAATCAACTAGAGTTGTCAACTACAACGGGCGAACCCGTCACCTCAGGAGTTTTTAACGATTAGTCGTTCTCTCTCCCGTGAGGTGAACGCAGAAGACTTGGACACATCAGTCCACCGTCAAGCTCCGCCACATGTCCGTAAGAGGCGAACGCCTTAACCGCAAGATAACTAGGTGTGTTACCCAGCGGGCTTACACACAGCGGTCTCTCGATTGGTTACGAGTTCGAGGTCGCTTGCGTGGTCCTCTCCCTTATACGAAGTGGTGAACCAGTGTATACCGAATCTATCGCGGACCACGGCATCCTTTGCCCGGCTGTTCACCCAGGATCAGGTAGCCGATGGTCGTTTCAAGAGCAGTCGCCGTAAGGTCCGCAACCACCCCCGCTCTATAGGAAACAGTACTGCCTCCAGACTTCCCCGACTGTTAGTCAGAGTGCACAGTCGATTGGCTTACGCCGCACGGTGCGCAGACCGTCCAGGAACGCCAGAAGGTTGACTCCCAGGGGAAACTAGCCCTAAGGCCAGAGTCCTGCCCGGGCTCGCACTTCATGCGTGGAGGCCGCCGGATCGGTGTTGACCCGTGAGTGGGACCAACCCTGAACAGAATGGGTCTTCGTGGCCAACTCGGCTAGGGCCCATTAGCTCCCAAATCATCAATCATCATCAATCAAACCTTTATAAAAAAACGGTTATTATTATTATGGGACAATGCTATCAGCGCCACCTGCATGATGCCGGCACAGAAGGGATGTAAAAACGTACTATGGCATTGAGCAATCTAAATACCCTATATATTCAATTTTTCAATTTTCATTTTTTTTTTTTTTTCAATTTTTTTTTTTTTTTTTCAGTTTTCAATTTATTTCCAAAAAAATCTTAACAGATTGTAGAAACTTAATATTTAGGTACATTTAAATTACAGTATATTAGTTCGTTTTTACAATATTTAAATTTATCACCACGTAGGTACATACAGTTACTTCATTATTGCTTTTAGGGCATCCAAATCATTTTTAAGATTTATTGACTAAAACCACAAATTAAAATAATTGATAAAAATAATTAAGAAATTAAAATCAGAAAAAATCAGAATAATTAAAAAATGCTACTTAAAATTGTCAAAAAAATGACCAAAAAATTTGAAAAATTATTTTAAATTAACAAACTCATCGATCGAGTAAAAAGCTTTGTCTAATAAGAATTCTTTAAGTAACTTTTTGAATAAGCTTTCCACTTGAATAGTTTTTAAACTTTCTGGTAGCCTGTTAAAGTAATATGGCCCTGAGTATTGTAATCAACGACCATATAATCAGACTATCGTACTAAGAATGTATTTACATTTACATTTACAAATTGAAACATATTTTTGACAAAGCAACTCACTATGCGATCATTAACATTCTAATGGTTGGTCTTCAAAACAAGACAAGTGTATTCCGTAAGCTTTCAGACCGGCTCTTTATGAAGATTTCTCCGTCGCATATTTCGCGGAAATACGGCGAGAGCCTGAATTACACGGTGGAGTGATATTAAAAATTAAAACATATACAGTGTTATTAAATAGATTTCCTTAATCCGCAGACTATCCTCGGAATACTAAGTCCGCGTATTATCTCTAATTCGGGTATTAAAGCAATAGTATTAATAAACCACCTTTAAACCTAGACTAGTTAGTCGGCGGATTAGAGTGAAAACATTTTTTTCCATATAGTAACACCGTCATATTCCGTTTGTATGTTGTCAACTTGGCTAGACTCAGGTCTTAGCTGTCATTCGAACTGCGACATAACCTCAATTCGCAATACCTCTGTTGTGTCGGCTGCTTGGTTTTAATAAGTAAAATGAAAGAATATTTATGCACTTACTAATTCTTTATTTATTATTTAGGGCAACCATAACCTTGTTGACCAAAAAATAGTTTTATCGATTGACATAGTTTTGTCCAGCTTCTCTGCCGACTCTTGGGAAGCAAAGATGGGTACAGTCGATAACCTAGGTCTGCGCATTAAGCTTGAATCTGAAAGTAAAACGCAATAACATATTACTATAAAGTATAAAAATATATAGAAAGAAACAAATTACAGAGAAACTAACCTTATTACAACCAACTGATTGCCGCGGCGACTTGCAGCTCGGGCTTCACGTATCCACCTTTTTTGTCGCCTCGAACCTTAGGACGTACCATATTCACAATTTTTAGAATACTCACCTTCCAGAAACGATACTTTTTGCGAAATTCCTTATCCGGCAATTTGACATTATGGGGTCGAAGCGCCTTTTGTAAAATTTCGGCTTTCGGAGCCTAAAAACGCGCAAACGTTGACGGTACGAAAATAATTCATTTCATCTATTTTATCACGGAATATCACGAATAACGAACGCAAAATCTGAAGAAATCGCTGGTATGTCGCAAAACACGGAACTGTTCACCGCTATTCCTGCACTATTCCACCTCACACCACGGACTAAACTGACAGGAGATAGTCTAGTAGTAATAGCGACGGAATAGTGCTATTCCAGGTTTATTAATGGCACTTTCGTTTATTCCGAGGATTACGCGCGGAATAGGAATTAGTCTGGGTTTATTAATAACACTGAATAAGAATAGAGAATAAATAATAAAGTATATTTATTTTCACTTAAACCATTACAATTGTATAGTAATGAACAAGTATATTAAATTACACTTTAATTAGTTGCACAATTTAACAAAAATGATTTACAGAAAATTACTCCAAAATTATTCCAATTAACAAAAAAAACTTCAATATAACAGAGGAGGACTGCCACGCATTTACTTTTTTATTAGAACCTACTGTTTAAGGCGATATAATACGTGCGAACGACCATATCTGAGAAATTTTAGTTTTATGAGTTTTTTGAAAAATATAAACATTAAAATTATAAAAGTTTCTAAGTAAATCCCTCGATAAGGAACTAATTTAAAATTTGGACTCAATAAAGTTGCTCATTGCCTTGGAGATTAAGGCTTTAAACTGACTTCGAAAACTTTCAGGCTCGTTTACTCCTACAATGTAAGCGGTGAGTGTATATTATTATAATTTCATTATATTGACTGGTTTATTTTCTAGGGCAGTACTTAGCCACATTTTTATTTAGGCCCTAAATTAATTACAAATAATTAAAACGTGAGAGCGCTTTGAGAGTTACGCTAAATATGCTTTGCCATTAACACCCTTATACCACCACTTCGTAAAGATAGTCATTCTGTGCTAGCACTGCGATCGACCGTTTAGTATGCGTCTGGTTCCCGGCGCTAGCGGACGTGGAACCTGCGCCTGACGCTTCGTTAACGCTGGATTTTTATTAGTCAAACCATACAAAATTGACTCCGCGATATTTTTCTGAGGTCTCATGTCGTCTTAATGCGAATTCTATTGCAATAAGAGCTCGGCAATATTCCACGAGGAAGTACATCGTCATGACACCGGGAATAAAACCCATTATGTCCAACCGATCATACTATTTACGGTCAAGTTCCAGGCGATTACCTACTTTTTACACAGGACAAAGTTTTCAATAAATTGCCTGATAAAAGAAAGGCTATTAAAACATTTCATTTTCAAAGGATCCATCCGGGTGTATCTGCAGTCAACATGTATGAGCATAACGACATTTTAAAATACTTTGAAAATAGCACTTTACCTATCAATGTAATTAAATATACATTTTCTTTAATTGTCAATTATTATATTGTAGGTGTATCAAACGGTCAGTAGGAAACAAATAACTTGACACTTTAGTGTTATTTAGTTAATTAGTGTAAGCTTGATTGTTAGCCTAAGATAACATAAATCAATAAGTAAGAAAATATACAAACATAGCATAAAATGGCTCAGATCCGAGATGGCATTTAAGGTACATAGTAAATTGTGGTTATTTAATTAATTAATTAGGTAATTAGGGTGATTTGGTAATTAAATTTAATGTATTGTACAAAAGGGCCCCTAAATCACCAGACCAACGAATTGAGTTGTTAGTTATAAGTAGTGAAATAATTATAAATTTAGTAATCTATGTACGGCCACTGCTATCTGGTATTATGGCAGACAGTATAAGGCTATAGTATAAGGCAGACAATGTTGGAAAGGGGCGTACATTTGGAGATCCTTCTGACCAATAGAGACGTGCGAGATTTCTCGGCCAATTAAAAGCCTAGAAATGACGCCCAAGGGCCAGAACTGTTTCCTTGGGTAAACAGAGTAATAAAAGCGAATGACGCCATTTTGGAATGAGTTGCAAAAGATATCTGAGACGCGCCGGTCACTGTCGGGTTTATAATCCCACGACAAAGCGATCTATAAATGTAATCACGCGCTCGCATTGGACAATGAGCCCTCGATTATTAATAATCAAATTCAAATTCAAATTCTTTATTTACAAAAAATCATAGTATTAGTTACAAATGAATTAAACCTAACCTAACTGGATCGCACGAGACGTCCGCACTAAGGTAGGCTCAGAATCATATAATTAAGTACGTACTGCCTAATGCTAAATAAAAAATTTCGTTGAAGAATGCCGTGAAAAATAAAATCAAGTAAAGTAAAATTTTAGTAAAAAATAAAATTTCAAATTATCTAAAAAGGTATGTGATAATAATAATAATAATAGATAATAATCATAAATAATAATAATCATAAATATATGGTAGGTTAATAATATTGTGTTAGGAATGTTAAGTTAGATAGGAATGAAGCAAATTAATTTTTCGGTTTCTTTCCTTCCCTGGGTGATCAACCAGTGGGTTAGTCTTTTTTTGTTTATATTTATTTTTATATTAATACCTTGAGTATAAATGCCGGGTATATCCTTTGTTTTATTGAATCAATAAGTGTTTTTGATAATACACACGAGTTGAAAAATAAATATTTCCTTTTAATAGCCCGGAAGCCCGTGTCCCTTTAATAGCCCGGATGCCCATAGTTAAAGTGTCGCCAGTCAGCGGAAACCCGAAGGAGCTCCACTGCCGATGCCAAACCGGGACGATCAAGTGCTGTAGACACCGAACAAGGGGTGAGTTCTTACATAACATCACAGTCCACTCTTTTCTTGCCCTAATGCAAAAAACGCATCCGAAACACACACTTTTCGCTGGTAGAACAATGTGTAATGGAAAGTAGTCATGATAACAAACATACTAACCCGAATTCGGCTGTCCTGCCATTTGCCAATAGGGAGTTTCAGTTCCTACATTCCGGCTCCATCGTTGAATCAGCTTAATGGTACCATAATATTGTATTGTCATCGAACTTTAAGTAAGTATGCCAAATTTCAGCAAGTGGTTGCAAGAAAGAGCACTGCGCAGCATGTATCAGGTAACTCCCAGGACCTCATGCAGAGCATACTTCAGTAAGGCAAAGATAATGACCATATATTCGGCGTTCATATACCAGTGCTTAACGTGTGCCAGACAGCACCTAACAGAAACTGCAACTAGAGCGGACATTCACTCTCATCATACACTAGGTAACTCCCTTTTATGCGTGCCCCGAACAAGACTGGCAAAAGTACAGAAGAGCTACTTATACCTTAGCATTAAAATCTACAATCTACTCACTGCCACTATCAAACAGCTGGAGGATAAAAAAAAAACATTAAGGAGATGCTGATAGGCCACGCTTTCTACAATCTGACCGAATTCGAGGGCCATGACTGCAAATATTTTACAAATTTGACTAATAGTTATATTTGTACTTTTAGTTTCAAATGTAAGATTTAGCTTTAGTTTAATCATATAACACTTTACTTACTACTTTGAATGTTACGTACAGTCTTTAGTACGTACTTATATATTCGAATTAATGACTATTTCAATTGTTAGGCTTCTGCTTTGATTATTCAACTTTTTACTGACTTTTTTTATTATTTAGCTGAGTGGCATTTAGTTGGTAGCCATTATAATTATTAACTATTTTAATTAATAAGCCTGTTTGTTTTGTAAAAAAAAAAAGATGAATAAATTTTAGTAGGTTCCAAAGTTTCTTGGATACCTACTATGTTTTTTTTTCAATCTAATATCTAAATTATTTACAATATATGTATGGTAAGTAAAGGTTAAAGTTGTAATGAGACTTACTACCTAATAGAAATATTTTGACAGATCTAAGAGCGTTTTTAACCGCAATTTGAACACGATGTAAATGTAATGTAATGTAATTGCAAGGTCCTCTTTTCCTCATAGTCATTCATGTATCACATATTAAACCACAGCACAGCCAGAGACAGACCTTCTAGGTCTAGTTGGTTGTGCGATTTCACCTCATTCGGATATGCTAGCATATTTATATGCATTGAGCTATGTTTTTCGCTATAATAATGTTTGTTTTTAATTATTCCTTATGTACAACAGTATGCATGTCCTTGTATTTTTTTTTGTACGTTATAAATAAATAAATAAATAAAAATAAATAAACCTAATCTGTATATAATACATATTTTTTTGTTTCAAAATATTTGCAGTGTATTACAAGCTGTTCAACTGATAGAACTTGATTGAAACCCAGGTAGGTAGGTACGTGGAGAAATGCTGGAATACCTGCGGTGCGAAAATATTGTGTTATATTATGTTGTATGTATATCTCATCGTGATATAACGGTGTCCCAAAATGAACGCAAGATGTGAATTAAATAAAAAATAACGTTTTTTTCCTTAAATTGTTATTTTTTTATTGAATCGTAAAGTACACAGGAGAGGGTTATGTATGGTATGTATAAACATTGGGCAAATAGCCTCTAAGGTTTTGCTGAAAAATACGCACACTTTTGTCGAAACCTTTAACGACAATTTTACGTGTATGTGAATGACTTGCCTGCAACGTTGAATTTCCTCCTTTAATACATGCGTGCTTATACACTATTTAAAAAACTTACCAAGGAATTTTTATTGAAAAAATGTTTATATGGCACGGACTTTTAAAATTTTATATTCACAATTGACTACTTCTTTATTTTATTTTTTTTTAACTTCCATTTTAATCCTATTCTGAACACTTCATTTTATAGACAATTTACTTACTGATTATGTAATATGATTTAGGAATTATTGCTATTATTTTAATATTTTTACTCTGATTATTATTTGATGCTTTCCAAATTGGACTCCTTGATTATTATTATTATTGTTATTGATTTTTTTTATTTAAAGATTTATAATTTTTTTTTATTTTTGGATTTGGTATTTCTATTTTTGATATTTCTAAATGATCTTTTTAATATTTAGACAATGTAATGGTTGATTTTGTGTAGTTTATTGACTTTCAAATTTCTAAAGTGATTTAATTTTATTTTTGCCAGATGAAATTTTATTTTAAAATATGAATATTATAAAAAATGTATTTATTAATTGTAAGTTCTATACCCTTACCGGGTTTTTTGGAATAAATAAACTTTAAACTTTGCTTGTTGGCTTCTTGGCATAGAACTTCAAATAACCCCATAAAAAGAAATCCAATATTGTTAAATCACACGATCCGGGTTGCCAATTTTTATCGCCGAAACGAGAGAGTACGGCCAGGAAATGTCTCATGCAGTAATTGAATTGTTTTCTTAAGACAAGGGTAGCTGGCGTCACCTATCTTTGGAAACGATCCGATGGCCACCCGATCGCGAGTGACCTAGGGCAAAGGGCGCCACGGATCCGCGTTTAATTAACTTTTTGAATTACGTTAATGTCAGGTAGTAGCCGCGCAAGCGACTTCGAACCGGCGACTAGACTGTAGGACGGAGGAATCCGTCCAAATCTGATAGTAAGGGCGTATGGTCGGCCCGCTGGTTTCACTTCCTAGTGCCTCGCGGTAAGGCGTTGGATTCTTACGGGTTTGTCGGTGGAGCTAGACAGTGGACTGTTCTTTGTCCGCTTAAGCTTCACGCTCACCCCATGGGAGACAGAACGAATTAATGCCGTTAAAACCCCCTAGGTGACGGGTTCGCCTGTTGCGTTTGACACTCTCAGGTGTAAGGGAAGTAACACTTAATCATAATAGATATATTTTTTGGTGATGTTAATAAACCGATACATTAGTACATGTATGTATGTAGCGAAACTCTCGTGGTTGGTATTTTTAGGTGATATTTCACTGACTCTTCCGATATGCATATTTATTGTAGGTAATTGTAGTAATAACACGTTCCCATGACTTTCATCCGATGTCAAGAGAGTTAGATCGCGCAACCGATTTGCTTTTTATAATTAAACCAAAGAATTTTATTTCATTCAATTTTTATTTTCCAAGCAACCTTACAGACTACGCATAATCGTAATCACGCGTTGTTTTGAAACTTATTGAAGAAATTAAACTGAGAACAATAATACATTTCTCCCTAAAACAAATATACCTAGAAGAAAGCAATTAAAAAGTAATATTTAAAAAACTAAAACTAAGAAAGCTTCCAGGTTTACATATTTTCAAGACTCGGCTTAGTTATAGAAATATCCTTATTACATTGTCTACATTTTTATACCATTGATAATATATTAGGTCGATTTTTTTCGACCACGAGCCAAGCTCAAATGCGAAAAGAAACGTATCGCCACGCGGCACGTCCCTATCAAGTCAAACCAACAAGCGAAATGATTACCTCCGTTTGAAACATGCGCTCCTAATGATCCTCCTAGACATTTCAGTAGATTTTCGCTTGTTTGTTAATTAATAATGTTTGGTGTATGGTCTCTTCGCAACCTCCTGGGGGTCACAAAGAGACTCCTAGGGGTCGCAGGCTATCTAGAAATAAAAATCAAGAATATTACAAAATCTTTATTATATAATATGCGAACCTTTACAGCTTCTGAAGAGAAACATATGTAGTGACTAAAAATGATGAACCATGTAAAATTTTAATCAACAAACATTTCTATTTCTGAGATTCAAATGACGTCAAATAACAGGAAAAACTGTTGACTTACCTAACGACCAATATTATTCAAAGAAACCAATTTTGTCTTTCAAACGATTGCATTTTTATCATTGTATAGAAAAAGCGTCTTTCAGAATCATTCGTTTTTATTTAAAGGAAGTTTACGCATTTTCATTGATATATAAGCACGAACAATTCACTGTAAAATTCACTGTCTTCGTCAACATTCTAACTGGTAAGCCATCTCGCCTTAACTTCATCTTGGATAATTAAATGGTAAAATATTAAAACACTGTGTTTATCTCACCACATGTAAACGCCGAGGACACATCAAGCCGACCCAAACCGGAAGCTCTGATCATCTATAACTCACGATATCGAGCATCCCGACACATAATTATTATGTTTTTTGTTATTTCTTTTTAAAACTTTATCTATATCTAAGATGAATACAGGTAGGTACAACTTCGAAAGTGAAAAACATTTAAAATTAATGTGGTTTTATGTGTTTTATAATTATGTTTGAAACAAATAAATAAATAAAACTTTTATTGCAGTGTGAGAGGTATTAACGAAATTTTTATATTTATTTGAAAAGCCCATGTATGTCATTATGTAAGGAATATGACATCGTTCAAAGGTCCGCCGAGGCTTCGCACGGTGTCACGGATCCGAGAAGTCCATTTCCAATTACACTGTTGCATAGATCCGGCTGATTTTGGTCTGGGTTATGTTGACGTTGGGGACATCGGTCGATTTCGGCTTATTGACATAGACCTGCGAGTTTACAAAGCCCCACAAGAAAAGTCTAGCGTGGTAAAATCGCACGATCTTGGTGCCCAATTCAAGTCAACTTCGCGAGAGATAACCATGCTGTAACGGCCGCTCATTTCGATAATAAAGTTTTAAGGTGCTGCTCAATCGTGTAACTTGCCATAGTCATTTAGCATAAGTGACCGAATTATAAACAACAGATTTGCCAGACGCTGCCTATACAACATGGTTGCCACAGATTATCAACATCGACCCACTCTTAATCGAAAACCCTATACAATGGTATACAATGGATGGCTTATTTGTTATTTTCTTTCCAATTTTAATTTAATTTGATTAAAAACATACAGCATAGATAATAACATATAACCCTTGGAGTAAATGGGTATTTTCATGGATGCATCTGTCTCTTTTGCAGGATTTTCGGCGACATCGACCTTAAAGTACTATAACTACGAAACTACTTCACCAATCATAAAAAGAACAACTGCACAATGATTGCATTGAAATTTTGAATATAGAATATTGAAATATCATTTTGTAAAACAATTAGATAATTATGAATAAATATGAGAACGTCAAAGAAGTGAAAAAAACGCGGAACCAGATCTGGTCGTATCATACTCAACGGATAATTGTTTCAGAACCAGATTTGGTCGTATCATACTCAACTGGATAAGCATAATTTATAACGGTAAAAAGGCAATGATGTTTTTATTTATTTGCAATATAAGGATTAAAATATGCTAAACAATACAATACAAAGGAAACAAAAAAAAATTTTAGGTTTAAAGTTAAAATCCCTACGCTTGACTGTGTCTGTATGTGTAGTGCGTATGTGCGTGTGAGTGCTTGTATGTGCATATGGAAATGCGGGATACTAACTCAATCCGATCTGATCGTCAGCTTTTCACGTACCTCCTTATCAAAGGATCGACTATTTTGGTGGTTAAATATGTCAATATCGTAAAAGTCTACATTGTATGCATGCATAATAACACGCGGCAAACATAACGCGGCTTATAATGGGTGTTATTTATAGAGGTATAGAACTTTAAGTTGGCAACACTTTTATAACTAGTGGCCATTTTGTCAGCTGTCAAGTGATTTATGATTAGTTTGGTTTGGCATTTCAACATGAATAGACTGACGCTTGAATAACGCTCCCAAATTGTGCAAATTTATTTTGAAAATCATGGTTCTGTTCGAAATACGTATCACGCACTACGTCCATTTTACGGTTAATATAATCGTCCATCAGAGCAATTAATTAGATTAACTATGAAACGTTTACGCACCGCGTTTACTCTCTAAATGGTAAAACGCATCCACAGAGACGTCGTACAGTGCGTACAGAAGAAGTCATTGCTGCTGTAGAGCGTAGCGTAGAGGAAGACCCGCGTAAGTCTATCCGCCATCGTGTACAGGAATTGGATATGTATCCACTTTATGGAAGATTTTGCGGAAAGATCTTGGTTTACAAGATTTTGCGGAATGATCTTGGTGACAATGAATATCGTAAAAAAACATTTAGTTTTTGAATTATTAACAGCTTTGGCGAATTCGGGTGGCTGCCAGGTTGATCGATCTCTAGGTATGCCTACTTTGTATTTGCTTGTTTTTTTTAGTTCTGCTGACTCGTCTTCGCTGCTCTAAAGCAGCTAAGACGAGCGATTTTCTTCCTAAGTAAACAAGTTATTACCCCCGAGTCTGCATCGCCGCCAGGCTTTCCGTTTAGTTAGTTAGATTATTGGACAGGTGTACAGCAGGTCACCAGTTTTATGGAAGTACTAGACATGTTGGATATATTGAATAGCAACGTATGGCTGTGTGACGGTGACCACCTGGGGAAAGCTGCTTCCAAAGATGTTGGTTGCCCAGAATACTCAACGTGTGTACTTAATGACTGATAATTTATAATTGATTGCGATGCTGCGCCCATCTGCGTGATCGTTAATAACGACTGGTTCTAATCTGTCTAGAGTGGGACAAGAATATTTCTACATTTATTTTTACCGACGTGTCGGCATCGATCTCTTCATTGCCCTTTGCGCCATGCAAGTATGCGCTTATTATAAACTAGAGACAGAAACCCCAGTAAATTCCGCCTGCGACATTTATTTATTTATTTAGAATAATAGGTACGCAAACAATACTCTAATAATAGAATAGAAAAAATAGAATAGAATAACTTTATTGTGCTATAAAAACATAACTTAATGAATATAACACTGGTTTTATAAATAAGACAATTTATGCACAAATGGCGGACTTATCACTATAGCGATATCTTACAGTCAACCATTTACATAATACATTGGTTATCGCTAGTAATTTTACATGATTACTAATTACAATATAATATCTTATGCACAATAAAGAACAAAAAAACTGCCGTGACAGAAAGTAAACTATTGAATATATAATTATTTTTATTACGTTTTATTTATGAAATATTTGTAGTTTATGAATTTATCCTAAATAGGTAGATGCCTATTTAGGCAGATCTGCCTAAATAGGCAGATGTATATTTCTGGAATATACTCAATCAGTCCTTTCATTTGACACTTAACATCTATTGACATTAGGAAATTTTTACATGTAGACAACTACATATTTAATATTTTTAAAGTTAAGGCACTCTATGACTCTCGGGATGATATAGCAATTCTAACAATGTGACACTTTTATGAGCTCAAGCGTTTAGAAGTTAAGGCGGAATAAAGAAACCAAAAACATACATCGATAAACCCTCATCACATAACACTTCTTTTTTCTTAGGCAGTTGTACAAAAATTAAGCAATCGTGAATAGCAAAAAATAAGCAAGCGATAGAGTAACTCAAAAATTTCAGCGAAATATCCCAAAGTAGTTCATTGGTTGCATAATTTATTACCAAGGCAAAAGTAGTTAAGGATCTCCAAAGCTCCATTCTCTGGTCGTCTAGCGTAACTCGCAGTATAAACACTTTCGACTTGTGGATGGAGGTGAACAAAAGAGCCATTGCGAGTAAAATGCGAATGAATATGGAGTGTTGTCAGACTGGTGAGCGATAGGTAGTGGAAGTTTCATGTGCCCGCGGCTCCGTGTCGCCCACTTCATCGAATAGCGATTACCAACTGTACGGACGGCGAACGCAGCTGGGCAGACTCGCTCAGAGGCTGCTTTACAGAATTCCACCTGCTCTGCCATTGGAATAAGTAACTCGAGGTTAAACTGCGATTAGGACAAGGAAGCAAGGGAGGACAAGAGAGATAATGGGCCCTTGTTGAGTTGGCCACGAAGACCCATTTGTTCAGGGTCGGTCACACTCACGGGTCAACACCCATCCGGCGGTCTCCACGCATGAAGTGCGAGCCCAGGTAGGACTCTGGCTTTAGGGCTAGTTTCCCCTGGGAGTCAACCTTCTGGCGCTCCTAGGCGGTTTGCGCACCATGCGGCGTCAGACAATCGATTGTGCATTCTGACTAATAGTCAGGGGAGTCCGGAAATAGTACTGTTTCCTATAGAGCGGGGGTAGTTGTCGACCTTACGGGGACTGCTCTTCTAACGACCATCGGTTACCCGATTCCGGGTGAAGTTCCGGACAAAGGACGCCGTGGTTCGCGATAGATTCGGTTGACACCGTTTCACCGCTACCTAAGGGAGAGGACCGCGCAAGCGACCTCGATCCTGTAACCATTCAGGAGGTAGGAGGTATCCTGAAGGTTAATTCCAGACGGAGATATCCTTCCAAACTGGTAGTCAGGGGGCGAAGCTGCCCGCTGGATACCATTCCCGGTGCCTCGCCGTAAGGCGTTGGCCTCTGACGGGCAGGTAGCTTGACGGTGGACTGTTTTGTCTTCTGCTCTTACCTTACGGGAGACAGGATGATACATTTCGTTACAACTTCCTGAGGTGACGGGTTGGACCGTTGTAGTTGACACCTCTAGTTGCTATTAGGACAGTTTTATAACGTTTTCGTGCAGTTTTAGCCTAATGACCTGTTGTCATTTTTGTACGGCTATCTCACTGCTTAACTCCCATCCCGTAGCGTCTTCGAAGAGGATCAAACCTGAAATGGACTCTCTGAACCCTGTCGCGACTGTGTCGTGGACAGGTGGAATCGGATCTAGTTACATTCCCCGAACGGTGGCCCGCAGGATAATCTTAGATTTAATCAACCTGACAGGAAACCAGAACGAGAAACGCCAAATACAAACCTGACAACAGCTGTGCAGGAAGAAGTTCCAGACAGGAACGTAAGGAAGCAACGTAGGAAGTGCAATAACGTTACGGGGAAAAGGAAGACAACTCTGTGCAATGTCAAAGTAAAAGGATCTACCCTATGCACATAACACAAATAATTCGCTTCACCCTCGTTTTATGCAGGAATATACAATAATCGGCCACAGACGGTAAGATTATATACTAATGATATGCAATCCTGGAGGCACAGCGAAAATAACGAAATACCAAGGTCAGAGGACGGGTAATAAACTCCGTAACACAACACTTGGATAAGATCAGACAGCTATCGGCGCATCCCATCTTCTATCCGAACACTAAACCGGGCTGTGGACGATTGACCAAATTTGAGGAAAAAGTCGTTCGCAAGATCATAAAACACTGATAAAATAATTACTTTCCGGATTTGAGGATGACACACGCCCGGCCGTGAGCACGCCCCATGAAAGATAAGATAAAGATAAGATAAAATTATTAATTTCCAATACAACCATAACAATTGTGTAGGAATGACATTAATTAATCTTATAATAGTTACTCAATTTAGTAAAGGTTGTGTCAGTCATTCAATTTACAATATATAACTTTAAACTTACCAATTTACAAATACAAAGACTATATCGTAACAGTTTACAACAAAACAATTAACAGTAAATAATATGTATTAGATTAAATGGGTAGAGACGATGCTATGTATTTTCACAATTTTTTAAGAAGTCGTTATGAGCTTACATGTTGATTTTAAGCAGATAGACTCGGATGGATCTCTTGAAAATATCGATGATTTTAATCGCTTTTAATCTTTCAGGCAATTTATTAAAAAGTTTGAGGCCTAAGTATCGACTAGTCGCCTGGAACTTGGCAGTACGTGCTAGAAAAGGTTGGAGATACTGGGTTTTATTCCTGGTGTCGACTGTCACGCCGATGTACTTCCTCGTGGGATATGGCCGAGCTCTTATTGCAATAGAATTCGCAAAGAGCTTCTTGAGCAAAAATCGCATATATGGTCAATATCCCTAGTTTTTGGAAGTGTTCACGACATGACTGCCGTGGACCAATCTACTATCGCACGCATGGCTCTTTCCGGAGAGTGAATACACTGTTGATGTGCGCTGCATTACCCCATAAAAGAATACCATAGCGCAGGTGTGACTCAACTAGCGCGTAATAGGCCGATATTAATTCAGTTCTCTCCAAACAACTTCTGATGCGTAATAGAGCATAGCAGGCTGACGAAAGTTTTGACTTAACATGCTCTATATGTAGATTCCGTGACATCTTTCCATGCAGATGTAGTCCGATGAATTTAACTGATTCCGCAAGTTCAGCCGGGTAGTTAACCTTAACAGATGATGTCTTGCTATTAAAATTTAAAATAACAGTATTAGACATATTTAGAGACATCTTGTTCGCATTAAACCAATCATCAAGTTCACCAAGAGATGTATTGATTTGGCAGTGAGCGTATTTATATTGTCAGCTTTAACTACAGCGCTAGTATCGTCTGCAAATTGGGTGACCACATTTAGATAGATTTGCTCATTTATGTAAATAATGAAAAGCAACGGTCCAAGAACTGAACCTTGGGGTACTCCAATATTGACAGTAAGTATTTCGGAAAGACTGAAGCCGGGCGCGGGCGACAAGGAACGCGATGGTACAAAAGAAACGAGAAAGCGAGACAATGAGAGCCGCCGATGCGGTATACGAAAGCCCATAGCACAGTATAGTGAAAGTACAGTAGACGCACTTTTTAGCGACAGGGGATTGTAAAGTTAGAGTTCGAGAGCAGTGAGCAGAGGTGTACGTCACGACAAACGCCTTTGGTTATCGTTATGCGCGTGCATAGGTTGTTGAATTTCTCAAAACGATTAAACATCCACGTTGGCGTAGTAGCAGACATATGCGAGACTTTGAACTCGTGACGTAGCTCGCTTCGTTTTCAATTTTGTTCGAAGAGACGCTACTGTCTGGTATAATGTGCCTATAGTGATGAGAGAGGAACGGCAATAACATCGATCGTACTTCGATACACTTTGATCGAAACGTTTAAATATGATATAACCATTGTATAAAGATTTTTATTTGTATACAACTATTGAATAAACAACATCGAAATTAGCAAGAATAACGCGGGTTTTATTACCGACGGAATCACCCGCGACATTGGTGACCTGACTACAGAACACGACGATGTAACTCGCGAAACTAATATCATCCTCACAACTGTCTTTTGCCTGTTCTGGGATTTGTAAAAATCTTGATGTAGGTAACCGCCACTGCCGATCGTCAAATTACTATCAACGTCGCTGTAATTGGGTTTGAATGTTCGACATTGTAACTGTCAAAATTACACTTCTGATCTCTTTTGTTTCTTGAGAGCGGATTAAGAAAGCTCACGACGCGACGATGCAGTGGCTGCTCTCTTCGCAGTAGGGGGCGTAGTCGTTGCTCCGTTTTTGTTAGCTTTGACTTTGCTATAGTTTTAGCAGATAATAAATTACTTTATAAGAAGGTCTAGAAAGAATATTATACTACATACATTGAACACGTTAAACAATTTAGACAGATTGTAGTTTCTTTATTAATGAAGTGTAGGACAAAAGATATAATTCTACTTGATCGGAGTAGCTGTAACGTTTAGTCTAAATGTATGGTACCTGTATAATGTGTGTAATGATAATTAAATGAAAACTAATAAAAACATCGAATTTATATTATTTTTATTTTCATGACAGGTTTGTATTATAGTTTTTAGGAATGCGTCTCTTTTATTTTTATGTATATTTTAATACGTCCTGTATGTATTATAAGTTATATTTATTCTCATTACTATTATTATTATTTTAATTAGGTATCCTTAAGGTATACCTTACTCGGTAAATCTTACTCTATTTCCAAGTCAAAATGATTATTTAAATACTGTCTATGTGTACATCATTTATTTATTATGATTATGGTTAACACTTATATCTTGTCAATTTCACTATGATTGTCCGGCGAATAAAGATTAATAATACCTGTTAGTGTATATGAACATTTTTTCCAATTTATATGTTCCTTTCTTTACATAGGTTCATACACATATTTATAACCATCTAAATGTGCACCTTGAAATTAGCTATAGCCTAGTTAGGTGATATATATATAGTTAGGTGAAAATAGGATAACATTTTTTGGCATTTCATGAAAACAGCTTTATGCTCCTAAGTTTTTGTCTAGGACATTTTTATTGTACATTTTCTATTTTACTGGAGGGTATTGTGAATTACAATTGAAATTAAAATAAAACTATTCTCTCCTTCTCCCTCTCCCTCTCCGTCTCCCTCTCCCTCTCCCTATCCCTCTCCCTCTCCCTCTCCCTCTCCCTCTCCCTCTCCCTCTCCCTCTCCCTCTCCCTCTCCCTCTCCCTCTCCCTCTCCCTCTCCCTCTCCCTCTCCCACTCTTTCTGCCTCACCTTCCCACTTCCTCCCACCCTTTCTCCTACCTCCCTCGCTCATCCTCCTTCTCCCTCCCTCCCTCCCTTGGTACTTCTCTCCGGTTCAATGTCCTTTTCTTCAGTTTTTCGCAGATAACTCCAAAACATTATGACTACTTCTATATCAATTAGTCTAATTTTATCGGGCCGGCAATCCTACTAATATTATAAACGCGAAAGTTTGTAAGAATGTATGGATGTTTGTTACTCTTTCACGCAAAAACTCCTGAATGGATTTTGATGAAACTTTACAATAATATAGCTTACACATCAGAATAACACATAGGCTATAATTTATAAAGATATATAGTTTTCTATCATCATTATCACAATTTTTCATCACCACGCGGGCGAAACCGCGAGGCGTAGCTAGTATTATTATAATTCGAGTCAAAACCATAATAACAATAATGAAATCACAAATTATGAGATCTTACTAAGATTATCATAATGTCGTTATGTCGACAAAAAATGTGGGATGTAATTTTGGCGCATGGAATTCATTAAAAAAGAAAGCTGTGCTAAGTAGATTAATAGGACTCCGTTTCAATCGTTTCAAGATTTATCTTTATTGAAAATATTTCACATTCATTTATTATCTGCCTGGACCGAATTAAATAATAGGTAATGGTTCTTATGCCGTTTCTTATCTGGGTCTAAACCACGCTAAAATGGATGCTAATATTCAACTTAAGTTTTGGTATTCCCTGTCATGGGTCCTAAGTGGAATTTCATTATGCAGAGATCAACAGGTTTAATAAATGGTGTTATATACAGATTAGGCAAGTTTTCATATTCCATTTTTGCACTTTCAGGGCTATAATTGAGCTTGTTCGGGGCTAATTTATAAACGGTTGAAATTCGAGCAGTCTAAACTGAAAGGCGTGTAATCCATTAGTTTTAATGCCATTGTTTTGTAAAATTTGCTATTGATATTACAAAGATAATCAAATAAACACTCAATTATTACTTTTTATATAATGTCAATCTATATGTGAGCCCTCGTACGCGACAATAAATCGAATTCGCGTTTTTTATAGGTATTGGTGTAAGATCAGGCTCCGGATCGTTCAGTCCATGTCTCGAGGGTTAACATTGCTTAGTTTTCTTGTAATTCTTACTGCAGTGCTATCCCATAGAGCTGAGAGTTGGTATTTTTATCTAAGAATAAGAAGAATAAGAATAAATTTATTTTCGTAAGTAATTTTTCAAAAACATTATTCACAAAGTTTGCCTAACTAGGCCGAAGCCCGTGCCAAGGTAGACTCGACTATGTCACTAGTACGTTTTATATTGTGCGCACACTTATTAAAGTACTATTACTGAGAAAAAGAAAAAGTAAAAAATAAATGAAATATAGTAAATCTAATAACTCTAATAAATACAAAGCATAAATTTCAAGAGTTATTTTAATGATAACTAATACCTAAATTATAATCATGTTGAAAAATAAAAAAGTAATAATGAAATCAAAATATATCTAGTAAAAAAATTGCTAAAATATAAAATACAATTAAATTATAATTGCAGTGATAATCAGTAAGTAGAGAAAAATGACAGGGTAATAATTTGAAAAAAAAAATAATAAAATAAAATATCTGGTGATACCTCTTACGTGCTTAATTATTCTTTATCGGAAAAAACTTTTTGATAGTTTTAATCATTAGTACAGTAAACTTATATATTTTTTAAATTTTGTCTGATTTACACCACTAAAAAATACATATTTTGAACGAAGTTTTTCGATGCTGATTTTTTAGATGCTGATATGCCACCCTTTCTATGATCTGGCCGAATTTGAGGGCCATGATTTTTCAAATATTGTACCCATTTAAATTACTTAAAAAAGTAGAGCCTTATTGTCTTATTATTTTAATGGTCTTATATTTGTACTTTTTGTTTTGAAATGCATGGCGTAGCTTTAATTTAATCATTTAACGTTTTACTGACAATTTGAATATTACGATGAATAATTATACTACGTGTTTTTTCGTTTCAGCGCTTCGTAAGGGACAGGACCGCGCAAACGACCTCGAACTCGTAACCAATCGAGAGACCGGAGTAATCTGGTCGCAATTGGAAGTAAGGGCGTGAGTGTAAGCCCGCTAGGTAACAATCCTGGCTATCTCGCGGTTAAGGCGTTGGCCTCTTACGGGCATGTGGCGGAGCTTGACGGTGGACTGTTTTGTCCAAGTCATCTGCGCTCACTCCAGGGAGATAGAACGACTAATCGTTAACACTTCTTGAGGTGACGGGTTCGCCCGTTGTAGTTGACTACTTACAATACTAGGCTTCTATTTTGATTATTTATATTTATAGTTTGACAATCTAATAGTTAAATTCTTGACTACCTATTTATGTTCAGTAAAGAGTAGTAACTAGACTTACCTACTACCTAACTCAATTATTTTGACACATCCAAGAGCGGTTTTTAGCCAAACGGACACGACAAAAATGTAATGTAATGTAATATATAGTGGTTAACGTCAAATGAAAGGTCTGATTGAGTATATTCCGGAAATATACATTTATCTATATGGATAAATGCTTCAACCACAAATATTTCATAAACAAACCGTAATGAAAATAATTATGTTATTATATTTATTTTATTTATTTATTTATTAATTTACAATAACTTTATATATGTCATATACACACCATTAACATACTATGGTTGAGTTGGGAGAGATTGAGCACATCTATGGTTAAAATGTTTATCCGCATTTCCATTCCTCAGAGACCCGTATCTAGGGATGCTGATTTTTGTTTAATGGTATCGACGAACTGACTCTTTTGAGATTATGAACTTACGTTGCATTGCATAATTCATAAGAATATATACATATATACATACACATACATACACACATACATAAATATATATACATACATACCTACACACACACACATATATATTATATATTATATATATATATATATATATATATATATATATATGTATATATATATATATATATATATATATATATATATATATATATATATATCTATATATATATATATATATATATATATATATATTATATATATATATATATATATATATATATATATATATATATATATATATATATATATATATATATATTTATATATATATATACATGAGGAAAAGCCCAATGTTTGAATGCCCAATGTTTGAATGAGATATACTTACGGATGTGCACGACTTTCGACGGTGCAATGTATATAAGTTTAAAGGTCCTTTTGCAGTCGACTAACGATCACTATTCATCCATATATCTCATAAATAGGGCTTAACCTTATGCAACACAAAATGCCTTCAATTGAGGCATTTCAATCAAATCAAAAAATTAAACTATTGATCACTTCGGCAAAGCCGTTTTCCAAATGAAAGTGACATTACGAAATAATTCAAATTTCGAATGCTACCAACATTTAAAATATGATACAATTGGCTGAGTTTGTTATCAACGAGCCATTAAATCGAAATAAAAATAAAAAACCTCCATATGCTCAATGAAATGAAAGAAGAAACTTCAATCTTAATTTCTGGCAGAGGAGTTTATAATAAAGATTGTATAATGTTATTAAAACAGGCTAAACCTATATAAAATTGTATAATATAAAAAAATTGTAAAGAAATATTGTAGAAAACAGTATAATATTGTTATATTTGATAAGGTTTGTAAAGAAATCCGTTTATAGGATGATGTTTTTATTTAAAATAAAATTAGTAAAAGCTACTTAAAAAGTAGCGAAGGAAATCCCAGCTTGTATTGGGAAATGCTTATGTTTGAATGAGATATACTTACGGATGTGCATATATACGGATATATATATATATATATATATATATATATATATATATATATATATATATATATATAATATAATATATATATATATATATATATATAATATATATATATATATATATATATATATATATATATATACATATATATATATATATATATATATATATATATATATATATATATATATATATATATATATATATATATATATATATATATATATATATATATATATATATATATATATATATATATATATATATATATATATATATATATATATATATATATATATATATATATATATATATATATATATATATATATATATATATATATATATATATATATATATATATATATATATATATATATATATATATATATACATTGGCAAATAATACACGAGATTTGATATTAGTTAGTAATACATAATTTAATAAAAAATAAAAAAAATATTAGCGAGAGCATTTGAGACTCAGCATACAATGGACGCCTTTCAAGCAGGTACTTTTTTAGAAGTATTTTGAATGAATTTAAGTTGTTTGCATTCTTATAACTCTCATTTAAATTATTATAAAATCTCGGCGCAAGGAAGTAAAAATTGGGCAAATGAAGACTTTACAATCGGAATATTATAATTTGACCCAGTAGCTTGCCTTGTGTTTTTAATTTGTTGGGTTCTTGTCTGTTGATCCCTTATTCTGTGAAACTGAATTAGTAACTGTTTTATGAATAATTGCCTTCCATCAAGTACTCTATATTCTGTATAGAGTTTTGCTGAGGGGTATCTAGGGGTTTTTTTTATTGATGACCTTCAGAATCCGCTTTTGCGCATTGATCTATAATAGTTCACATTCTGTAACTGCAGTCGTGTTTTTTATCCCTTTTATTATATTTACTTGTTAATTCACAATCACTTACAATCACACCTACAATAACACAAATCCGAAAATCAATCTCAGTTAATCCAATCATTAATTTCACTTTCAGGTTACGATAATGCGGTTTGTGAGAAGACAAGATTAGAGGAAGGTGGTGGCTTCCTCGTGACTTCATACTTAGACAGTACTTTGACCCGTCCATTTATTTGCAGTACATATTATCGAAATTACTTTCTATTTGCGTGCGGCAAATACTAGTTTTACTTTCGGTCCGTCTCTCCAAGGCACAAGTACGAGTATATTAAACACGCGTTCTTGACCAATGTTTGAGATCGCTCGCAGGTTCAACACATTGATCGAAGAATAACAAAGATGCGCCTTGTCGTGCACGAACAATACAATTGATATATGTATGCACAAGCACTCGCTTCTAACATGACAGCATGTAGTAATACTTACAGTTATAGTTAGACACATAAATCATGTTGAAACTACAGTATACTGTAAAGAAATTAAATTTGTCATGCACAATACAGGCCATTGTGTTGATGAAATAAAGCACGGAACGCTGTTTTTCAGCCATTCTTGGTTGACGCGTGCTTTGTGCGATGGCGCTGAGTCCTGTTGGAATAACCGGAGACTTAAATATAAATATCATAAATGAAATTAACCGCAGACTTAAATATAAATATCATAAATGAAAAACACCGGCAAGCAGATGACTATCAGGACATGATGGCTCACCATGTTCTCTACTCTGCTATTGATAAGCCAACCAGAATTGATGGGTGCCATATTAGCTGTATTGACCATTTCATGGTAAAGTCGAAACTTCAGGTGAAATCTTTTATTTATGAAGCATGTATTACTGACCACTTTGCCATTGGTATATGTATATCTAAAAACATGAATAAAACTACAAAGAAAAAAATTATTAAAAAAATAACTAATAAAGAACTCTTTTTAGAAACAATTAAAGCTATGGATTGGAATTCAGTTCTTCAAAATTGCAATACTAACTTAGCAGCTGAACTTTTCCTGAATAACATTACCCTTGCCATTAAACTTGCGTCTACAGAAAAAAATATAAAAATTAGTAGATCAAAAATTAAAATCAAACCCTGGATAACGGATAGACTATTGTCATGTCTTAGGAAACGTGATAAAATTCATAAAATGGTAAGATGCAATCCTAATGACATACAACTCCTAACTTATTATAAAAAATACCGTCATATATGTAAAAGGCTCACTGAAAAGACAAAGGAAAATTACTACAAAGAAAAACTGAAGGAAGTAAATGGAGATTCAAAAAATAATTACGCCTTTATTTTGATCCCACGGTCCATGAATACGAGCAGAGAGCGGCCATCAGCCGTTACGGCGGACCACACCATCATTGCCCACACCATTGGCAACGCTTGCTTTCTGGTGTTCATTCGAAGGTGTATATTTTCAGCTGACTTCTTTGGCACATAAACGCGATCATTCTGTTCATTAACATACTGTTCAATTAAGAATGGTGACTCGTTGTAAAAAAACAAATTTTACAACTCACCACTTTCGGCCAAACGAAGCAACTCTTTGGCTCTGTCTAGTCTAACTTTTTCTTGACCTGGTGTAATTTCATGCGCTTTTTGAAACTTTAACGGCTTTAGATGGAGCTCATGTTCCGATGCTGGAGGGAATTGTAGCAAAGTTGACTGATAACCGTCCACAACGACTGTCTGGTGTCGGTCCTTTAGGTACGAGGTCAGCCACCAGTGCTATTATTGTTTTGTTGTAAACTGTTATCATATAGTCTATGTTTTTGTAAATTGGTAAGTTTAAAACTATATATTGTATATCATCTCTTGTCTAAATTGAGTAACTAATTTAAGATTAATTACTGTCATTCCTACACAATTGTATGGTTGTATTGGAAATAAATACCTTTTACTTTACTTTACTTTATTAGTCAGCGGATACCTAGATGTGCCTAGACTTAGTTTTTATGATCTATACGATTGAAAGCTCTCGAAAAATCAGTTTTGGCATTTAAACCGGGTTGCGCTCATGTTTTCGCTGATATATCTGCAAATTTCGGCGTGATTAGATTTTATATTAAGTTTGATAAAAATTAAAAATACTAGACCTTTCCTGCTATTGGGACTGGAAATAATATAAGGAACATCTTATCTTGTATTTTTCTCCACATCAATGTTAAAGCAGCCGAAAAGTCATGCGAGTGTTGTCATAAACAATCAGATTATTAATAGCTTAATAGACTTAACATTTTTGGATACTTTCACAAGGTTAATACTACGCGCGAATGTGGGCTAGTTCCGAAATTGTAGGATCTTGTTTGAAAGTGCAGTAATCCACCGACTGAATGTTACATATAAATCAGTGGCCGGCAACCAAATTTAACATGAGAGTTACTTGTTGATGTTGTTATTTACATCAGATCGAAAGGGTGGGAATGGTAATGCCTCGCTAATTGTGTGGATAAGTAGGTGGAGACTCTGATAAATTTTAGCTCGAATGGTGCATAAAAGGTGAGAAAAATTACCCACTTATTTGAATTTAGGGTGATTATTATAGTTGTCATCCCTGGGTCCAGGAGGTCCCGGATTACCTACTATTCCCTCCGTAGAAAACTAATAATTTTTCATTAATTTTAACTAATGAACCTCCCCTAACACATTACCACCTGCCATATAAAGAAAATCGCTTGTGTCACCCCAAGACGCCCTCGGTGTTGTGCCCCCCAGCCCCCTTAACACCAAACAAACACCCCGCTTCCCCCAAACCCCTAACTATCCCCCAAATACCCCCCAACCCCCTTCAAAACCCTTTTGCATCCTAAGTACTTAGGTATCTATTAACCCTCCAACCGCAGGAGACGCTTACTGAGCGTTCAGCTTTTTCCATACGATTCTCCACGCTATTATCGCGTTGCATATTTTTTCTGTATTTCCGCTATTTCCTCGTTGAATCTTTTACTGTTGCTCTGTAACATCGAGAGTCGCATTTTCTACGTTCTCGAGTCACAGGTTCTGACAATCGCAAGTGGTTGCAGGGTTAAAGCACTCTAGATAAGGCGGCATAGAAACCCATGGAAAAGTAGAATATCGGAAGAAGAAGAATGTTTTCGTCCGGAACTTTATACATCCTGAGTACTTGGTCTATTTTCTTCGAAGTTGAAGCATCTTAAATGAGGCGGGTTAGGAACTCACAGAAGTAGAAGAATATCGACAGAAGAAGAATATTTTCGACCCCCTTTCCACCTCTTGCTCTGTTATTGATTGATTACGACAGCAAATCTAGCACTTTTATGCTATTTTTGTAGTATTTCCGTGGTATTAAAATTGATATTTTCTAATATGGTTCGTTTCTCATTATTATTTGATTAAAATGCATGTTGTTTTTTTGGGTCTCTTGTATTAGGAGATACTGCAACCAAATAAACAATCTGGTCAGACCCTACGATGCATCTGTGTACCGAAATTCTCTAAGTCTCTAAGTCCAAGTCTCTAAGTCCAATATTTCGAGATTGAAATATGACCGATTTCAACCACAATCTTTTTAAGTCTTGCCATGGCCAAATGATGCCTGTAGGCCAAATTTCAGCTCAATCGGATGAAGCGTTTGGGCGCTATCGTGGATGCATAAATACAGACACACAGAAGTGCGTTCACAATAATTTCCATTGACAGGAATGTAAAATTCAATAACTTGTAATTGTAACGTAATGTAAATTTGTGAATGTAAATATGTAGTTTTGTAAAAATATTTGTATGCATAACATTAATTAATAAATTAATATTTTGGTGACTGGATAGGGATAGATTTTTTTAGCCTATGATTTTCTTGATATATTATTAAACTCGCGCAGAAAAGACGACCTTATGATAGTAGTTACAACTGCTCGGATGATGGATGTATTGGCTTTTGTCTCCATCCACCTTGTTGGAGTAAGAAAACTAATGAACCTTCCTGAGAGACTAAAAAAAATGAAAAATACGAAAAACATCATTATGTTGACTTTATATATCGAATTTTATAAATGGACAGGGTCGACAGAACAAGAAACTATCTACATCAAAGCATTAAGCCTTATACCAGCTAGGTAGATGTGGTGTATCTGGATTTCAAAAAGGCTTTCGACAGAGTGGACAATGATGTCTTACTCAAAGTACTCGCTGCTACGGGTTTCTCGAGTAATCTGCTGAGTTTTTTTGCTGATTACTTGAAAGATAGGCAGCAGTATGTGGAACTTGGACTTTTTGATTCTAAGGTGTACCACACCTGCTCTGGCGTGAGTCAGGGGTCAAACCTCGGGCCTTTGCTGTTCAATATTTTTGTTACCGATCTAAGTAAAGTAATCGTGTCAGCAAAATGTTCAATGTTTGCCGACGATATTAAACTGTACATGTCCACTAGAACCGCTGAGGCCTTCAAGCTTTTCCAGCGTGATATTGATACCGTCTGGTCTTGGAGCCAGAATAAAAATCTCTCATTCAATATATCCAAATGTTTAGTCATGACATATACTAGATCGACCGCACCTCTGATGTATGATTACTCCATCACTGATGAGGTGCTAACTAGGGTTGAGAAGGTAAAGGATCTAGGTATTCTCTTTGATTCTCAGCTTACGTTCAAAGAGCACATTGCTGATTTGTAAAGTCCTCCTTTAAGCTACTAGGGTTTGTTATTCGCAAACTAAAGCATTTTCACAATGTACGGGTTATGCATACATTGTATAATTCAATTGTGAGAAGTAGATTGGAAACGAATGCAGTAATATGGAATCCACATCAGGATCATTATATCACTATGTTGGAAAAAAATCAAAAATGTTTCTTACGCTTTATATATTTCAAGCAATACGGATATTATCCGTACTTATACCCTACTAGTTTTCTACTAGGCATGGTGGGCTATAACTCTCTTAAGTTGCATAGAGAAATGCTCGCCATGGCCTACGTTTTCAAGCTGATCCGGGGAAGAGTTGATAATCCTAGCATGCTAGCGAAGGTTTGTCTCTTTGTTCCGGACGATTATAATCATGCTCGCACTCATAATCTATTTGCGGAACCGTCCTCGCGCACCAACCTAAGTCGATGGAGTCTGCTTACCGGAGCTTTGCGGCACATGAATGCGCTATATTCGACAGCGTCAGACCTTGATATTTTTACAGCGAGCCCGCATCTCTTCAAGGTGTGGGCATTGCGCTACCTGTTTATGTCAGAATAAGATAAATTGTTTTCACTCTTTATGTACTGTAAGTTTGTAAGTTTTTCTATTCCTAATGCCTGTATTTGTATTTAATGTTTATTTAAACATGTTGTGTATATACGTGTAAGAATTCTATTATTTTTTTATATTTGCAGTCGGATTTGCAAAGTAAGTCGGAAAATAAGCGGTCGAACGAAAACGTTTCTAACTAACGCTGCCTTAACGATGGGAGATATAAGATTAAGTTCTAGAGAATAGTTGTAGAGCTTGATAATGCCTACAAAAATGTCAGCGACAGCATATATCTAACTTTTATATTTAAGTCACAAAAAGTAGTATTTTATATGAAAAAAATAATTTTAATCGTTAGGACATGTTTATTGGTCATATTATCATCAATTATGAATTCTTATCAATATTAGTAAATGTATCGTCTCAAGCGTTTAAAACAAAAGACTTTTCCCTTTTACTGCATATAATTTCCCTTTTACTGCATAAATAGTTAAAGAGATAATACGCTCACAAATAAGACACTCACAATACATATGCAGTAAAAATATAACCCTTCTTTTGGCAGTGAGGAAATAAATCATAGCACTCAGTACTAACCGAACCACACTCATAATTTCATCACAGGTACAAAGTTTTACCGCCCAACGAAGTGGGCACGGGTCAGCTAGTGTTGCATATCAACGGATTGGTATAAACTGTTATGTTGATTTGCTTATGAAATAAATAAATACAATCTTATGCGTTTTGGTGTCATTTAAAACAAGTCTCTAACAGTTGATATATCCAATAACGACAACCATTTTCTAATTCCAACATTTGTACAAAAATCCTTTTACAAGTAATAAAACCACTTTGTGGGCGTCGTCGCGTCGAGACAGTCATTCATGGAATTCTTAGTTTGTGTGTCAAGGCACCAAATTCTCTGTTGTATCTGGTTTTCCGTTGCGGATGCGGGTCACTAGAATAACCATTTGTGATGTTAATTCTGATGGTTCGATGACGGCTTTTGATTTCTCATAACTACTCGTATAATGGCCAAAAGGCGCGATTTCCGTTACATGACAAGCGGCCGTAAACATTAAGAAAAATCGCATAATATTAAAATAACACGTGTATGTGTATGCATAGAGATAACAGAGTTCGATATTAATCAAATAAAATCCAAGAGTCAATGAAGAGTTCTAGAAGGAAATGAAAGGAATACAATTTTTGATTTTGGGATTTTGTTTGGACTTATAAGGAGGTAAACATACTAAACGTCTCAAATTTTAGGTGAAAGGGAGGGGGAGGGGGGGGGGGGGGCGACAAAAGGCACCTAAAAATTAGTTTTTTAGTTTTTTCGTTAATACATCGGAAACTAGGTATCCTAGTCGTAATTTAAGCTCTACAAAATTAAAGCTGATAAAATATACCACAAGATTGATTTTATTTATTTTTCCGCTAGCCTGCATAGTTTCCGAGATATCCGCGCTTAAAATTCGCTAATTTTGAAAAAAAAAACAAAATGTTGGACGTTTTTTGCTTTATGTTACTAGTTAACTCTTCGGTCTTTTATTCTACGAAAAACTCGTGAAAAAAGAAGTTGTAGAAAATTATTTTGTTTCAACAATTCATAATATTTTACTACTTTATCTTCAACTGTTCAAAAGTTAAAGACATTTTAACTTTACATGTAAATTCCGAGATTTTGGAGAAAAAAAATACTTTCGTATTTTTCATAAATCGACTGCTCTAACTATATACATTCGAATATACACGTATTTATAAGTATAAATAGGATTATACTACATATATATGTATATAGGCAGCAAATAAACTAATATTTTATTATTTTACTATCTTATCATCAACCGTTCAAAAGTTGGAGCAATTTTAACTTCAAATTCGGGATTTTCCAAAAAAAAAAAAAAAAAACTTACGTGTACATTAACAAATGTTTACATCAAAAGTCGGTTGATTAACATGCTGATGGTGACACTACATGCAGATGGAGTCAGAACCATTCAAGCACAGAATGATGCGGACGTCCTCATTGCACACCCAGCTGTGGAGTCGTCAATACCACCACTGTTGCTGCTGTTGTTGAGGATGCCGATCTTATAATCTTGTTGATGGTCAAAAAACCTGGTGACTAGGACATAATTTTCATCAAGCTTGGACGTGGAAACATAAAACCTTCGTTAATTTTTACGAGCAGCTTCAGATCCAGGGGCTCCGAGACAAACTATTTTTACACGTCTTCATTGGGGGCCATACCATATCAGCAGCCTTGCGAAAGAGTACCTACTCTGGAATAGTGATGGGCGTGATTCTCAATTTTAAATCACGCAACAATCACGTTACTGGTATTTTTTCACGCGTGATAATAACTGCTACTCGTGATTTTCGTGATTGTACTGAAATGTACTGTGAAACGTTAAGTAACAAAGTTTCGTCAATGTGATAACTGATAACAGAAACACGCATTATATTTGCTTAATATTTATTAGTAATTAGAAGAATTAGCGTTCAGAAAGATTATCTCTCTTGCTCTTTTGGTGCTAAGCCGAGTTCGTCTTTCTGAAATAATGTTATTTTATTGCTTTAACAAATCATGAGCAAACTCATTTACACGAACGATTACGACACGAGCGATAACAGTGTCCAAATTCATGCGACAACAGTGTCCAAATTCACGTTACGTACGAAATGAACGCGCCACTCATCAGTCATCGTCCAGCCGGCGCGGGCGTTCGCCCAGAACGAACGGCAAATCACTGATCCACTGATCGCCGATCACATCAAGAATGAACGAAACCAAATGAACGGTTCAATTAGGCGCTCACCGATCATCGTTCAGTGGCGCGCCGCGCGGTCGTTCGACGGCGTTCAGTGAGAACGGCCAATCACTGATCATATAATCACGCGTGATCGGTCGCGTCGTAGCGGCGCCGAGTGATGGCAACGCGGTGCTGTTCGTAGCCGTGATTCAAATAGCATGTTCTTTCAAATTCTCGTAACGCGTTCTTCGTGATTGCAAATATCACACGTTATTGTTATTGCTATTCGTGATCACACCCATCACTACTCTGGAATTTATCAAACTGTATTTGAAATCGCCAGACGTCCAAGGATATGCTGCAGTTTTCGGAAGACCTTTCCTCGAACAATAATGATATCGAGGAAGCTGGAGAACAGTGTATTTTAATGTGGTACGGTTCCTCTTGCCTAATGAAAAATCTCTAAATGCTTACTGTTACCATTCCTTTGTTAAATCGATAGCCAATATCAAATCGCACATCTCATGCCTCCGATCACCTGTGGGGGTAGCGAAACAATATTCTCTGAGGACATATCACTAAGTCCAGATGTGGTTTGGACATAAGCTGCCTCTTTAAGGATGATTCATGCTACACCGGGCCGGGGCCGGGCCGGGCCCCGGCCGGGACACGGTCAGATATCTATAGTATACTTTTGTATGAAGCAATTCATGCTTGGCCGTGCTCCGGCCGTGACCGGCCGTGCCACGACCGGAGCACGGCGTCGAAATGGCGCTGGATATTGTTTTCCCGGCTCCGGTCTGCTAATCGTTCAATGGGAGAGATAGGCTTCACAAATCTTGAATTTTGTTTGGTTAAATCACGTTTTATTTTTCCAAGAAATATACTAAAGTATTTTTTAGACATCTTAAAATAACCGAAAAATTTGCTATCATCGTCTATTAATTCCTTGTAGAGCGTGGCGAATTCTCCCTCCGATTGTCGTTTTCTCCAGGCTGGATGTACACTCCATCTTCTTTTATTAGATTCAGTTCGTGTTTCCATTACTTCGTCTTCAATGGCAATTGCAATAGCTGCCAACTCATGTTGTGAAAATTGCATTAATAACACACTTATCAATCAAGCGAAAATAGAAATTAAAAAATATTATTATCGCCAAAATAGATGGACACAACACTAGTTATCGCGGACACGGCCGTGGGATAAATAAACTCGGAAACAGCCCGGTCACGCCCGGTGTAGCATGAATGACTGGCCCGGCCGGAGCACGTTGGAAACGACTCGGCCGGGGCCCGGCCCGGCCCCGGCCCGGTGTAGCATGAATCATCCTTTATATGTATGGGTGGGAGCTAACCATCAACAATTTGCTAACCTTGGTGCACAGTGAGCAGCAGGCTGCCTCAGAAGAAATATTAAACTTGAATTTTGGACGGTGCATAAAGCCTAATCTAACCAACCGCGGATGCTGAAAGGAATTTCCCAAGTGTTCCCCTATCTGCCAAGCTATCAGGGGAACTGTCTTAATAGGAGCCTCATTTTGGGACAATAAGGATAATGAACTCGACATAGAACCTCTGCCTCTGCTCCTTATTTGATTGATCACTTTCTCAACGGACGAAGAATATAACAAAGCAGAATACATCCCAGGGACAAGTTACTGTGACAACCCAGCCAGAACCCTTCCGCCCCAAGGGTTCCAGGAAGTGATAGTAATTATTACTATATAATTGTACTATATGGTGTTAACGTAATATTAAACAAATGTAACATCGTTTAACAAAAACATTTATGGGTTATGGAGCACGATTGCGTTTCTCTTGAACTAAAATCGGAAATTAGTTCATATGAACGAGATAGAGCAGATCGTCAGAGCGGAATGTAAAATGAACGGTTGACACTTTTCCGAACTTGAGCTACCCACTGAAGATAAAGCAGCTAAATCTAGCACCGCACGAAATGTGTTCAAACTTATTCGGGCGTCTATAACTTCGACGGGTGGTTTTGGTGCGGGAAAATCGATGATAGTTCATTTTATATTCTGTTCTAACGGATCGCTCTATGTCGTAAGGTTTAACTAAGTTCTAATTTTAGTTCACCAAGAAACGCAATCGGGCTTAATCTATACTAATATTATAAAGAGGTAAAGTTTGTGAGGTTGTAGGAAGTAATCTCTGGATCTACTAAACCGATTTTGAAAATTCTTTTACCAATAGAAAGCCACGTTATTTGTGAGTGTCATAGGCTGTATATTAATCCGAAAAATGAAAAGACTTTTTCGTGGTAGTCGGATTTGCAAAGTAAGTCGAAGGAAAAACGGTCGAATAAAAACGTTTCTTACGAACGCTGCCTTAACGATGAGAGATATATGATTGAGTTCTAGAGAAAAGTTGTAGAGCTTGGTAATGCCTACAAAAAGTCAGCGACAGCATATATCTAAATTTTATATTTAAGTCACAAAAAGTAGTTTTTTATATTAAAAAAAAAAACAAATGGGTAGGTCATGTTTATTGGTCATATTATCAACAGTTATGAATTCATATCAAAATAAGTAAATTTATCGTCTCAAGTATTTAAAACAAAAGACTTTTCCCTTTTACTGCATAAATGGTTAAAGAGATAAGACACTCACAAATAAGACACTCACAAGAAGATACTCACACATTGTAACGGTAATATAGTCAAATTGGCATGCAAATATATACATACATATGCAATAACAATATAACCCTTCTTTTGGCGGTCAGGAAATAAATCATAGCACTCAGTACTAACCGAACCACACTCATAATTTCATCACAATTAAAAAGTTTTACCGCTTAACGAAGTGGGCACGGGTTAGCTAGTGTGTTAATATAAAGAAGTTATGTACAAATGGTTTTTGACTCTGGAATCACACTACCTCAATGCCTTTGAGGAGCGATATATATTAACCGTATATTACAACTATATGTATTGTATTGAATACATCCTACAAAACAATAAAGACTCCTACAAAATAATAACGATTCATCGACCCTCGATAAATTGTCAATTTTGAGTATTACCAAAAAAAAAAGACAAATATAGTAACTGTATTTCTGTAGAGGTGGAGCTCTCAAAGTGCTTCTAATAGATTCAAGGGATCAAAACAATTAAAACGAAAGGCATTTTTTTCTGCAAAATCACGGAATTTACATTTAAAGTTAAATTTGCTTGAACTTTTGAACAGTAGAAAAAAATAGCAAAATACAATGTATTCTTGAATACAATTTAATCTTCTACATTCTACTTCTATCTTCACGACTTTTTTGTAGAACGAAGGGTCGAAGAGTTACATACTTAAATAAAGCAAAAAAGGTTGCAATTTGACTTTTCATTTCGGCATTTTGTTTTTTTCATAATTGGCGAATTTGGAGCACAGATATAACGGAAACTATGCGAGATAGCGCTTTGAACTCCTGTCATGACCAAATGATGCCTGCATGCCGAATTTTAGCTCAATCGGATTAAGCGTTTGGGCGCTATCGTGGAGAAATACACACAGGCACAAAGCCACACAGCCAGAAACAATGACAGACTTTCATCAGGAAATGGTCTTAATCATCTCAGGGGTTTTAAAATGAATATTTCCGTCTTCATCTCGAAATAATAATTTAGCTCTTTCACAATACTTTTCCTCCTCGTCCGTTGTACTGCGTACTACTGCGACAGGAAAATAAAAAGTGATCATCTGGTTTTCTTGGACTAAGATCATAGTTTTCGTTTTGACCTATGACTAAGGTCATAGGTCATCATACATTCAGCGATCGGCACCGAAGAAAACCTGGCTAAATAACATCAAAGACGACCTTAAGAATCAACGATTATCGGCTAGGGATGCTCGAGACGTGGCAAAAAATCATCAAGAATGGAAGCGAATCGTGAATAAAGTACGAGATCCAGCGGCACCGACAGCAGCGTATTGGCTGCGAGGGCGACCTTCTCCCCAATCGCCGGCTACGGAATAAATAAAAAATAAATAATAAGGTTATAGTATCCGACAAATATATATGTATTTTCTGCAAAATCACGGCCTTTGCAATATTATCGCTTATTGTTGTTCAACATGTGTTTTTGTATGTATTGTATTTACGTTGATATTTTTTTGATGTCGTGTGATTTTTATTTGACAACATAGAATTTGATATTTTTTTTACGAATCATAAAGATTTAAATAATATGTTACCACGATTATTATGGCATATATTGCTTAAGTCTTGTTTTTTTTATTTCGTCAATACGCTTAGACAATATGCAAACAAGTGACTTTTATTTTAAGAAATCAAAAGAAATTTAGTTTTTATATTTTTAGAACTTAATAACAGATTAATTTATTTTTATTTATTATTAAGTAATTCAAAAATAATACAATTTTATCTTAGGAACTATGCACAGAAATATTATAAACATTGAATAAAAAGCAGAAAATTAATACATTGTATAGTCCAGTGTTAACGCCACCTAACTAGGCCGGGACCTGTTCTAAGGTGAACGTTTTATTTTGTCCGTGTTCTCTTACTCTAATCTTGCTCAATACTGTGATTATAACAAAAACAATATTAAAATATGTTTGTAACAAAAAAAAATTAATAATGTAATATTAAAATAATTATTTGATCACAAAAGAATAAACATGCAACAACTACGTTAAAAGCTACTAAATACTTACAATTAGGAGTACAAAATGTAACTAAGAGAACAACATGTAACTAAGATAAAGAATTTAAAAAATAAAACTATTTCCTAAATAAATAAGTTTTTTTTTTAAAAGAAGAATATAACATTACAAATATTATATTAAAAACAGTAATATTAAATACAATAATAAAAAGTAGATTAAATATGATATACAATATAATATAACATAAAATTCTAAATATTAATGTGTTCGAATTAGTATATTAATATATAATGTCCAATATTTTTTTTTGTCGTTCCTCTTTAACAAGCCAATTTGTAAGCAGCCATTTAAAGTGGGTCTTATTTTGCGGCAATTTTATATCACCAGGAAGAGGATTAAAAAACCTTGGGGCTATGAATGTATAGGAGCGCTGACCAATGTACCTGTGTGTCTGTGTCTGCTAGTATTTATTTTTATATCGTTCCAAGTTGTTATATGTTTTGTATTTTTATATTTTTATTATCCTCATTATATTCATTATCCCTTCTTTTTGAACTCCCTTCGTTTGATCTGGTTTACTAACATTAACGAAAGTTGACGCGTAGCCAATAATTTTCAAAATGTGAATATTATTTATTTATTATTTAATCGTCACTATCAAAAACTATTTTATTTTGCAAAAATTTAAAAACGACTAGATGACCCGGTGAACTTTGTACCACCTAAAATTTATTTGATTGTAACTCTTTATAAGCAATTATTAATCCTAATCAACCTTCCAAATCCAATTCATGGAAATCTATAATATGGCCGAATCATGTACGGTTTGACTTTCGTTTGGTGATTAAATGAAAGTCGTTTGTAATGAAAATAAATTCAATGTATTTAATTTACATGATGAAATATAAATGCTTTTTCGACTTTTTCGACTTTTTGGGCTTTTTCGACTTTTCCGACTTTTTAACTTTTTGAAATTTTACACAATCGCATGGAATGAATAACAGTTATGGATGGCGCAGCTGTCAAACAATAGGATCGCCGCGAACGCCATCTGTTGAAAGTGGCCTATTTCCCAAAATTACTAATTTCGATTTCTTCTTTTTTCAGTTGTTTCTTTGAGTTTTTCCCAAATATTATTTTTTGTAAACCACCCCTGAATCAAGCCAAACAAAATAAAAGAAAAATGATTCAAATCGGTCGAGTCATTTCCGAGATCTTGCGAGACGAACGCACGGCTATTCATTTTGATATATAAGAAGATAACCAACGGTGAAGCATTAACTGATTGTACCTTCGTAGTTATTTTTGTTTAGCGCCTCCCAACTGGAATATACCCGTTGCAGGGCTAGTGTTTCCGAAGGATTTTATATAAATCATATCCTCATCTAACTATTTCAATTTATGCAAGAAATTTCATATCCTCCCCTTGATTAAGCGGCGTGAAACCGCGGACTTAACCTTTTTGCTAAAAATTACCTCCAATAATATTAACTGTCCTGACTTACTAAATAAAATTAATCTCCGTGTTCCTTCCAAACTCAATAGATTTAACCCTGCTCTTCATGTTCCTCATGCTGGTACCAACTATAGGCAAAATGCATTTCTGTGGCGAACAAGTGACAATTTCAATGACATGATTAAACGCTTTGACTTTGATCTATTCTGTACGAGTGTTAACTCAGCTAGGCAGCGGCTGAACAGTGAATTTTTTAGCATTAATTGTTGAATAATTTTTGATGCATTCTTAATCGATAGCTTTAATTGAAAGATCACATATGTTTCTACAACGTTATTTAAACGTAAAAACCTTTAATTGGCTCTCTGCTATGTTACTCCAGCATTGTTAAATTATAATTAGCTGTTGGTTTTCCTGAAAATAAATAAATAAATAAATAAATAAATAAATAAATTCAGCACAGTATCTAAAATACAGGTAAATATAATCTAAATGTCCCAACTTCTTAGGAAGCATGTCAAAATATTTTAATTTTAAAGTATTCAGGATGACGTCAATACCCACTACTCGTACCTAGTAAGAAGCAGTTATGTAGTATGCAACAATAATGTAACTAACCTGTCTAATACATAATGACGTAAATTATATTGATGGCAAATAGCGAGCAAAAAGTATGTCGACTTGATTAAAATCAGTGACGCGTTGTATTTTAGCTAGATGTTAACAACGTTGTTATGAATATGGAGTTAATGGGGTTTCATCATCACATGCGCCTCGTTGTCGAATAGTTGTTAATTTAGGTGTATAAGTACAAAACATACAATTGGGGCATTAGGTCAATCCTATGACCGAATTATATGTTCCGTTGCGATGACTGGATATTTAACGATGGGTCGTTCCGAGTACACCCGGATCCAGAGCACCACCAGAAGACCTTCGCTTCCTCTTCCAAAATTATACTGTCCCCATCCGATTGCCTTTTTACTTTAATTGTCTCGTCATCGTTTGGTCACTAATACTATTGATTATATATGGCATTAGATTGCTCAACGCCAGAGTACGATTTGGCAACTCTTCTGCGCTGGCAAAATGCGAGTGGCGCTGATAGCATTGACAGCAAAGATAATGAATTGTTTTTTTTATAAAGAACTAATTGATCCTACAAGGCAAAATATGAGTTTGGTACGCGATAGATTCAAACTAAATCACCGCTGAATTACGGCAGATAGAGGTCGCGTAAGTGACTTCGGTCTTGTACCCAGTCAGGAGGAGGGAGGTATCCTGAAGGTTAATTCCAGACGGAGATATCCTAGCAAAACTAGTAGCAGGGGGTGAGGTAGCTCCACTGTGTTACCTTCCTAGTGCCTCGCCGTAAGGCGTCGGACTCTGTCAAGTTCGTGGCTTTGCTGGACGGTAGGTTTGTGCAGTCCCAAAGTCTTCTACGCTCATCCCACGGCTGAAAGAACGATCATATATCGTTATACCAGCCTGGGATGACGGGTTCGCCCGTTGTAGTCGACACCGCCCTACTGGTTGATTATACAATAACTTAAACAATCATAACAATTCTTCTTCTTCTCGAAGTGCCTCTCTATTACTGGAGGTTGGCCGTTAGCTCTGAATACTTTTGTCGGTCTTGCGCCACCGGAAAAGCTGTTTCGTACTAGTGATCCCGGTCCAGTTTTCCACCCGGGGATTCTTAGCACCCCTGACCCATTAAAGGTCCGCCGGGCACTCGGGGTCATGGCTATTTTTGACTTTTCCATTGCTAACCACTAGGGATATATAGTGCAGTGGTCTCCCGTTGCCTTCTGCACCTGACATTTTAGGTCTATTTAGGACCTTAGGTCGCTGAAACCTCTTCAACCGGTTGCCCAGTTGGGAATGGTTATACCGCCATTGACTCGGTCTTTTGCTATATACTTTTGCTTCCCATTATAATTAGACCGATATGCAAACGGCGATCGAGTACATTCGGGACGCGTCCTGTGTCAACCGCAGGTAAATCTAGACTGCATAATTGCACTTTATTCAATACATTTAATAATGTTCAGGAAGTTTTAGCGATTAGTCGTTCTATCTCCCGTGAAGTGAACACAGAAGACTTGGCAAAACAGTCCACCGTCAAGCTCCGCCACATGCCCATAAGAGGCGAACGCCTTAACCGCGAGATAACTAGGTGTGTTACCCAGCGGGCTTACACTCACACCCTTACTTCCAATTGCGACCAGATTACTCCGGTCTCTCGAATGGTTACGAGTTTGAGCTCGCTTGCACGGTCCTCTCCCTTACTAAGCTGTGAAACGGTGTATACACGGCATTCTTTGCCCGGCTGTTCACCCAGGATCGGGTAGCCGATGGTCGTTTCAAGATCAGTCGCCGTAAGGTCCGCAACCACCCCCGCTCTATAGGAAACAGTACTACTTACAGACTCCCCCGACTGTTAGAGTTAATGGGCCCTTGCTGAGTTGGCCACGAAGACCCATTCTGTTCAGGGATGGTCACACTCACGGGTCAACACCTATTCGACGACCTACACGCATGACGTGCGAGCCCGGGTAGGACTCTGGCCGTATGGTCAGTTTCCCCTGGGAATCAAACTTCTGGCGCTCCTGGACGGTCTGCGCACCGTGAGGCGTAAGCCAATCGACTGTGCACTCTGATTAAACAGTCGGGGGAGTCTGGAATCAGTACTGTTTTCTAGAGAGCGGGGGTGGTTGCGGACCTTACGGCGACTGCTCTTGAAACGACCATCGGCCCTCCGATCCTGGGTGAACAGCCGGGCAAAAGGACGCTGTGGTCCGCGATAGATTCGGTATACACCGTTTCACCGCTTCGTAAGGGAGAGGACCGCGCAAGCGACCTCGAACTCGTAACCAATCGAGAGACCGGAGTAATCTGGTCACAATCGGAAGTAAGGGCGCGAGTGTTTGCCCGCCAGGTAACATTACTGGCTATCTCGCGGTTAAGGCGTTGGTCTCTGACGGGTTGTGGCGTAGCTAGACGGTGGAATGTTTTGTCCCAAGTCTTCTACGCTCACTGCAGGGAGATAGAACGACTAATCGCTAAAACTTCCTGTGGTGACGGGCTCGCCCGCTGTAGTCGACAACCCAAGTTGTTAGAGTGCGCAGTCGATTGGCTTACGCCGCACGGTGCGCAGACCGACCAGGAGCGCCAGAAGGTTGATTCCTAAGGGAAACTAGCCCTAAGGTCAGAGTCCTGCCCGGGCTCGCACTTCATGTGTGGAGGCCGCCGAATGGGTGTTAACCGGTGAGTGTTACCAACCCTGAATAGAATGGGTCTTCGTGGCCAACAAGAGCCCATTAGCTCCCTCCCACAGAAAGTGAGTGTATTTAATAATTATTGCAGGTTTTTAAAATATTCGGTCCTTACCTATGGAAGTTTCTATACTATAAAGGAAATTTAAGGCCAAAAACTTTGTATGAAAACTATATATTTAACTAGCTGCGCCCCGCGGTTTCACCCGCGTGGTGATGGAAAATTGTGATAATGATGATATAAAACCATATATCTTTATAAATTATAGCCTATGTGTTATTCTGATGCGTAAGCTATATTATTGTAAAGTTTCATCAAAATCCATTCGGTAGTTTTTGCGTGCAAGAGTAACAAACATCCATAGATACATACAAACTTTCGCGTTTATAATATTAGTAGGATAGTAGTATAGAATTTAAATTTCGAATGTCAATTTCTTAGATTTTTTTCCTACTTACTTGACAGTTATCGTTATATTTTAGATAATTCACACTATATCTTTATAAATTATAGCCTATGTGTTATTATGATGTGTAAGCTATATTATTGAAAAGTTTCATCAAAATCCATTCAGTAGTTTTTGCGTGAAAGAGTAACAAACATCCATACATACATACAAACTTTCGCGTTTATAATATTAGTAGGATTATTAGAAATATTGATCCCTATTATCTATGCAGATTTCCTCCGCTGTAAAACTTTCGTGGACAGGAAGCAATGAATGCTTTGAAGGCGTTTTTCACTGACTCTTTAAAGTTGATTTTATTACCTAGTAAAAATGTATCCCATGGACAGCACGCCGCACCAACAAATCTGTCCTGGAAGAACTCGGCATCTAAGTGAGCCCCTCCACCGTATGCATGAGAAGGGTCCTGCAGTTCTTCGGTCATGTTGCCAGGAGAAACCCAGAGAATCTGGAGAAAATGCTTTCCGGAGGTCAAGTGAAGGGAAGAAGAAGCAGAGGCAGAACACCGGCCAGATGGAACGACCTCATCAAAGAAATTACGAAAGGGTCAATACAATCTGCGACCCGCCATGCAGAAGACAGGTCTAAGTGGAGGAGCCTCGTAGGCAAACTGTTGTCTAGTGGCCACGATCCTCAGTAATGAGGGAACGACGGAGAAGAAGAAAAATGTATCTAAATTCTGAAGAAAAAAAACTCTATTGGGACAATGTCTGGCAAGTACGGTGGGTGACTAAGAGTCTCCAGCTGCAACTCCTGCAATTCTGCTACTGTTGTTATACGTGCCATGCAGTGAAATCTGTGGTTATACGTTGTCATGCAGAAGCAGTAGCGATGAGCGATTCACATACCTACTCGGTTATTTAATCACGAGCTTCTCCATCATTTTTTTGCAGTTTTTAACAGTACACATTTACGGTCTCTGTATAGCCAGACTGCAAGAAGGTTTAATTGAAAACACTGGTAAAGGATCGCATATTTGAAAATATTGCAAATTTTCAACATTACTATGATTTCACAAATGAAAATATTTCAGCAAAAACAAACGCTTTCGTTCTCAAAAAAAAATCTTAAAAAGAATAACATGACCTTGAATTGAAATTTATTTGAATTTGAAATTTCAATTCATACCCAAGTTCTCCAAGTTCAAAGTTACCATGGTGAAAATACAGCAATAATATACATAGGTTAGGACCGAATATTTGTGGTTTATGTATTTATCCATATATATACATGTATTGACATTTGGACATTTAGACAACTACTTACTTGATATTTGGACAGTTAAGGTGCCACCATATGTCACTCGGAATGATGTGATGATTCTAACAATACCACTTACTTCTAAATCGGTTCGAGCGTTTAGAAGTTATGGTTAAATACATACGGAAAACATACATAAAAGAACCCTGATCACATTACATTCCTATTTTGCTGTGCAATCGTGTAAAAAGACAGTAATGCTATCGGATATTTGCTGTTACTTCCAGTAACTTTTTACCCTTTTCTGATTGGTTGATTAATTTTAATAATTGGATGGGTAATGGTCTCTCTAGCAGTGTCCGTCGTAAACACTTCCCATGACACGCCATTAAAAACGTCAAACTGCCGCGCATTCACTTTTACGCCTTGTCCGATGTTATCTGTCATGTTCCTCTCTATTGTGGTTCTCTGTATTACCCATCCGAGTGTGCACACGGCACACGTGCAGTGATACGTTCACACTTTCTAACAATAATCTCATAACATAACTTCGCGGTCAAAGAAACTCGAATGACTACTGTAAACAAGAGTATGTAGTGCTTGACAAAGAAAAGCTTTCCCTCTTTTGCTACAAACTGTCTGGCATTTTACTGCTTGTTCATTTATTGTTTAACCCTTAACCACTGGCGTATTTCTATATTACGCTGATTTACACTGATCCAGTAGAATATTACAAGGCGATGCTCAGGTATCCTTCTCCCTCCCACTCCTCCCCCCCCCCCCACAATAAGCCTATATTAATCTTTCACTTTCGAAGTAATACAATTTTCATGGCGATCGGTTGAACAATATAGAAGTTGACATGCTGCAGCGCCATTTAGTGGCAAGTTACAACAACGTGAATTGAGCGAAAATATTATCCGTGCTCAAATACCTATGTCTACTAATTTTCACGGCGATTAGTTGAACGGTACAGTAGTTGGCTGCAGCTCCATCTGGTGGCGAGTTACAATACAGTTAATAGCGTGAAAATATTATGGGTGTTCAAATGCCTATGAATACCAATTTTCATGGCGATCGGTTGAGCGGTATAGTTTTGTGCTGCAGCACCATCTAGTGGTAAGTTACAAAAAAACGGGCTAGTTGGCGAAGCTAGATAGTGGATTGTCATTGTCCAAGTCTTCTGTTCAGGGTTGGTCACACTCACGGGTCAACACCCATCCGGCGGCCTCCACGCATGAAGTACGAGCCCGGGTAGGACTGGCCTTAGGGTTAGTTTCCCATAGGAATCCACCGTCTGGCGCTCCTGGACGGTCTGCGAACCGTGCGTCGTAAGCCAATCGACTGTGCACTCTGACTAACAGTCGGGGGAAACTGGAAGCTGTACTGTTTCCTATAGAGCGGGGGTGGATGCGGACCTTACGGCGACTGAAACGACCATCGGCTACCCGATCCTAGGTGAACAGCCGGGCAAGGGATACCGTGGTCCGCGATAGATTCGGTACACACCGTTTCACCGCTTCGTAAGGGAGAGGACCGCGCAAGCGACCTTGCACTCGGAACCATTCGAGAGACTGGAGTAATCTGGTCGCAATCGGAAGTAAGGGCGTGAGTGCAAGCCCGCTGGGTAACATTCCTGGCTATCTCGCGGTCAAGGCGTTGGCCTCTTACGGGCATGTAGCGGAGCTTGAGGGTGGACTGTTTTTGTCCAAGTCATTTGCGCTCACTTTAGGGGGACAGAACGACTAATCGTTAAAACTTCCTGAGGTGACGGGCTCGCCCGTTGTATTTGAAAACTCTAGTTGTCCAAGTCTTCTACGCTCATCCCAAGGCTGAAAGAATGATCACATATTCTCACACCAGACTGGGGAGACGGGTTCGCCCGTTGTAGTCGACACCGCCCAACTGTCCAAAGTCTCTACGCTTACTCCAGATTTAAAGAACGATCACATATCGCTATAACCTCCTGGAATGGCGGGTTCGTCCGATGTAGATGACAGCTAGAAAGTGCTCTAGAGCATAGCTGTTTTCGTATATTGTTTCCGTTTCCGCTACCAAGACGTAGTACAATTTCTATTATCAGGACGATCTCCTTACAACCCAAACGATCTTGACCGCAAAACCGAGACCTAGAATTCTATAACACGCGAAAGAATCGAGAACGATAATACCATTAATCCACAAAAATTATGTCACCTTTAGTCATTCATTCAGTTTAATCCATAAAACGGTCAATTTTATTCTTCTGTTTTATTTATTGGTCAAACGACTGTCAATTAGCTAAACCGGTGCTTGTTTCCAGCTCAGACTGTGCAGTGTTCCACATTTTAGCTGGTTTTTTAAAGAATTTAGGTTGAGCGATTCGACGATCGATAACAATATATAAAATCATCTTTTTAGTTTTTTTTACATTTTAATCATTAATGATCTGCTAAGTTAGATTAAATACGTCCACTTGATTTGTTTTCGTACGAAGAGAATATTTTAAGATTTACGAGATATATTAGGGGTACGCCATATTCTACGGTTGCATGTCGGTGTGCCGAGTTTAGGCGTGTAAGAACCTCAACTAACGATGACCGTCGCTCAGATCGCCCTAAGAAGTCGCTAAAGAAATCACTAGTTGAAAAGTGGAAAAGAATGTTTTGACGGATCGTAGATAGATAGATAGATAGATAGAGATCCTTTCTATTACACAAAAACATACAGAAGGCGGATTTATTGCCTAAAATACAATCTCTTACAGCCAACCTTTGTGGAAGTGTAAAAATTTTGGTGCCAAGAGATAAATTAAAAATTTACAATAAAAAAGAAGAAAAACTTATTACATAACAAAAATTAATCAAGTAACAAAAATGCCATTTTTAAAATAAAATTAGGATGTGTAATAATATGCAAGGAGAGAAGGATAGGAGAGGATGGGATGAGACCTAGGATAACTAGGAATATAGGGACATGAAATGCTTTTTCAGAGACACTTAAAAGGTAGAAACCGTTGGTGCGTTTCTGATATCTGGCGGGAGCTGGTTCAATAGTCTAGCTGCATGAACGGTGAAGGAATAAGTTAAAAAAGGAGAATTATGAGTGGGAATCGCAATTTTACTATCCTGACTGGAACGGAGTGAAGGGCCATGACTTCCTAAGTGATTGAATTTTTCGGTTAGGTAGGAGGGAGCGGTAGGATTGTTGAGGATGTTATAAAGAAGGAAAAGAATATGCATGTTTCTACGTTCACGTATTCGAAGCCAATGAAGTCTGCTTCTATACTCAGAGACGTGATCAAATTTTTTCGCATTGAAGATATACTATTGCATACATTTTGCAACCGCTTTAATTTGTCAAGGATGGCTTCAGTGACGTCAAGGTAGCAGACATCAGCATAGTCTAGTATAGGCAATAGCAGTGATTGAGCTATGGTCTTCTTAACCTCCACTGTTAAAAATCTTTGTGACCGCCGAAGACTATGAAATCCAGCAAATATACGTTTGCTGACTTTATTAATCTTTGACTGCCAAGAGAGATATTGATCAATGATAATACCCAAATTTTTCACCGTCTTTGAATATGGTATAACATTTACTATCGTTGTGGATTGATGGGACAGATGTCGTGTCACGGTTCGTTTTATTGCTAGAGAAATGAAGATTTGTTGCACAAATAAGATAGGTCAAGCTTATAGTATGAAACATGATCGCTTAGGGATGAAAACGGTATCTGTACGCTGCACGGTACTTGTAAAGCTTACGTACGCGCGAAAAAACTAGACTGAAGAATTCGCAAAGTTCTTTGCATTTGTTACAACAGGATTCTGACCGTTTTTTGGCACGATTCATAACTATCGACGAAACATGGCTTCACTATTACGATCCAGGAACAAAACAACAGTCTATAACCTAAAAACAACCATCATCTCCAACTCCTAAGAAATGTTGCTGGGTGGTTATCAGCTAGCCATGAAATCAAATGTTATTTTATTTATTTATTTATTTATTTAGTACTTTATTCATTTTTTTATACATATAGCCACATTATTACCAATGTTATAAAGTAACTCGGAAAAATTTAACACGCAAATGTAGCAAATGGTTAGTGCCCACCTAAATAGGACTGTAATGTCCTGTATCTAGGCGGGTCAGAGTAAACAATTAAAATTAGCGATTTAATTTATAAAGAACTAAATTGACTAACGTTTTATTTTTAGAAATAGTAAATGTACCTAATTAAAATTTAATATATAATATATTCTGTACATAATTTAATATATAATATATTCTGTACAAATGTATTGTAATATTTATACTGTATTATAATGTATATATTCTGTATAATAATCTGTATAAATTTTACAATGTATATACCTAATCATATTTATGTAATAATATGGGAAGTACATAGATACCTAAATTCGATTATAATCCTACTAATATTATAAACGCGAAAGTTTGTATGTATGTATGGATGTTTGTTACTCTTTCGAGCAAAAACTACTGAATGGATTTTGATGAAACTTTACAATAATATAGCTTACACATCAGAATAACACATAGGCTATAATTTATAAAGATATATAGTTTTATATCATCATTATCACAATTTTCTATCACCACGCGGGTGAACCCGCTGGGCGCAGCTAGTAAATAATAAAGATATTATGGTATAAATATATTTATATTAGAATACAATTATATAAATACGATTACAAAAATATTAGGAAAAATAAGAAATACCATACGATATATTAATATTATACTTTATGTATATGTATACGATATTAGCTTTAAAATCAACCATTATATAATATAAGACAAGTTTTCGGATTTAGACCCCCCTAATTCAAATAACCATTTATTTATATTATATTTAAACTGTTGAATGTTCTTTAGGTGTTTCAATTTCTCTTCTATGTCATTATATAACCTAGACCCAAAGAAGAAAGCTTGTCTTTGTGCAAATGTTGTTTGCACTCGAGGAATAAGGAATTTTGTTTCCGTGAACTCCGAGTATTGCAGTTTTGTTGACTTTGATCATGCCTATCTTTATATTTATGAAAAAATATTATCACATATTTTAGAATTAACAAGTAAATATATTAAAAAGAATAAAAACACGACTGCCGTTACTGACAGTGAACTATTGTATTTAAAACAAGGTAGAGAAGACGAGTAAAGTATTTAATATAACAACAAAATAAGACTGATTATATTAAATATCTTCTTTATATTTGATACATTGATGCAATGCATCTTTCATTATCTTAATGACATTTGATTGAAACCTCAAATAATTATATAAAATTTAACGCCCTCTATACTCATTTGTATGTACTCTTTCGAACTAACTTTTTACATTAGTACCATTTCTGATCGCTTGATGTATTTTAGTGTTTATTAGTGTAAACAAAATTGATGAGAGCGATTTGACCCCCTTCTCATGTATCGATCGATTTGACCCCATTCCCATGTATTGAGCGATTTCTGCCCATAATCAACCATTATCCTGAAGGTCTAAGCTATTCAAAAATATATATTTCATTGAGGTACCCGATTTTCCGTTAGCTTATGCAATCATTTGTAGTACTTTACTTGTAAATATTTTTGATACGGTTTTTTAAAATAATATTTGTAGTTTATTTATTTATCTACATAGATATGTGTATATTTACAGAATGTACTCAATTAGACCTTTTATTTCACACTAAACACGATTTATTTATGGTAATTTATTGGCATTTATTGGACATTTAGACAACTACTTACTTGATATTTTGACAGTTAAGGAATTCTTTGATAGTCAAGATGACATAACGATTTTAACAATACCACACACTTCTAAATCGGGTTAAGGGTTAAGAAGTTACGGTGGAATAAAGAAACGGAAAACATATATAGATAAACCCTGTAGGTACACATTACACTTCTTTTTTGTTGGGCAGTCGTGTTAAAAAGCTTGAAATGCTCATTTTCAAAACATATATTTTCGAACATACGGGCGAAACATGGCTTCACTCTAAGGGTAAATTGCTTTTATTTCTACAGCATCGAGACCCAAAACGCTGTATCCCTTGAAATTTCAAGAATAATTATTTAAAGTTTTAGTAAAATAAGAACACATTATATTTTACAGACAATCCCATCGAATTGAGGAATTTCATCACTGTAAGGAATAATTACAGTCGCTTCTGATTACACCATTTTATTGAAACTCGAAATTTTATTACAACGGAACTCGTAATTGGTTCAATTTTTAATATAAGTGAATGAGCCGAAACATGTAATAAAATTGTATCGAATGCTACACAATTTTGCCGGTGATTGCAAGCCAGTAAGTAATCAGTGTGTTTTAAAAATCTCCGCCAGTTTTAAGGTTGTGTTGTGTAAGTTTGTCTGTATGAAATCGTAAATTATCGCGGTTGTCTAACATTATAAAATAATTGAAAACGTTAAAAACTTTCGAAATCGAAGACTTTTGAAATTGAAATCGATTACTATCGCGGCAGTATTTACAGTGATAGCAATATTTACAGTGAAACGAGCGGAACTCATATGAATACGATGCGACAATCACCTCTATACCGCAAAAGAGGGGATTCGCGCTTGTAGATTTTATTCTGCGGTTTAGACAATTGTTTAAAATTCTGAAATAGGGTATAAAAAATAATAAAATAATAATTTAAAAAATATGTAATAATAATAACAATATTAATAATAATAATAATAATAATGATTATAAATTAAAATTAAAATAATTAAAATATATATTTTAGATCTTTCCTGACACAACCGTGGCACTCTAGTGTGACTCCCGAAGTGAGCTCGCCTTAACACAGGGGTGCCTAGCAAGGCGGGCTCGGCTGCTCTTTGCTTAGCATAATAGAAAGATTATCATTTGAGTTTAATATATGCGCTATGTAACCTGGGCTCAGACAGATGTGTATATAACTTTAAAAGCATACGACGGCATTATATAAATTGTCATTTCATTTTCTGTTGTGCTCGTGAATTTGAATGTATATATATGTAAATAAAAATAAATAAAAAAATATAAATAAAATGTAAATAGAACTACAGTGTGACAACGCCTTTGATCTATTGGAAATGTTGCCGCGGACTCAGGCTTGTTCCTTCCTGCAAGCAGGCAGTATGTATACAAGTTTTATAAAATAAATTTTTTTTTTTGCAGCTGTCAATACAAAAAAACAGCCAAAAAATAAATAAAAATTGAAAATGAAAATAGATAAAACTGTGTAATAAAACATCAAACGTTGAAAATTCCAAATATCATTAGGATATCTCATAACCTGGTTTTCAGGATACATCTATTATTGGTACCTACAGAAAACCATTATTCAATAACAAAATTAAATATCAAAAACTAAAAGAAATCAAAATACAAATTATCAAGATCAATAATCACGAAAAAAATAAAAAAACTAAAATAAAAATTAAACTAACAATTAGTATACGATCTAAAAATAAAAATGAAAGTCCTTGGACTCCAAACATTTTTTTTATTAACATATTCTTGTAATGGTCTCACGATCGCAATGCCAATCCCAGCCGAAGGTAATTGTAAACAGGTTTGATAGCGTAAACAAGTCGCCTCAATTGACACCCGAAAAGTAAAACGTAATATTTTCTTTTTCTTTATTTAATATTAGTTCTTTATTTATATACACATTTATATATTCATAATAACCTTAAAATTTATAAGAATGAATAAGCGATCGGAATGAATGAGAAAAAAAAAGAAAAAAAAAGAAAGAAAGTGAAGTCACTATGATTAAAGTGAAGTCTTAAATACTATCACCCCAGAACAGATATACAATCTAGTGGGGGGATAAAATCCACACAAATGCAATCTTATCTGCTTCGCAAAAATCAATTGTATTGTTTTGGATAATTTTATAAAATAAAATAAATAAAAATAAAAATATTTCGCCTTTCCGAGATCCGTCGCTGCAGCAATGCAGCCGAGATGGCACGCAAACTAACTATCAGCAGGTTTTCATGTAACAACTTGGGTTGTCGACTACAACGGGCGAGCCCGTCACCTCAGGAAGTTTTAACGATTAGTCGTCTATCTCCCTGGAGTGAGCGCAGAAGACTTGAGGACAAAACAGTCCACCGTCTTTTCTTTTTCTTAAAAAAAAGGTTACACAATTATTATCTTTTAAATAGGTGCTTTATATTATTTGCTAATTTGAAATGTATTAATGGCTATATTAATGTTAATTTATAAAATGTTCTTTTATAAAATGAATATCCTGTATACATTTAGCTAATAAAAAAATAAATAAAAAAATCAGAACTACCCTATGTGGTGCAAAGGTATGTACCTTGTATGGTACGATTTCCATAGGCTATGAGATCGTCTCCTGATAATAAGGAGTGATTGGTATGGACACTTAAGTGGGCGAGACGGAAGCGTACGCGGCAATCTTGTATCGTGAGTGCCGCCGCGCCGCAGCGAAAGTCGATCGCCATCATCGATAGGACCTATTTTTTACCGGATCCACCATTAAAACTGAAAGTTTGCACGCTCGCGTTATTATTCACCGCACAACCACGAAGTCCACCTGTTCTGGACTAACTTGCTTGACTTTGCAATGGTGATAATGATAAGATAAGTAAATTAGGTAAGAAGTATTATTAAAAACAAGCTTTACTTTCCACCAGGGACTTCCAGTAGCAATCTCTTGGCTCCATATTCAGACTCTTGCAATCATGTATAATGGAAAGTAGTCATGACAACAAAATAAATGAGCCCAAACTCGACTATCTTAGCACTTTTCATCAGGGCGTTCCAGTGGTTATCTTCCGGATCCATCTTCAGACCCTGGTCATCAACTGTAATGGAAAGTACCCATGATAAAAAAAAACATAATAGCCTAAATTCGACAGACCTACCATTTGCTATCATGTTACCATTTGCTATAAGGGATGTAGGGTTTGGGAGTTCCAAACCCTAAATCCCGGCTCCATCATGAAATCAGCTCGACGATACCGTAATATTGCATTGTCACTAAACTTACATAGGTATGCCAAAATTCAGCTCAATCGGACACCAGTAAGTGGCTGAAAAACGCTTTAAAAATTTTGGAACGGACAACCTACATAGATAGATAGATAGATAGACATTCTTTATTACACATTTAAAAAAACATACAACAGCGGACTTATTGCCTAAAGTACAATCTCTTACAGCCAACCTTCGTGGAAGTGTAAGAATTTAGGTGCCAGTAGAGTAAAATAAACAATTTAACGTATACATTATTACAATTACATTATTACAACCAAAATCAACCGAATAACAATAATACCATTATTTAATAAAAATATGGTTTGGAGAATATTCGCAAAGAGCGGGGATAGAAGAGGATGGGATGAGACGTAGGATCAATAGGAATTCAGGGACATAAAAAGATTGCAAGTTCAAAAAAGTTTGTGAAAATGTACTTATTTGTCATGAGGCTTCAGGAAATGGAACCCAATCATAAATTAACTATTTCTGGATGGTTTAGTTTAGTTAATCTATACTAATATTATAAAGAGGTAAAGTTTGTGACGTTGTAGGAAGTAATCTCTGGATCTACTGAACCGATTTTGAAAATTATTTTACCAACAGAAAGCCACGTTATTTTTGAGTGTCATAGGATATATATTAATCCGGAAACCGAAAAGACTTTTTCGTGGTAGTCGGATTTCCAAAGTAAGTCGGAAAAAAACGGTCGAACGAAAACGTTTCTAACGAACGCTGCCTTAACGATGAGAGATATATGATTATATCATAGAGAAAAGTTGCAGAGCTTGGTAATGCCTACAAAAAAATCTGCGACAGCATATGTCTAAATTTTATATTTAAGTCACAAAAAGTAGTTTTTTATATTAAAAAATAATTTTAATCGTTAGGTCATGTTTATTGGTCATATAATCAACAATTATGATTTCATATAAAAATATATGCAATAAAAATATAACCCTTCTTTTGGCAGTCAGGAAATAAATCATAGCACTCAGTACTAGCCGAACCACACTCTTAATTTTATCACAGGTAAAAAGTTTTACCGCCCAACGAAGTGGGCACGGGTGAGCTAGTTTTTATATAATTTCAGATTATACGCCGCATAATAAAATGTAGGTATATTTAAAATAACAATTAATACTCGTAATAGCGTTAAACACAGGGCAAATGAGTTAAGTTAAAGTTAAAAAAACTCTTTATTGACCACAACGGGTACAAAAGGCAGGCTTATTGCCATACACGGCAATATCCTTCAGCCAACCAGCAGGTAGTAAATACTTTTGTTTGTGGCAGGAACTTTTATTTTTAAGCTATTGCATAGCTTTTATCGCGGGCCTAGGCCAGCGCGGCGACCGAATGAAGAAATTTCTTAACGAAAATTAATGATTTTAAACTGATAATTATGTCTAAACGAGTACTGCTTACCATTCGAAAAAAATATATATTAAACAAGAATATTTTCCTAATATTCTTAGCTTTGAATATTTTAGAATTTGTTTATATTACATAGTGTAGTTAATTTGTGAAATTAGGTCTAACCGAACACAAAAACGACTACTACGCAAATACTATCTGGCGTATTATTACGAAACCTGCACCATTTTAAAGATAATTTAATTATCTATCTTTTTATCTACGATTTTTTTCGAATAATCCGTTTTTTTTGCTTTATCGAAACAAAAATTCGTGCGCGGCGCTCTATCGGACGACGTTTAAATTACCGCTACCGCAGCCGCAAATGATTCGGAATAATTTCAACGTTTTCCGATAGAGCGCAGTTATCTGATATCAGAAAAAATAAAATTAATAAAATAAATAAATAATTATAATTGCACTATGTTGTTAAAAATGCTATGCAATAGCTTTACCGCGGCAGTCCCCGAGTGCCACACGTATTTATTTAAGGAAAACGACATAATAAATAATATTTACATTCAAGCATATACATAGAATATATACATAATATAAAATATACGTAGTATCAGGTTATATTATCTTGAGAGCAGATATAGCTTTAGCCGGGAGCGAAACGCACTCCAACTAACGGTATCCCGTATATTGGAAGGCAAGTTATTCCATACTCTTGCGGCATATACAGCAAAGGAATAGGCAAGGAAAGCTGTGTGATGCTGATGTATACACAGAGCATTCGTTAACTGAGACCGTAATGGCAGCCCGAGGGAAGACAACACTCGGAATTTGGATTTAAGGTACGGCGGAATAAGTGGATTGTTGAGTATTTTCGGCAATAGGCAGAGAATATGCAGATCTCTACGCATGTAGAGACCTGCATACATACGTACGTACGCACGTACGCAAATGTAGAAAAGAAGAAAAGAGAAGATTCTAATAGGAATAATAATTACAAAGCTTTTGCTGAAATTAAAAAGAACAGTATATTGAAAGATTCGTCTCGATCATCATCAGCACCTATTGACGAATAGGCTGAGTTTTCGCCTCCAGCAACGAAAAAATGATGTACAAGCCCTAGATTAAAACCCGATTATCAGACACTCGCGTCTACTTGGGATCGAAAAAAGCTCTCTATTCGACAAGCAAGAACGAGCATTTCATTTGTAATAACTGCATTAAGCCTTCGCCTTGAAGCGATGTTTTAAGAAATTCCTTATCTCCACCTACAGTTTACCGAGCTTAGGCGATCAACAAAAGTAAAATTAAAAAAAAATGGTTGTGTAACCCCAAGACTTTCCCTGCAAGTAGCCAATGACTGATTTAAACTGAATAATAATTTCGTAAATGAAATCCATGATAAAAAAACTCTCGGTCAGCGAACGAATCAGGTTCGATTCCGTTTCATCTGATGACTTAGCCGAGAAAAGAACCGCACCGTCCGAGACTCCAATATTGATTAAAATATATGGCAGAATTTAAATAATATTAACGTAGCTTGTACAAGACATATTGTTACCAAAATTTCAAAATGTGGATTTAGCCCAACAAGGCATCTGTGTACCGAATTTCAAGTCTATAGGTACAATATTTTGAAATTGAAATATGACTAGTGCGTCCCCTTAATAGACCGACTTTAACTTTACCGTGCTTGCCAAATTTTAGCTCAAACGGATTAAGCGTCCAAACGCTTAATGCGATTAAGCTGAAATTCGGCAGATATCTTGGTGTATTTCTCCACGATAGCGCTTGGGCTCAAATACACAAAAACACACAGACACACAGACACACGGACAGATAGACAAGCAGACAGACGGACACACATAGAGACTTCCATCTGGAAATAATCTTAATCGTCCCAGGGGGCTCAAAATGGATATTTCCGCTTTAATCTCGAAAAAAAAAATAGCGTTTGTAACGGACCTTAAGTCCATTACATGCGATCAACAATTGCATCGATTTCCAGTAAAATCCACTGACACAATTCAGCTATTAGTTTAACCCGTGCAGCCATGAATCAGCACAATGAAACAATACATTTACTCGGAATATTTCGGATTGCATCATTTATCGGCCTATATAAATTGGCGAAAAAAACAATTAAACTATCATTCCTCGAGTCATGTCTCCAGATAGCGATGGCACACTTCGGTGTCCCGGCTTCTTGGTCACATATCATTCCCCGAGTGATCACCTTCCCCCAAGGTTACGACGGCATATTCGGTACCCTTCTCACGAGGTGTGTCAACGAATCCGGCTCCTTGGTTTCCTTTTCTGATCCCTAGTCACGAAGCATCAGTCTGTAATCCCACAGACTCGAGCCGTGCCCAGTACAAGATACTAGGAGCACACATACAATCCTCATCCATACATCCTCGTAACCGCAGTCGCGCATCTATACACTCGCGTCAACATAACTTGTTCGGGAAGCGTTATAACTGGCAATATTCAAACCTTCAATCAATAAATACGTTCTACTTCATTCAAAACCGCATTTCAATACGAAGATAAATCGTAAGTTGATACCACCACCTGACACCGAACAATTTGGAGTCTTGTGAGGGGTGGTCCCTCACACGTTCACAATACTTTCTCTCCTTGTCGGTTGGTGGGCCGGGAACATTAAAAACAAATTCGTAATAACAATCCAAACCAAACTTTTCCAACACCTTCAGGGGTTCTATCACCGCTCCTACCCTCCGAAATAAAATGCGTCGTGTCATTACCGAGAAATTTCCTTTAACCCACAGATGTGTCCCATAATTTCAAAATAATTTTATAAATGATCGAATACGAACGATTTAAGAATTATATTTTTTTCATGTTATTGAGACATAACAATCCTAATAATACGGGTAGTAACAAAATATAAAAAAGATATAAAAAATATACCGTTTTTTTTTAAATGTAGCAAATGTCCAACGAACTCTGGTGATTTAAAATAAATAAATAAAATATCTATGGCTACTTTTTCAATTTGTTTTTTTTTCTCTTAGTAGGTACGTTTTTTAGTAAGTGGTTATAAAATCCATCAGTTATTTTTCTGTGAGTTTCTCCCACTGCTGAAGGGTGGTTTTTGTGGACTGTAAATGTTATTTACCTTCGCGTTCTCTCGTTCTTCCTGGCCGCCGAGTAGTCTCCCGTATCTGTTTCACACTCTATTAGATGATCACACAGTGAAAGAGTTTATTTCAAAAGAACGTTTATTGTCCCTCAATTTACTCGTGAGTTACAGTATACACTTAAATTATGCGCGCGAGTACGAGACCAGCCAAGGGCTGCCGTATGTACAACTATTATCCCGCCGCTTAAGGGTCGTTCATTCTCGACCTCGGTATTTTTGTGACTGTTCGATTTTCCAAAATCGTTCACTAGCCTCGCTAAAGCCCCGCCACTCTAACCCGTGATTGGTTAAAAGGCAATGGCGGCGGTAAGAGACCGGCCTACTGAGGGTTAAGGGGTGTGGCTTAGCGAGAGTACATATTATTCAATCAGGCTTACATTTTTAACTTAAATTAATCTCACCTTAATTGAAGGTAATTTTCTATAATATGTATTACTACTACATTATCATTAGGTTTATAGCGAAAATATGTAGATTAAACATTAACAATACATCATATTTAGTACTTAAAATTCCTTCGAATAGCTAGCAAAATTATAAGTATTTGATTTTATCCAAGCTTTCAGTCGAATAATTAATAGCCTCCTAATTACCTCAAACATTGCGATTATTTTGAGATTACCACATTTGTTTTAATATATGTAAGAGGGTTGCGCGAGCGGCTTGCCGCGTTTACGATTTTTTGTTATCGGTCGACACCCTCGATATATCCACTGCGAGAAATGACAGGCTGATAATTAATTAGGGGTCTTCGGCCCTTAAAGACGGCGATATATTATTACCAGGACCTTTCATGGAATTTTGTCCTGCGTATTTAGTTAGGACTTCCTTGCGGATGATTTTAATATTTGAATGAGCCGTATTTTGTTTCAGTGTCTGTTATTTATGTCTGTTATGGGGTGGCTCGAGCGTGTGAAAGAGAAATATAAGCTTCTAAGAATCGATCTCTCGCGAACAGCCACCCATATTAGATAATGCAAGTGATAATTCGTACATTTCCCCGCTCATGGCAACGTGCCATTAACTTATTTTACGAATTATTTACCTTAAATCTACGTTATTTATATCTATGGCTTATTCTATTCGGGCGGACAATTCTAATCTAACTAGTTTGCTTATTGACCTGCGATAAATTTTTCCGTCGATTTTTACATCTACTATCCTGACAACACCTGTTTTGTCAGGGTAGACTTCCGTTACTATAGCGCGAGGCCATCTTCCTCTTTCTAGAGAGGGATCCAATATTAACACCAGTTCCCCCACCCTTAGTGGAGGTTGTACCTCCTTCCATTTAGGTCGAGAGACTAGCATAGGTAGTACTTCTTTAGACCACCTATTCCAAAAAGCGTCAGCTAGAGCTTGGGTCTGTCTCCACTGTTTACGGTTACATAAATCTCCAATGGTAAATTTACCCATAGCGGTGCTGTTAGAGTGTCCTAACAAAAGTTTTGCGGCGTAAGTGGCTCCTGGTCTCGACTGTCTATAGTAATGTGCGAGATAGGCCGCTGATTAAGGATTGACTCCACTTCAGCCAATAAGGTCTGCATCATTTCCACAGAAGGCGCTCTTTCTTTCAATATGGCGTACAAAGCTCTTTTGGCTGACTTAACCATCGATTCCCAGCAGCCGCCATGATGGGGAGAAGCAGGTGGTATAAACCTCCAGTCAATCTGGTCGTTACTTAAACGTTCACGGATACGTTCATCGTCAATCTCTGAAACGACCTTCTTCAATTCGGCACTCGCACCTTTTAGATTAGATCCATTATCTGACATTATCACCCTTGGTTTGCCCCGCCGGGCTATGAATCTTCTTATCGCTTGTATTGTCGAATTAGTAGACAAATCATATGCTAATTCAATGTGAACCGCTCGTGTGGTTAGACAAGAGAACAACACGCCATATCGTTTCTCCACTTTTCTTCGTATAGTCACCTGAACCGGCCCGAAGTAGTCTACGCCTACGGCGTTAAAACACCTCGTATGATGCTGCAAACGTGACATCGGGAGTTGTCCCATCAACGCTGTGACTGGTTTTGCCCTTCTCATTTTGCACAGCATACACTGGTATATAAATTTTTTGACCGTTTTACGGGGACTAATTAGCCAGAACCTCTGGCGTAGGCTGGCCAATGTCGTTTCAACCCCGGAATGAGCCATCTCCTCATGAGTTCTTACCACCAGTAGTTGTGTATAGCGATCCCGGCCGTCAAGTATTATGGGATACTTAGTGTCGTGTGGTATACCCGGCGCATTTGCGATGCGGCCGCCTACTCTTATTAAGCCCCGCTCGTCTAAGTACGCATTTAAACCTATCAAACGGCTATTCCTAGGTAAAGTCCCTTTCACTCGTATAAGTTCTATTTCTTTCTTAAAAGAACGACTCTGCGACTCCTTTAATAATATTATTTCAGCGCTGGCAATGTCTTGTCCGTTTAAAATGCAGTTATTCGTGGCACCTCTACATAGTTGAATAAACTTCCTAACGTATGCGGCTACGCGCAATAATCTGCGATGTTGGGAGAATCTCGCGACATCTATTGTGCTCGTAGGTACAGCGTGTAGCGCAAATACCGCCAATGGTTTATACTCGAGGGATATCTTATCCTTTTCCCCGGGTTGATGGGGAACCTTTGCCGGCCATACCTCTGGTGGCTGTCTAAGGTATTCAGGACCATTCAGCCAACGGCTCTCGGGCGAGAGGTCAATTTTTGACTTCGCTCTCGTAGCTTCATCTGCAGGATTACTATTTCCGCTTAACCATCTCCACTCCTCCGGGGTAGTCAGTTCGTCCAATACTCCCAGACGGTTAGAGACAAATTGTTGGTGGTCGGAGCTACGTGAACGTATCCACCAAAGTACGTTCATCGAGTCTGTCCATAAAATCTTTTCATGAAATTTAATTTTGTACTCGCTAGTGATTTTTTTCGCTAGTTCGGCGCCTAATAGTGCTGCTGTCAGTTCTAAACGCGGTATTGTCATTTTTTTTAACGGCGCGACTCTGGTTTTACTTGCGATAAAGGATGTGGTCGGTTCTTCGCCTGGTCTGGCTATTCTCATATACGCGACAGCGCACATAGCCTCTTGAGACGCGTCACAATATATGTGTAATTGTCTATTTTCGGAGGGATTCTTTGTTACGCCGTGATAGCGTGAAATCCTTACGTCCTTCGCCGAGCGAAGGGCATTTATCCATTCACCCCAACCTTTGAAAATATCTTGTGTGACCTCCTCATCCCAGGCTACACCGCTGGTCCACACCTTTTGCATTAGAATTTTGGCTCGGATAGTTATTGGGCTTAATACCCCGAGTGGGTCATAAATTGACATTACTACCTTAAGAGCCTCTCGTTTCGTTGGCACTCTCTGGCCCGTTTTTAAGGCGTCATCGAGTTTTTCTAACCTAAAATTAAATGTAAGTTGGTCACTTTCTGGCAACCATTCTAACCCTAAAAGCCGTTGAGAGCTTATTTCTCCTTTCTCCAGAGCAATATTATGGGTAGCTTTCCTTTCTTCGGGTATTTCGTTCAAAACGCTTTGATAATTAGACGCCCAGCCCTTTAAGAAAAAATTCCCTTGTTGATGTATGTAAATTATGTTTTTTATCACGTTACGAGCTTCTTCTATTGAAGAAGACCCGAAAGCAAGGTCGTCCATAAAGTGATGGTCTGTGATAGCCTCCACTGCTAGAGGGTACTGATTCTTGAAACGTTCAGCGTTTTTATTTCGGATATAGAGGGCTGATGTCGGGGATGACCGAGAACCGAATATTAAAGAGGACATTTTTAGGATACGAGGTTCTATATCGCGCCGATATCCCCGCCAAAGGAACAACTGACTATAGGTATCGTCCTCGATCACCTTAATACGCATGAACATGTCCCCAATATCGGCGGTAAAAGCCACCGGATGCTCGCGGAACCTAAAAGTATACCTGTTATGCTTTGATTATAGTCTGGCCCCGTTATCAGTAAGCTATTTAGAGATACTCCCTTTACGCTAGCAGCAGCGTCATGCACGATCCTAAGCTTGTTTCCTTTGGCGGCGCTACAGACACCCAAGTGTGGTAAAAACCATATATCAGTTCGGCCGGCTAATTTGGAAGGGTCTACTTCTTCGGCGTAACCTTCTGCTAAGTACTTGTCCATTTTCTGACAATAAGCGTCTCCATAAGTCCGATCTCTGTCCATTTTTCTCTCGACGGCGTGAAGTCGAGCTAGCGCCATAGGTCGGCTATCAGGAAGAACACGTCTGTCATCTCGCCAGAGCAACCCCGTGTGCCATACCCCGCCGTTTAACGAAGTAGTGGATTCCAATAATTTTTTAGACCTTACCGAGTCCGCAAGTTCTCGCTTTTTATTCGGCCAGTCTTGCTCTAATCTGAGGTTTTCCTCGAGTAATCTCTGAAGAGACGCGTCATTGCTACCGCTATCACTTAGGCAGAAGCTATGTAATGCGTCATTTTGCCTATCTACAGATACTCGTCCCACTGGAACCCAGCCCAGTAGTGTTTTTGACAACGATAATTCGTCATTAATGCGCCTTAATCCGCGTGAAACGATTAATTCCCAACAATTAGCCCCGATTAGTAGGCGCGGTTGGACATCTGATATTTTGTCGACTTTCACCGCAGTCAAAGTGTCAAAATCAGAGGCGGCCGCCGATAAATTTTTTAATTTCGGAAGGTTTAACGCCGCAATACTATAAGCCTGCACGTCGAAAACCTTACGGCCCAATTCCCCCCTTATTTGAAACGAGACTGTTTCAGCCCCTTTAGAAGAAGTTTTCATACTTCCTATACCACATACCTCCATATTGGTGGGAGGCCCTCTAATATTCAGCTCTTGCGCGACTTCGCGGTCTATTATAGAGACCGTCGATCCGCTGTCTAAAAGCGCGTAAACTACCTTTCTCCCCTTTGGTCCTATTAACGTTATCGGTAAAACTTGCAAGAGGACTCTGTTGTTGGCTACTGTATGCGCGACAATAGCCCCGGTCTGTGTTTCACCTTCGGCTGTTGCCGTAATTATCTCGGTTCCGCCGAGCGCCGCGTCCGCGGCAGTAAGTAAGAAATGATACTTAAATCGAGGAAACCTTTTATAGGCTGGGCAGTTTTTCCTGCCGTGCGAAGGTGCAAGGCATTTAAAGCATCGCTTAAGTGATTTTACGACTCCCCAGCGAGAGTCTAGGGAAAGTTTTTTAAACCTTTCGCATTTGCTGAGAAAATGATCGCCGGTACAATTTGGGCATTTCATACGAGACTGCTCAGTCATGTTAAGAACGTAATTTTTATGATTTTGCTGTTTATACTTTTTATCGCGCGCTACTACTTGATTTTTTCTACCGCTGTCTAATGGACCTATTCCCGCATCTTGCGAGTCTATCGCTAGTGTTTCTAGCCAAGATGCGAATCGTATGATAACCGGTTCGTCTGGTTTACCCTTTCCTTTATCTCCTAGCCACAATGTTAATAAGTTTTTTGGCAACTTCGCTACAAGAGAACCTAAAAGTTCTGGGTTCCATAGGTGCTCAATCCTATTTACTGATTTTACTGTGGCCACCAGATTCTTAACTTGGCAAGCAAATTGCAACAATTCCTCTGCTTCTATAAATTCAGAGAGGTCCCTGGTTTTACGTAAATCAGCTAGTGTGCGCTGAATAATTACATTTGGATTTCCAAATAACGTCTCTAATGTTTTCATTATTTCGCCAACGTTCGCAGGGGATAAAAGTAACCCTGAAACGCAATCTCTTGCTCGTCCGCGTATCGCGGATTGCAAGCGAAGTAAGTTTTGTTCGTCATTCAGACCTATAACTTCGGTGGACTGGTTAAAAATCGATTTAAAGGCTAAAAACTGAAGTGGATCTCCACTAAAGGGTGGAAGTTCTTTGTTATATTGCGGCTTCGAGGAGGCTATTGAAATTACTCGACATACCTGGCTTATTAATTTTTTGCTCGCGCTGTCATCGGACCCGTCTCCTGTGCTGGAGCCAGCGGCCGCGGCGGCGTCTGTGGCCGCCGCGTCCGCTTCGGTCGCGATTTCGCCGCCCGCTGCGCGATGCGCTGCTCCGTGAGGTGCCGCCGCGCCCGCCTCGAGCCGCATCCCCTCGTGCGCCGCGCGATGTGTTGCTCCGTGAGGTGCCACCGCGCCCGCCTCGAGCCGCATCCCCTCGTGTGCCGCGCGATGTGTTGCCCCGTGAGGTGCCGCCGCGCCCGCCTCGAGCCGCATCCCCCCGTGCGCCGCGCGACGTGTTGACCCGTGAGCTGCAGCCGCGCCCGCCTCGTGCTGCATCGCCTCGTCCGATTCTTCTTCTCTCCTGCCGCGGTATCGCTCTTCATTTCGTGGTTTTATTTGGTCGGGTTCACTATATGAAGTCAGCGGTGCTTGCGTCTCTGCCCACAGCGTAGTACGACCTGCTGTTTCTTCAAGATCGGCGTAACTTCTTGTCTCCCATTCTCCGCTTTTTTCTGAGTCGTAAGCTTCGGAAACTACGTCTAACACTCTAAGTGCGTGCTGACGGTCTGCTTCTAGCATCTGCAATTCAGCTTCTAAATCTGCATGTTGCACTTGAATCGCAGCCGCCGCCCCTGCCGCCTCCGATCTGCGTTTTGCCGTCGCTATCTCTTCGGTCGCACGGAGTTGTTCCCTTTGCGTTATCGCCTCTGATTCCAATTTTTTCTTTTCCGCGGCTACCTTTGCTTGTTCTCTGGTGACCCGCCTCAGCTGTTCTGATGCTTCTTTCACTTCCTGAACTCTTTCACTCCTCCTGCTGCTTTGTGACCAGGTCCGCCTCGATACGTTCGATTTTTCTGCGGTCGACTCCATCGTACAATTTATTTTTCAAGGTTCTTTTCTTTATTTTTCATCCGGCTGCGATGGATCACTTATGGTTATAAAATCCATCAGTTATTTTTCTGTGAGTTTCTCCCACTGCTGAAGGGTGGTTTTTGTGGACTGTAAATGTTATTTACCTTCGCGTTCTCTCGTTCTTCCTGGCCGCCGAGTAGTCTCCCGTATCTGTTTCACACTCTATTAGATGATCACACAGTGAAAGAGTTTATTTCAAAAGAACGTTTATTGTCCCTCAATTTACTCGTGAGTTACAGTATACACTTAAATTATGCGCGCGAGTACGAGACCAGCCAAGGGCTGCCGTATGTACAACTATTATCCCGCCGCTTAAGGGTCGTTCATTCTCGACCTCGGTATTTTTGTGACTGTTCGATTTTCCAAAATCGTTCACTAGCCTCGCTAAAGCCCCGCCACTCTAACCCGTGATTGGTTAAAAGGCAATGGCGGCGGTAAGAGACCGGCCTACTGAGGGTTAAGGGGTGTGGCTTAGCGAGAGTACATATTATTCAATCAGGCTTACATTTTTAACTTAAATTAATCTCACCTTAATTGAAGGTAATTTTCTATAATATGTATTACTACTACATTATCATTAGGTTTATAGCGAAAATATGTAGATTAAACATTAACAATACATCATATTTAGTACTTAAAATTCCTTCGAATAGCTAGCAAAATTATAAGTATTTGATTTTATCCAAGCTTTCAGTCGAATAATTAATAGCCTCCTAATTACCTCAAACATTGCGATTATTTTGAGATTACCACATTTGTTTTAATATATGTAAGAGGGTTGCGCGAGCGGCTTGCCGCGTTTACGATTTTTTGTTATCGGTCGACACCCTCGATATATCCACTGCGAGAAATGACAGGCTGATAATTAATTAGGGGTCTTCGGCCCTTAAAGACGGCGATATATTATTACCAGGACCTTTCATGGAATTTTGTCCTGCGTATTTAGTTAGGACTTCCTTGCGGATGATTTTAATATTTGAATGAGCCGTATTTTGTTTCAGTGTCTGTTATTTATGTCTGTTATGGGGTGGCTCGAGCGTGTGAAAGAGAAATATAAGCTTCTAAGAATCGATCTCTCGCGAACAGCCACCCATATTAGATAATGCAAGTGATAATTCGTACAGTAAGTATTGGTTTCTGATTTAAATAATAATATAATAAAATTTTGGAAAAAGTTGTAACTTTGCATCCTCATGGACAACAGGGACACTTATGCCCCATCAATTTAAACAAAATCTATTGAACCAATTTTCACAGAACTTGATATACGTGTTATTTACATCTCCCTTTAACAGATGTATGTATCAAAATTTTCCACAATCTACCACAAAGATTATGGTCCTCAAAGGGTAAAGCATAATTTCCCTGCCTTAACCTCGAGAAGAACTCATTTCACAGAACATATAAAAGATACAAATAATTATTTATTATAAACAATTTATTAGATGTCGGCGCATCTAAGATCACGGAAATGCATAATATTGTTTTACCGTTGCAGACTTGGGCGTAAAACATGATAACTATAAATGTGTTACTATTTGTCATGCAAACTAGAGATGTGGGTTAGTAATATTTATTACGATGTTTTTAATTTTTGGAGCTTGTTTGATAAAATTGGTTTAGGTTGGAAGAGCGTGTTAATGTGGTGTTTTGTTTCATGGTTGGCACGATTGTAGCTCTCGAAATTGTATTTACGAGATTTAGAACCAAAAATATTCCAAAATAAGAGTTAAACACTGGCTCATCACACATGCTATTTATAAGGTAGAAGAGATAAATAAATACTACAATATCGTTTATATTACATACTTATTATTAACAATAATATAATATCTCTAAAATACATCTATTATTCTTTTGTTTAAATATAAGAGGTAAACCTCGTAGTAATAAGTTGATAATGGGCTCGATTGCGTTACTTCGTGAACTAAAATCGGTAATTGGGAACAAGACAGCGCAATACGCTAGAGCGGAATGTGAAATGAACGGTTATCACTTTTTTGCATTAAAATTACCCACAAAAGATAAAGTATATGAATCTACCACAGCACGAAATATGTTCGAATTAATTTGGACTAGTAAAAGTTCGATAGGTAGTTTTTATCGACGATCGTTCGTTTCATGTTCCGCTCTAACGTATTGATCTATCTCGTTCGCTTGAACTAATCTCAGTTTTAGAAAACAAAGAAACACAATCGGGCCCAATGGGCCCGATTGCGTTTCTTGGTGAACTAATATAGCAACGTAGTACAACCGAACGAAACAGAGCAATACGTTAAAACAGAATATGAAATGAACTATCAACGATTTACCCGCACCAACTACCTGTCGAACGTATAGACCACCGAATAAGTTTGAATACATTTCGTGCCGCGTTAGATTTAGCTGCTTTATCAGCTGGGTAGTTTTATTGCGAATTAGTGACAACCGTCCATTTCACATTCCGCTCTGACGTATTGCTCTGTCTCGTTCACATGAACTAATTTCCGATTTCAGTTCAAGAGAAACGCAATCGAGCCCATTGGTTGATTACCTATTATAATTATTGTCGATTTATACGTATGTGATTATTGAGCGTTTATATATTTTTTCTGTCTGACTTTAGTAATTTTTATTATCATTTTCTCTGGTTATTCGTTGCATTAGTTTTAGGCTATTGATTTCTTTAAGATTTAAAAGAATGAGAAGAAGTCACCGCTGTAGCTAGGGATAGATAATGAGTTGCAATAAAAACCTCGTAGTAATATGTTGATATATTTGATTATCATTATAATTATTGTCATTTTGCGTATGAAATTATTAATCATTCATCTTTTATTTTGTCTGAGTTTTGGTTAGATTTAGTATTATTTTTGCTGTTGAAAAAGAAAAGTAATTACTTGTCATATTTTTATTTTGATCATTGTGTTTTAAACATAAAGGATTGTGACATATCCAAGTGTATTTGCAATTTGGGTTTAATAAAAGACTATTGACTCTTGACTTTAGTAGTTGTTATAAAGAAAACCAACGCTAATCACCAAATAGAAAACCAAATACCCGTCAAACCAAATCTAATCAGCCACATAAGTACCGATCGGCCGTTCGGGTTTGTTCGGCTCCGCTCGTGTAGCCTCGTTCCCTTCTATCACGACGGTAATTCTCCTTGCAGAGAAATCGCACACACTGCACACGCGTTCAAAAATCTAAGTTAATTTTTGATCGCGTTCCAGAATTAAATAAACAATCGATAGTGCGACGCGCCCTGGATTCTAGGTGTAAAAAAAGGTTTTTTAAACACATGATTTTGGCCCCTTTAAGTTGCTGCCCAGGCCAGGTACCCCGGTTCGCCCCCTCCACCAATACACAGTATAGTATACTGTGACCAATAGGTCCGGGGCTGGACTTGTAACATTACATTTTAGTCCTTTATCGTACATATCGCATAACATGAAATCAAATACTATAGCGGTCGTTTGACATTATAAATAGGATAAAACGAATTTACTAGACTGACTACCCTGGACAACGGCGGCTGCAACGTCGCCGAAACGTCGGGTGCTACAATAATCACGCGGTTAATTTGTTTTATCCTATTTATAATTTCGTATGACATTTGTAGTTGCTATAATTATGATTAATTATACATTTCATTTTGATTATGGGATATGATGTTTAATGTGGTATTCCTTCTCAAACCGATTAGATAAAAAAATAGCTTAAATAACAAACCTAAGCGTCTTACGATCACCAGCAGGGATGTAATTACCGTTCGAAATAATCGATAATCGTAATCACTCTCGAGTAAATAACTCGATTATTTGCATGGGCGACGCTGTAATGACTGCCGGTTTTGGTCCGACGGCGCTTCAGGCGATTCCATATCGACTTTCACCAATTCAGCTTTCGACAAATCACCATTTAAATATTGTTCCATTGTTGTAATTGTATGGTTGGAATATGCTTACAAGTGTGAGCATGGTTGAGCGAGATTTGAATATTGGCGCCTGTAATCGATACTTTTTATTTTTAATGCGACTTCTGATTGTTGTTATAATATATGTAATAGTAATAGCAAGACATATCAATCATAATCATTATATTCATCTTAGATATTAAACATATTTTACACATACATAATCATATTTTTCCACACATCATTCTAAATTAATTTATTATTATTTTAAATGAATTAAGTCTTTATTTATTATTACTTTTAATGAATTACTCTTCATTAGGATTTTTTGACATCATACTTATTTTATAACTTTGACTATTTTAAACTCCTCTTATTTTTAATGATTATTAAAAAAAAAATTCATTGTTGTAATCTTCTTTTCAATAATGTTAATTTTGCATTAAATAAAGTTTCTCTTAATCTTTTTTCAAACGTATTCACACACTAATTAATGTAACTCTATGTTTATAGAATATCCCCCCAAGCACAAGCTATACTTAGTTGGGCAACATCAGACGATTTTCAGTTTAATTTCTGGCCGTGGATTAAATAATTTGGTTACATAATATTTTTTTGATGCTTTAAATTGCAATATTATTTATGAATGATAAAATACATAACCATAGAAATAATCAACAAACATTGTTGATAATAAATCTAAGCTATACTCTAATAACAATAATCATTATAATAAATCGATAAAATATTAGTCTGGGAAGCAGATATTTAATTTATTTTATTTTATTTTATTCTAAAAAACGCAATTCTGTTATAAAATCGGCATTAAATAAAACATAAGATTCCGTTGAATGTGTGTAAAAAATAGAATGGACTGAAAACTAAAATTAAGAGAAAAATAAAATTATGAGAAATAAAAAAAAATCATAAGAAAAATATAAATAGGTCAATAATATTTACATAGTAGGTATGTGGTAAGTAATATGAAATTAAATATAATATTACCTAGTCAAAATAAGTAGAATTCATTATCAAAACATTATAAAAAGTCAAACATAACTTGTGACTAATGTTTCTAGGGGAGCTTCTATATCAGATATAGATGACATTTGACAATATTTTTTTTTCTTTGATTTTATTTTTTTTTGAAGAAAACCTTGGTAAAAAAATTATTCAAGCGTCGGGCTATCTACAAATTCGCCAAAACTACGAATCTGCCTGCCGCCGAGCATTCAGAATTCGATATTGCGTACTTTGAGTAATGATATCCCTGAAAGTATAATTAATTTTGTCATAGTTACCTGTCAAAAGTAGTTTAAAATAACAAACTCATTAGGCAGGTATTTTTTCGTTAAAATTTAAAAAAAAACAAATTAAAATAACATTTTTTTTTCGTCAAATGTTATCCATGTGTGATCTAGAAGCTCCTCTAGGAATATTAGTCACAAGTTTTGTTAGAGCTTATATAACAACAAAATGAAAAAAATGGTAATTAGTTCAATGTTAATAAATACATAAAATAAAACTTAGAATATTAGACAAAGATCTATACAGTAACTTTTAATTCTGTATTTCTTTTATCAAGTGTATTTATCAAGTGTATCTTTTATCAAGTGTATCATTTATCTATATTAAAATGCCGACTTTTCGTTGATATTTTATATAGTTTACATACCCTTAAATCTTGAAAATGCCGTCTTGTAAAATAAAACGGCCGTCTTTAAAATAATTAGATATTATAAACTTAGCAAAAAGTAAAATTTACAATCTGTTACTTTAACAGGGAACTACGAGAGACGTAATGTCATGCATTATCACCATAAATGTTATACCATCATTCTAATTTCTATTTCTATTAGATATCCTGAGGTCGAAATTTTGTAGTCGTATAAGAAAGTCGCCGTAATATTTCCCTGTCGAGAAATCGTCACCTGTATTCATGCTTTTATAGCCCCTGCGGATCGATCTTAACGGCTGAAATAGTGAAATGCAATCATGGCGCATACGACCATTATATTTGCACCCGACCGGATCGAGGGTGAAGGAAATTGGCCGCTTTGTGCTGGGCGTAAAGGCGAGATGCGCCCGCGCGGAATGCGTCGCTTGGACCGTCGATCGGCCCGCCCGGCGCGCGATGTGGGTCAGTGGGACGCAGGACTGGTTTTCGATGGCTTCTATAAAGAAAAGAGGAATTATTTTTACCTGGCCATATAGGCGGCATTCGTCTGTGCGGAATTGCTTTCCAATGCACGGGCCGCGGTCCGGTCCGGTCGATCAGGTTGACGATCGCTGCATATGGATGCACCGGTAGACGGCTATTGCACCAAGCCGTGCTCGCGCTGGCTGAACAGAGCTGCGCTGTGGTCATTTTTCAGATCAGATTAAAAAAACGGTTTTGTCACCCCAAGACTTTCCCGGCAAGTAGCCAAGGGCTGATTTCATCTGAATAATAACTTTGTCGCGAGGGTTTCCGTCGTTCAGAATGAAACTCGCGATTGATGTTCGAATTGCAGTTGTCGTTTATTTCGCTCAAAATGCCGAGTACAAAATTGATTAAATTTTCTTACACACTATCGCCTATATATATTATTCGCCGGGACGGCGGCCGCCTCGTTTCCCCCTCGCCTCGCGCCGTCTCCTTCACTCCGGCCGGTCGCTAGATATACACACCTGCTCGGGGCGCCACACATCAGTCGCCCGCCGTCTGTGCCCGCGAGCTGACGTCCCTCGGGCGGCGCTTCAGCTTCAGTTGTGTCGTGTTTCGCACATTCAGTTTTGCACGTTTATCGCTTCTGGACGCCACTGGTCGTTACCCTCCCCCGACCTACTTCGAGTAGCCACCGGATGAAAGGCTCTGGACTGGAAAGTCGCCAGAAGTGATTCGTGTTTGAGCGGTAGCTTTTTCGTGTTTTTTGAGTTTACACTGCGTCGCTGCGCCCTCAGTTGTTAACTTCCACTTCGCCACCAGTCTTCGGGCTGCGGTGGTATAAGATGAAAAGCTCTCTGCTGAGAAGTCGCTGCGATGTGGTTTTCGTTGTTTGTTTTCTTCGTGACGTTTGCGTGCGAAACACGGCGGATAGATTCGCGACGGTTTGTACTGTTCTCTTCCATTTATTTCGATGTTTGCTTTAGCTTCTCGTTGACGGCTTGTTTGTGATGATAAAATAAACGCCTCGTTGGAGGCACTTAAGACTTGTTTGATTATTGGGCGTTCGGGGTAGGTATTCCTAGTGATGGCATTGCACATCGTTACTCCTTATTTCCGGTGTTGCCATTGCACCTCGGCGATACCATTTACTGCCGCCTTCGGGCCAAAATACAGGGTAGTATTTTGAGTAGGTGGGTTTTGTGTATGTTTGTTGCTCCGCGACAACTTCATAAATAAAATCGATGAGCGCCCTCTCCCCGCCGGCGGAGTGGGTTGGGCGCGGTTCGTTTCTCGTCTAAAGGCGGCTTTAGGCCAAGCGCCAACAGATGGCGGTAATATTTTATAAATGTAGTGTACTCCGGAATTTTAATATTATTACTATAGCTTGTATATGAGATACGCCAACCAAAATTCTCAATATGATTTCGGCCGAAAAAGGCAACTGTGTACCTACCAAATATCAGGTCTCTTAGTCCAATATTTCGAGATTGAAATAAGACTAGGTTGCCCCTCCCCTGGTGGATTTATTTCAATCTAAACCTTTTCAACTCTTGCCATGACCAAATGATGCCTACATGCCAAACTTTAGCTCAATCGTCAAATTATTAAGATTAAGCGTTCGTGATCGCACTTAAATATTCACTGGATGGCCACTTTTTGGAGTTCTACGATACATACCGTGACTCTTATGAATGCCGATGACGTACTGGCCGTGTTATAATTCCAGCTCCAGTTCGTTTGTCTGTTTTTGACCCCAGATGATCGCTTTCTGAGGTACAAAGCGGTTTTTGATCCAGTTTTCTCTGGTTGATTTGACCGTGTTCGCTGTTGGGAAAAATTTAGTCGACTAACGATTGTTAATTGAAGACTGAATATGTTAATCGCGATTGACGACTAACGATTGATTTGGCTAATCGCCAATCGGCGACTAACGATTTATTAGTCCTCAATCATTAGGCACAATTTACGATTAAACGTTTGCGATTGATATTCTCGACAGAGGTCAACTTCAGTTTTGCGTTTTTCTCCTGTCGGTGCGGTCGGTGCGATCGGTGACGTCGGTGCGGAAGGTCGGTGCAGGCTCGCCCCCTGACTACTAGTTTGGGAGGACATCTCCGTCTGGAATTAACCTTCAGAATACCTCCTACCATGACTGGTTACGGGATCGAGGTCGCTTGCGCAGTCCTCTCACTTATAAAACGGTGATACGTGTCTACCGAATCTATCGTGGGCCACGGCATCCGACATAACTAGGTTAATCACCCAGCTGGCAGTCACTTAACCTTACTTCCAGTTGCAACCAGATTACTCTGGTCTCCAGACTGGTTGCAGGTTCGAGGTCGCTTGCGCGGTCCTCTACCTTATGTAGCGGTGATTCTGTGTCTACCGACCGGCCGATCGATCGGCCGACCGATAGACCGACGAGAATGAATTGTAGGGTGGCATCTGAAGAGCAAGTTAGTCGTGATTGACGATTGACGATTAACGATTAATTTAGTTAGCCGCGATTACTTCAATAGTGATTGATGTTAGTCGCGACTAAATCAATCGTGACTAAATCAATCGTGATTGATTAGTCGATTGAAATATTCAATCGATTGACCCAAAACTGACAGTGTTGAAGGGTTATTGGAAATTGTTTTCAGACCCGACCTTGTGCATCAATTTATTTCACGGCTTGTGTATAGAGTAATATCAGGCTCGATGTACCAGGTTTCTGTCTGCATAGTATGCTACTTCCGCCCGAGAGAGTTCTCGTGGCGTAATAGCAGATATGGAAGCGCATATATCAAAAACCTACTTCTTCTTCTCACACTGCCTCCCCACTCGATTAGGTGAGGCCTCGATTATGACGTCAGCAGCTTTTCTAACCCACTGTAGACATCAATGCGGCTACATTACGCGTCCCTATCAAAATTCTAATTTCCGGGGCTTTCTAGATGATCAAGCATGCTTGTCAAGCATCGCGTCGCGGGCTGGGAAAGGATTGTAAACCTCAAGAAATATGCAAATATTGTTTTTTATATTTACCAAAAATGCCTAATTTTGTAGTACAGGGAATCACGTCATTCATCAATCAATTACGTCTAATTAATCTGACTCTCTGGTATACAACACAAAATTAGGCATTTTTGGTAAATATTATAAAATATATTTGCATATATCCTGCGGTTTACGATCCCCTCCCAGCCCGCGACGTGATGCTTGACAAGCATGCTTGATCGTCTAGAGAGCCCCAGACAATATAATAGCATCTTTTTCCACTTGCTGTCTTCCCGTGTGCTAGGTTTACCTTATTTATTTATTTATGTATATTAAGAATTAATTACAGACATTAATTATGAGACATTGATTAGCTTTTAAAAATAACAGGAACCGAATGGCAAAACCTTAACCTTTTGCTTATTTGTTTCTGTCACCCAACTAGGACTAGCCCGTTCTAGGGTGGACAGGACTCCAATATTACAATCAAGTTTGCTTGATTGCTTGGTTGCTTACAAATATACAAGTTTTAGTAAAAAGCTAATGACACTAAATTGCCCTAAAATGTGGTCTTCAGAATAAAATTAAAAAATAATAATAATAAAAAAATATTAAAAGATAATATAATAAATAAAATGCAATTCCATTATTTAATCGGCAATAAATATCATATAAAATTCGATTAAATAAAATAAATAAAGTTATATATGAGAAAAGGAAGAAACGGTCATTAATATTTATTAATATAAAATTACCTAGTCTAAAAAGTATACTTCATTGTCAAAGTCAAATAATTTTTGGTAGTTAGTTCAATGTTAAAATATACTTAACATATATGTTTAAAAATATGTTGATAATTTGTGCACCTAAGTTTTATTATACTATTATTTCTAACATTTGATGTATGGTTAGTCTGTCATGATTCGATAACCATTTCTTTAGTTTATTTTTGAATTCCCTAAATGTCAAGTTCATTTTTATTTCCATATTGATCAGATTGTAAAATCTCGGCGCTATGAAAGAGTAATGTCTTTGTCCAAATGATGTTTTCCTTCTGGGTATTATTGAGCTATTTTCTAAAACTTGTCTCGTTGGTTGCCGGTTCTGAATTATTCCTAATTTTGAGTTACTGTCCAAAAATAGCCTTAAGAGGGAAGTTTTTAGAAAAAGTTGCCTACAGTCAAGAACTTTAGCTTCCTTATAAAGTTCATTAGTGGGATGGCGATATGGTCTACGTAGAATAATTTTTAATATAAATTTCTGCGCAACTTGCAATGGCTCTAGCAGGGTTTTACCACATCCACCCCATCCAATTATGCCGTAAGTAATAAGCGATTCACATAAAGCATAATAAACAGTTTTTAGTGTTTTGGAATCCAGAATATTCCTCAGTTCTTTGAAAACATATCCAAGGATTCGCACCTACTGATGTTGTTTGTTTGTTTGAAAAACTTTATTGCAAACACAATAGATCTCGACATCGTGGGTCTATTGCCAAGTAACAATATCTTATGAGGTATATAGAGGTACGGAATTTTCGCAAAAAAAAAAAACCGAAATTTCGTAAAACAAAAATTGAAAATATAGAAATTTGCATATACTGCATATAAAACAACTTTAAATAGACCTAAAATGTATATTTATGATAAATTAAAAGCTAACATTGTTGTACTTCCAACATTTACCCATTTAGAAACGTTATCGCCGCAACGGCGATATTATATTTAATAAAGAAGCGTTTTTAAGAATTTAGGTGCTAATAGATAAACTAAACCAAAAAAAGTTATTAAATAACAAAAATTAATAAAGTAAACAAGATATTCGCAAGGAGCTAAGGATTGGAGAGTGTGGGATGAGACTTAGGATAACTAGGAATTGAGGGACATGAAATGCTTTTTCAGAAACACTTGAAAAGTAGAAATCATTAATGCGTTTTTTATATTTTTGACTGAAGCTGGTTCCATAGTCTAGCAGCATGAACAGTGAAGGAAAGTGGGTGAATTCTTCGGTTATGTAGGAGGGAGCGGTAGGACTATTGAGGATGGTATAAAGAACGGAAAGAATATGCAGGTTTCTACCCTCACGTATGTAAAGCCAATAAGGTCTGCTTCTATACTCAGAGACGTGATAGATATACCTAATACCTAACTTTCCGTTGTAGATATACCTACTGCACACATTTTGCATCCGCTCCATTTTGCAACCGCTCCGATGACGGCTTCAGTGACGTCAAGGTAGCATTAGCATAGTCTAGTATAGGCAATAAAAGTGTTTGAACTAAGGTCTTCTTAACCCCCACTGGGAAAATTGATCAATTAAGATAGACAGGAAAACGTGTGTATAATATGTTTGTGTAGTGTTTGAGGTTTAATTATTAAAACTCTCGCAGCAAAAAATTAGGCATATAATAGAAAATCGGTATACATTCGGCCGGTTTTGACGATCGGCTGGGAACTGAAATATTTTAACAATGCAACTATTAGGCAGCTCAAACTTTCGAATAAGCCAATTAAAAAGAAATCGAATTTGAGCTGTTAGCTAATGGAAAGGAAGAGATGTGTGATGATTGTACGATAATGTGATTGTTTTATTAAATCAGTTAACAATCAATATGTGTAGAAATCAACAGGCAAGATACGAAAATGAGAATGAACTAGGTTGATTTGGAGAAAAAATGTTTCTCTTCTCAGGGTCGTACTCAGGATCTCTAGACTCCAAAATTTAACCTGTGGTTTTTTGAAAATGAACCTGCAAATGTCGCAATTTAGAGCAATACTTTAAATTGTTTTTTTTTGTTTATTATATTTTTGTTTTATTATAAATTATTTATACGTTATTGCATTGATAATGTAATAAATATGAAAACAATTGAAGATCATTTAGATATTCAATACGATTCAACAACATTCCTTTAAAGCAGTGTTTTTTAACCTATTTTTTTATCGCGACCCCCATTTTTGTAAAAAATAAATATATATTACGTGACCCCCCTTTCACAACTGTAACTGTTAGCATCCAATAAAAAAAAGTAAAAACAATGGCGAAAACCACATCAAGTTTTAACTGTTTCTCACTTTCGAAGCTGTACCTAACTGTCTATCCTAAATCAACATCAGTAGAAAAATTAATAGTAAAAAAACGTTTAAAAAATGACATGTCTATGTTAAGTTAAAAACAAGTATTTCAATCTGCATAATAACATATTGTAATTTTAAATGCACTGTAAATAACATATTGAAATGTAGCTACCCAAACAATCAGGATTAAATCAAAAATGTCACATAATTATAGTGTTTTTTTGTGTGCTGGCCAATAGGCTGCAGCCTAGTTAGCCTAGGTCTAAATATGTCCCTCTCTTATCCTTGAAGCGGACAAAACTATTTTCAGAAGTTACTATTTTCACAGATTTCAACCTTGGTTAATTGACTGCATGAATTTAATATTTAAATTTAATAAAGCGGAAAGATTTTTGAAAAAATAATGTTTTACAAACATTTTTAAGTGTCATTTTGACTTGCAGGTGTAAGGCAAAATGACATAATGAGTGTTCATACAATCAAAATGACATACCAGTACTGACGAGGGTACAAGGGAAGGTATGTTAAGTAAAAACACCTCAAAATACATTTAATTGTTTTATTAAAGTAATGCTCGCCATCAATCTCCGCGCCAGAGTGCGAAATAAGGAGATTCGAAGGCGCAAGAGAGTGATAGACGTCATGAAACGTATCGCCAGGCTGAAGTGGGGCTGTGCAGGTCACGTCGCAAGGCAGGATGACGCGAGATGGCCGAAGAGGCTTGTCTAGTGGAGACCAAGAACCACAAAGTGAAGCGTAGGGAGACCACAACTACGATGGCTGGACGACATCAGAAAAGCAGCAGGGACCAACTGGCTGAGAGCAGCAGCTGAGAGACAGACATGGAAGAAGAAGGAAGAGGCCTACGTCCAGGATTGGACCAAACTAGGCTGAGGAAGTCGGGGAAGATTAAAGTAAGTGGCACCAGCACTATAAAGAGTAAGTACTACAGGTATCTTGCGGTGTCGACTGCAACGGGCGAGCCCGTCACCATAGGACGTTTTAACGATTAGTCGTTCTGTCGCCCTGCAGTGAACGTAGAAGACTTTGGACAGTACAATTCTACGTCCAGCTACGTCACAACCCGTGAGAGTCAAACGCCTTACCGCGAGTTAGCCAGGAATAAACCCGGCGGGCTCGAGATACTCGCGCCCTCACTTCCAATTGTGACCAGATTTCTCCGGTCTCTCGATTGGTTCCGAGTTCGAGGTCGCTTGCGCGGTCCTCTCCCTTACGAAGCGGTGAAACGGAGTGAACCGAATCTATCGCGGACCAAGGCGTCCTTTGCCAAGTACTACAGGTATAATAAATTACCCGCTCTGTCATTTTGCCTTTTTGGGACGTTTGTACAAAAATATTTTTTTTTTGATAACTTCAAAATTTACATTGGCCATCTGACCTAATAAATATAGCTGAATATGTGTTGAAAATATGGAAGTACAAAGAAACAATGCTAAATACAAAATAGCACTTAAAATTTGAAACAATTTGCGGTTACCTTGATTTTTACGGGAGAAAATCACAATGGATAACCTCCAATATACATGACGCCTCATTTGACAGCTGTCACTGTCTTACTTTAACGCTTATCGATCTCAGCTAAATGTTGCCACCTACGGATTGCGTATTTAAGCTAAAATGAGGTAAATATTGCAAACCTGACATGTCATTCTGCCTGGCTATCCCCTATGTATAAGGCCCCTTTTAGAAATTTCTCTGTGACGTCATTAGGAAGTCGTATCGCTAATCGGGAACCGTTTTCGGTGAAAGTGGTGCTTTTCCCAACAATCGCGGAGACGCTTACGACGCTTACTTGTCTCATTGTCGAATTCCTCTGGGCGGTAATTGTTGTAAGATGAGCGGCGAGATCGCGCTGAGATGAGTACCGCGTGTCGCTACAGCTCTAGCTAGACCAAACGACGAAATTGTACAAGAAAATGGAAGATGAGCTCATGTGTGTACGTTGTAGTTTGTTATAACAAGATGAATCAGACGAGTCAAACCAAACCATCTTCTGCCTTTCACTTTCAATTTGAATGGAAGATGTTAACAACCACGATTTATCATATATTCCCTTTTATTTGCGCAGATTTATTTATTTATTTAGTCAGTTATTACAAATGTACAATTATTTTGTAATATAATAATTATTGAATGCAGACCTTGCGTTTGAAACCAAACACGATATATTTATGTTAATTTATTGAAATTTCGACAACTAATTACTTGATATTTGGACAGTTAAGGTACCCTAGGATGACTCTCGACGTAACGATGACAAAACGATTGTAATCATACCATACTTTTCTAAATCGCTTTAAGCGTTGTGGTATAATAAAGAAACGGAAATCACACAGTTGGGAAATCGTGTAAAATTAGGTGGATCTATTGTCTAGTAGGAACACCTACTGACCAAACCGACAAAGTTATTGTTGCCGTTTGGTTGATGCGGGTATATATAGTTAATAATAATAATAAAAGTTAAATCATAAGTAACGAAATCATAAAATAGTTGAAATGCTAAGTGTGTAAAATATTTTTGGACGAGAGTTAAACGGACTGTTAGTAAAACGGAGAGTTTGATAAGACTATGGTATCTTGATTACGGGTGTCATGGCGATGTATTTGGGAGCAAATAATGCTTTTTTTTTAAATCAGTGGGTGATAACGCCTCCTTGTGGGCGCCGCACACTGGGCAAAATAGCCTATTTACGACAACAAAAATGTTTTTGTGCAATGATAACTAATATTAGAAAGCATTTTTAATATTAAGAAAGTTGATTACTGATCATTTAATTGTATGTTTTAAGTACTTTAAGCCTATACAAATTAAAAAGTATTGTTATGTTTCTTATGTGTTTATTCAAAATAAAAAAATATAAAATTATATTGAAAATAAGATAAAATTAAACTAATTAAACATACTGGAATTACTTTGTTCTTCATCATCGCAAACCTTTTGATCAATAGCCATTTCTGGAGAAATTTCTAAATATTCTGCAATTGTAATCATTGTCAATACTTGATTACTGAATGTATTATTGTTCTTTCGTCGTTGATGCCGCTTCGAAGTAATCAGAGAATCCGAATTAATTAGCATACAGTGAACAATATCTGTGTTAGTATCTTTTCTATTGGTTTTGTAGTCTTTCTGGCTAATTTCCGAAACATCCTCTGAGAGGTGGCCTACAAGGCAATGGCAAAGATATAACGCCGCTGTCATGGATGAGTAGCTTATGCACAGAAGCACTCATTTTATACCATCCATATAGTTGGATACAAAGCTTAGCTGTTTCTAGACAGTAAGCTTTAAAAGTTTCTATTTTAATATAATGGCAACTTGAAATCGCAACCAAGATATTGGCAAATCTGCTGATAACATTTTCGTTCAGGCCTGTTAAGCTGAAGCCGTTAAGGTTGCGAAAAAACATGTGCACGACGGATTTTCGAAGCGAGCAAGTTAGTTTTACTTGAGATACAACATTGTATGCTGGGTACAAAGATGCTCCTCGTGATTTTGCTCCTCTTTGAATTTTTATAATAATATAGTCTCCCTTACTTAGGCTTGTTTTAACTATGAGAGCCAATGCTTCTTCTGGCGTAAACGCAGTGAACGTAGAATTGGTTAATCGTTGCATTTTCTTTAACTTCTTGGGTGAAGTTTCTAACGCTAATTTTATAACTTTTGCAGTTCTTCTTTTCCCAGACTGGAACAAGCTAGATTCAGCCGCATATGTAAGCTGCTCTGGAGAAATATTCGTTTTGAGCGATTGAACACTTCTTTGTTTAACACGACTTGTTGTCACAGAAATATTTTTTTTTGGCCTACATTTTCGTTGATTTTTTTGTTTCGTTTGACTGACTTCATGCAATCGAGGTAGCTTAAATTCTCCTTCTATCTATAGTGAATTATTTTATAGAAACTTCTCTTGAATGTGAAGACTTTCCTTCCATATGGCTAGAAACTTCTTTACTAAAACCTTAACTGAGTTCTTGACAGATTTTTGCAACTGCGAAGTAAAGTTGTCAATCTAAAATTTCTTCCAAAATATAACTCACTAGTCTTTTATTAAACTTTGATAACGATAGCTTAAAAAACTTTTCTTTTTTAACTCTAAAAGTAGTTCTTTTCGAGTAATTTTTACTGACTTCATGAAATCATTTCCACTAACTGAAAATAAAAATAAATTAAATCAAAAGTTGGAAAAAGTTGGGACTACAACTGCTTTTAAATGGAAGAAAACATTAACATCTTTGAGTTAAAGGTATGAATAGAGTGGAACTCGGTGGAACTTAAAAAAAAAACTACAATTAAATCGAACACTAATTAAAATATTGGCTTTGATGACTTCCTATAAAATGTTGAATTATTTTTTAAATCTGTGCATTACTGTGTATATAAAAAATATTTTAAAATGAAGTACTCACTGCTAGGTAAAATATACAAGGTGGAAAATATTAATTTGGTACGCGGATTTTGTATTAAATCACTACTTATTGGCACTAAATTTTGCACACAAATGGATGCAATTTTCCAGGTAGCGGGAAGACCCAACTTTTACGACGCTAATTAAAACGTTTCTTTCTATTCTGTTAAAACCCTTTCGTTATTTCGTACGTAAGGAATATTGACGTAGACTTTCCAATTTGATTTAAATGCATTTATCGAATTTGATTTTTTGATTTTTGGCGCCGTAAATAAGCTATTTTGCCCAATGTACGCCGCAGGCTTTCAGGAGGGTGCTAGGACGCCCACAGACAACTGACGAATTCTAACATACGGTAACTAGCTTTTTGCAGATAACTAACATACGATAACTAACTAGAATTCTAACATACGATAAGTGCGGAGGGCTTTTATTGTATATTCTGGATGATATTATAAATTGCTAGTCAGACTCATAGGTACTGAATTAGGGCGCAGCAAAATAGTCTAGAGTGGCGAGGGTAGATAAAAAAAATCGATTTTTTTTCCTGATAAGTAATTCAGCAGTTCTACGGTTTATGTGGGCGCCGCGATTTGACAACAGATGCTTATCGGATTCTATAAGAATCTGTCGTCAAACCGCGGCGCCTCGGAAATTAGTATCCCCCGTATTTCAAATTAAAATGAAATACTTACTCTAATATAATTAATTTATTTTCTTATTCCTACCCGATTTGGTGCTGTAGCAAAGTTTACAACGAACTAGTAAATATATTGAAAAGAATAAAAAACACGACTGCCATTACAGAAAGTGACTATTGTATTTATAATAATTTTCATCACGGTTTTTCAATAAAATATTTGTGCTTCATCTATTTAACCATATACATATATGTTTATTTCCGGAATGTACTCGATCAGACGTTTGATTTGATACTTACACTGTATATTTATGTTTATTTATTGACATTTGCACATTTGGCCATTTAGACAACTACTTACTTGATATTTGTACAGTTGAGTTACCATTATGACACTTGAAATGATATAAAAATTCTAACAAAGGATATACTTCTATATCGGTTGGGGCGATTAGAAGTTATGGTGGAATCAACACGGAAAAGAGACATAGATGAACCCTGAGCACATTACACGATTTACGACTGTTTTTAAGTTAATTCGATCCTGATATTAACAAATCGTTAAAGTGCATCAAATTCATCGTTCATATTATTCACAGTTTTCTTTTAATGCTACTATAATACTTCTAAATATGATTAAGTATACGTCTTTAATGCTCCCATTGAAACATTCTACATACTTTAAACTTATAAATAGGATATGGGCCTTATGTTTTCTATAATATCCATATTATATGGCACGTTTAAAAATAATATTTGGATTGATTGTTTTCAAGATGCCTATGCGTGACAATTGCTAAAACATTTTGAACGAAATAAAATTGAGAACTAGTTCTATTTGGCGTAAACCAGACACCTCAGGAAATACTGAGATGCAATGGTCAGCTCTTTATATTTTGTTTTTATAGAATATCTGCCGTATAAAGTTTCCCTTGATCTGTTAGGGCCGAGTCACACGGTGCGGTGCGGCTGCGGCGCGGCGCCTGAGCGGTGCCGCTGCGTCGTCCTACATACAAATATCCATGGTATGTCACACGGTACGTTCCGGCGCCGCACCGCATGCAAACCAGTGATACACGCCGGAGCGGCACCACTCAGTTGTTAAGTGCAGTCGAAGGAGGGTACATGAACGCACGTTTCATTTGTTTTCACGTATTTTTGTTCGCAGCGGAGTAACATCCAGCGAGTACTGAACGTGGGGCTAAGAAAAGTGTCGGGAGCCCCTTGGTACGTCCGAAACGCGACTCTGGAACGCGATTTTAGCGAAACAGAGTCCGTGGAGGAACACGTAAAGCGCCTCGCGCGCGCTATGTACCGCAGGGCCGACACCTCGCCTCACGAGCACATCCGCCAGCTCGCTCCGCTGCACACCAGGTCACCAGATGTCCGGAAGCCGTACCCGCGCAGTCTGCTTGATTAGCGGATAAAAATTTAGTCGACTAACGATTGTTAATTGAAGACTGAATATGTTAATCGCGATTGACGACTAACGATTGATTTGGCTAATCGCCAATCGGCGACTAACGATTTATTAGTCCTCAATCATTAGGCACAATTTACGATTAAACGTTTGCAGTATAATAGGACGGCCATTAGGCAGCTCAAACTTTCGAATAAGCCAATTAAAAAGAAATCGAATTTGAGCTGTTAGCTAATGGAAAGGAAGAGATGTGTGATGATTGTACGATAATGTGATTGTTTTATTAAATCAGTTAACAATCAATATGTGTAGAAATCAACAGGCAAGATACGAAAATGAGAATGAACTAGGTTGATTTGGAGAAAAAATGTTTCTCTTCTCAGGGTCGTACTCAGGATCTCTAGACTCCAAAATTTAACCTGTGGTTTTTTGAAAATGAACCTGCAAATGTCGCAATTTAGAGCAATACTTTAAATTGTTTTTTTTTTGTTTATTATATTTTTGTTTTATTATAAATTATTTATACGTTATTGCATTGATAATGTAATAAATATGAAAACAATTGAAGATCATTTAGATATTCAATACGATTCAACAACATTCCTTTAAAGCAGTGTTTTTTAACCTATTTTTTTATCGCGACCCCCATTTTTGTAAAAAATAAATATATATTACGTGACCCCCCTTTCACAACTGTAACTGTTAGCATCCAATAAAAAAAAGTAAAAACAATGGCGAAAACCACATCAAGTTTTAACTGTTTCTCACTTTCGAAGCTGTACCTAACTGTCTATCCTAAATCAACATCAGTAGAAAAATTAATAGTAAAAAAACGTTTAAAAAATGACATGTCTATGTTAAGTTAAAAACAAGTATTTCAATCTGCATAATAACATATTGTAATTTTAAATGCACTGTAAATAACATATTGAAATGTAGCTACCCAAACAATCAGGATTAAATCAAAAATGTCACATAAT